>VZTA01005450.1:10237-27741 GCA_013398855.1 Mohoua ochrocephala | reverse complement strand
ACAAATCTTAAACACACCTTCCCTCCTTCACGGGCTCTACCTCCTCCCCACCAGCAGTGCAAGGAGATGGGGAATGGGGTTACGGTCAGTTCATTCCGGTGTTGTTTCTGTCACTGCTCAGGGAGAGGAGTCCTTCTCCTGCTCCTGGATGGCATTCTTCCCACAGGAGACAGTTCTCAATGAACTTCTCCAGTGGGAGTCCTTCCCACAGCCTACAGTTCTTTATGAACTGTTCCAATGTGGGTCCCTTTCTGATGGCATGCAGTCCTTCAGGAACAGCCTACTCAATTCTGTGTTCCCTACAGGGTCACAAGTCCTGCCAGAAAATCAGCTCCAGCATGGGCTCCTCCCTTCATGAGGCCACAGGTCCCTGCCAGAAGGCTGCTCCAGCATGTGTTTCCCAAGGGTTCACAGCCCTTTTTTGGGCATCCACCTGCTCTGTCATGGGCTACAGATGGATCTCTGCACCCACATTGACCTCCACAGGCTTTATGGGGACAGCTTGACTCACCATGGTCTTCACAACAAGCTTCGTGGGAATCTCAGCTTCAGCACCTGGTGCACCTCCTCCCCCTCCTTCTTCACTGACCTTGCTGTTTGCAGAGTTGTTTCTCTCACATATTCTCCCTTCTCTCAGTGCACTTACATCTACACAATAACTTTTTTTCCTTCTTAAATATCTCATCAGAGAGATGCTACCGCCATCTCTGGTTGGCTCAGCCTTGACCATCTGCAGATCTGTCTTGTAACTGGTTGGCACCGGCTCTGTTGGACGTGGGGGAAACTTCTGGAAGCATCTCAGAGAAGCCACCCCGTAGCCTCACCCCTCTACCAGAACCTGGCCATGCAAAACCAATACCAAAAAAAAAACCAAAACCCAAACCCAAAACCCAGTGACCAGCAGTGTGCATCAGGGATCAAAACTGGGGCCCATGCTGTTTAACAGCTTCCTTAATGACCCAGAGAATAGGATGGTATGCACCCTCAGCAAGTTTGCAGATGACATAAAACCAGGAGGAGTGACTGATATTCCCAATGGTTTTGCTGCCATTCAGATGAATGGGCAGGAGACCTGGACAGATAGGAACCTAATGAAGTTCAGCAAAATCAAACACACATTTCCCCAGGGAAATTCCTGTGGAGGAATAAGCTCATGTACCAGTAAATGCTTCCTGCTGACCATCTGGAAAACAGCTTTGTAAGCACCGACCTGAGGCACTGGCAGACACCAAGTTGAAAAGGAGACATCAGTGTGACCTTGCAGCAGAGAAGGCTAATGGGCTGCATTAGAAAAAGTGTTGCCAGCAGGGAGGTGATCCTCCTCCTCACAGTGGATGAGGCAACAATTAAATAGCGCATCCAGCTCTGGGCACCTCAGTACAAGAGAGATATGGATTTACTGGAGAGTCTAGCAAAGGGCCACTGTCATTCAGTTTAAGTCATTGAGGAGAAGCTGAGAGAGCTGGGGCTGTTCAGCCTGGAGAAGAGAAGATTCAGGGGAATCTTATGCACTTGTATGGATACCTGATTTGCTCAGGGTAGGAGTGCAGTAAAGAATTTAGAGCCATACTGTTTGTGTTATACAGTAAAAAGACAAGAGGCAACGGATAGAAATTAAGATATAGGAAATCCAGGGAAATTTTTTATACAATTAAGAAACAGGATGTCCAGCGAGACTGTAGAGTCTCCATCTTTGGAGATATTCAAAACTTTAATATCTTCGACTTTTTCCCAGGCAACCTCGTCTGAGCAGGTTCTTTGAGCAGGAGGCTGGACAAGACAATTTCCCTTCCAACCTCAACCATTCTGTGATTCTTTGGCCATACCAGACATCGAGACCATTGATTTGTACTAAGTACCTTCTACTTCTAGCCTAACTTTGAGATTTCTTTTCTGCCATAGGGTTTCTTTAAATTTTTGGTAAGAAAACAAGCAGAAGAGTCTCAGAAGCAAGCTTTACACTGAAGTACAGACAATGTATTTAAAGAAGGATGCTACTATCAGCAGCATCATAATCCAGTTCAGACCAAGGTAATGAAAAACAACATTTTTTGAGGACCATTTCCATTGGGCATTTAACAGCTATCTAACTGAATGGGATTTGAATTGCAACTCTTACAAGGAAGAAAAAAAAAAGGAAAGAGAGAAATGCTACTAGAAGTCTTTACATGCAGTTATAACATGCAAGGTGTTCAGTTTAAAGATCTTTTGAAAGCACAAGCCCTTTAACATGATCATTTTTCATCTTACTCTTTTATATCTTAGCCCTTTTTCTTCTATCCCTCTTATCATTTTCTACCATGGTCAAAAGTGTAAGACAGGGGGTAGCTAGCATAAATTGAATCTGCCTTATAATAGATGCTTTCAAAATTTGTGAAATTCCCAAACCTGTAAGTAAACAATACTGATTACATATTTCTATTGCCACAATGACAGAAAGAGGACTTAAAGGGAAAGTAATTGCAAGATAATAGTGTTGCAATTTCCCTTATCAGGGAGGTAAACTCAATGTCCTGCTCAGTTTCTTTCCCCCAATCTCTCTATTTATAATGTGCATGTAAATGACTCATGAACATTTGGAGCTACCTACACAGGCACTTTTAGCATACAGGAGGGGGCAATTTTTGGTTATATATTGCATGACAGTGCTGGGTTTGTCTGGGGTAGTCACAGTGTCTGATATGGGGCTGTGTTTTGGGTTTGTGCTGAACACAGGGTTGATAATACAGAGATGTTTTTGTCATTGCTGAGCAGGACTTACACAGAGCCAAGGCATTTCTGCTGTTCGTACTGCCACGCTGGCAAGGAATGTGGGGGTGCATGGGAGGCTGGGAGGAGACAGAGCTGGGACGGGTGGCCCAGACTGGCCAAAGGGACATTCCAGACCGTATGGCATCATGCTTTGTTCATAAAGCAGGGAGAAGAAAAAAGGTGGAGGGAAAGTTTGAAGTGATGCTACTTGTCTTCCCATGTGAGATGGGGCCCTGCTCTCCTAGACATGGCTGAACCCCTGCCTGCCCATGGGAAGCAGTGAATTAATTCCTTGTTTCGTTTTTCTTGCATGTGTGGCTTTTATTTTCCCTACTAAACTGTCTTTATCTCAACCCACGAGTTTTCTAGCTTTTACCCTTCTGATTCTCTCCCCAATCCCACTGGTGGGAGAGTGAGAAAGCAATTTCATGGGGTTTGATCACTGGCTGGGTTAAACCACAACACTCATGGACATTTGGAGATACCCACGCAGACACTTTTAACATGCAGGAGGGACATTTTTTTGGTGACATGACCTACCTAAAATACGATGCCACCTACAGAGACTGCAGGCACATAAAACAGAGATAAATATGCTGTGGGTATAAGCCACAAGAGAATCAATATCAAATGCTAACAGTGGAAGTAAAGGGGAAGTGTAAGCTGCAAATCTTATTTATGATCATTCAAACAGATATGTTTGTACTTTGGATTCATTTTCTGATAAAATACATCTTCAGAGAATGCTTCCAGATGATCGACATTTCTGTAGCACCAAAACCCTCAGATCTGAGGATTGTATGGTGATCAAAATTATTATAACGAGATGAAAAACAGTCCAAATTTCAAATATCAGCAAAATCTTATGCATCCTGAAGCAGTCTTAGGAGCTCAAAAATCATGTCACTATCCAGAACCCTTTGAGATATAAAAGGAAAGTCAGAGGGCTCTAAGGTCCCAGGAAGGAGTACTGGTGCTAGCAGAAACACAGCAAAGATGCAGAGAGATGAATGCACCGCAGATGAATCCCTGCAGCTTTACTGAAGGAGCAAACATGCCAAAGAAGATGAAAGTGCAGTGCTGAAGAGGACTTGTAGGTGCTTTGCAAGGAGTGTACAGAAAAAGTGCATCATTAAAATCATGTAGGGAGGAAATCTTCGGTAGGGCATTACCTAAAAGCTGTATCTATGCACATTAGTGAGTTTCAGTCTCTTGCTATTCAGCATCTTACACTACACTCTTGGTTCCAAAAACAGAACAAACAAAATTCTCAGCATGGTACCCACTATGAACTTAGCTCTGTCAAGTGTTTGCCATGCGGTAGCGAATCTAATAAAAGTCAGAATCTTCCAAAAGTGAAAAATAATTTCTAGAAGAGTCTGGAATATATTATCAGCTGGTAAGCAGGAACAACTTCTTCTGGATAAAAATTATATGCCTTTCCTTGCACTGTAGAAGAGATCTTCTGTTCTTGTCAGATGTTAGGGAAAGTTGAAGTTACCACAGCAGAAATGTGTTCGGCTCTACATTTAGCTCCTACAAAGGAGTCTTTTAAGAAAGTTTGTGCCAGCTTAAGGCAAAGCTATGAATATATGGTTTTGTGTTAATTGTGTGGAAAAAATATTTCTAACCTTTGAAAATACTACATTTTTAGTTGCTCCAGGAGATTTTTTTAAACTAAGTGGATATCTCATTCAAACATCCTCATGGCATTAATTCAGAATATTAAATAGAATGTAAAATAAAATATAAAATCGACAGGGGGCCCAGAAGGCAGAACTATCTGTTAGAATAAGGGTTTGAGGCTTATTAAAAGGATCAAATTATTGAAAGTCAATAAAATGAAGACAATTGATGTATAAATTCAATATACAAACTCTTTGTACTGGGGAATACACATATCTTGGTTGGCAGACTAGTACAGCTTCAAAAATGCTCTGAGCCAGATACACAGTTTTCTGTTTCTCCCCTACAGTTACAGACATTGGGTATGCTTCAGCTCAATGTAGCCAGGAGTTAGTAGACATAGTCATTAATTAAAGGCATGCTTTTATAACTTGGGATGAATTTTAGGAAAATGGAAAATAGATGGGTATAGCTTTCACTGAAGTTCCACCTGCTGGTTATTTTACCTGGAGCATAATATTAACAACATCTCTGAGTGAGGAAAGCCGTTTAGAAACAAGCTGAATAAGACCAAAAATAAGGAACAAAATAAAGTAAAATAAAATAAAATAAAATAAAGTAAAAATAAAATAAAATAAAGTTTTAAAAGTGTCAGTCTCATACAGTTCATATTGCTTGAAAAATAAAAACCATGGAAAAAAAGGAGATGCTTCAGTCTAAGGCTGTCTATAGGTGAAAAGTTTTTCTTAGCTCTCCTGTGGAAGAGCAGAGAATTTAATAACTACAGTTCTCTTGCACAATAAGAGGTAGGTTGATAAGAAAGTTATCTAGGAGACGCAGGACATCCAGTCTCTAAATCTATAATAAACTGTTTCAGGATGGCCCACTTCCCTGGGCAGCCTATTCCAATGCCCAACCAGCCTTTCAGTGAAGGAATTTTTCCCTAATATCCAATCTAAAGGTCCCCTGGTTCAGCTTGAGGCCATTTTCCCCAGTCTTGAGGGGTTCGTCTTAGGAGGATCTTATCAATGTATGTAAATATTTGAAAGGAGGGTGTAAAGAAGACAAGGCCAGGCTCTTTACAGTGGTCTCCACCGTCAGGACTTCTGAACATCAGGAAAATCTGTTTTACTGTCAGAGTAACTGAGCACTGCTACAGTTTGCCCAGAAAGGCTGTGAAATCTCATCTGTGGAGATATTCAAAAGCCACCTGGACACTGTCCTCAGCAACTGCCTCAAGGTGTCCTTGAGCAGGGTGGTTAGACCAGGTGACATCTCAAGGTCAACTCAAACATCCTGTAATTCTGTGAGTGTGTGATCAGGTCAGTTGTGTCTCAGAAGTTCAAAAAGTAAAATTCAAAGGAGAAATTAAAGAAAATAAAATGAAGGGTGAAAAGACCACATACCTATATGGAAAGAGGATGAAAAATTGAACCAGAGTCTGTGGAGGGAAAGACAAAAGTCAGGAACGATGTAGGTGTTGCTAACCAACTAAATATATGTTTTGCTCTTGTTTCAATAAGGATGATGATGCATGTAACATCAATGGAAATGTAATCTAAAGACAATGAGAAACAGGAATTAGAAAATCATATGTGAGCTGTGAGTAAATTTTTGTCTTCTTGTAATGATTTTATCAAATATCTGAAAAATCTATGTCCAGATTACTAAAAGAACTAACATATTAAATAAGGCATTAACAGATCCTGGCAATCTAGTAGGAGAATAACACATTAGTCAGATTAAAAAAAAAAAAAAAAAAAAAAAGCAGAATGAGACAAGTATAGCCAGTTACTTTGTTCTAAGGATCCTATTTTGGGTTTTTTTTAATAGATTTTTTATTAAGGACATCAGTATTATCAGAGACAGAAGGAAATGGACAATGATATAAAACATAAATGGACTCATTGAAGATATATCACATTAGCGTTATTAAACATCTCCCCTAATAGATTAATTTCTAAGATAAGGTTAATTGAAAAGACTTGATAGCTAAACAGTTGGAAATCTTCCATCAGTTAATAAAAAATTTATAAAACGGATAAAGAGACATTTTTGGTGATTATTAGATGCAGGTTACTGAAATGAAAGTGAGATTGCAGTGTTTCTTAGGTTCAGTCTTGTAATAAATAATTAATATTTTCCTAATTGGCTATGTTTTCAAGCATAGGTCCTGAAGTCCATGTAAAACACAAGGCTGGAAATTTGGACCAACACTCTGGAAGAAAAAAATTGTGTTGAATATTGATATCACAGAAATTGTGTTGTAATTTGAAGTACATAAGATATCTCTAAACTAGGGGCTGATTTTTTAGAGGCCATGACAGATGAAGAGAAGCTGTGATGACAATAATCTGGTGTTTTCTCAATAAAGTCTTAGAACTTCAGGAAAAATAAATAAATAAATGTCTGGAAATCCTGGTAATGTTTTTGCAGAAGGTGATGTTAGTCTACCTGTAGTTGCATATCTTTCTGGTCACATGTGGTCAGGAAGCACAAGTTTGAACTGGAAGAAATGAAGATGAATGGAATACTTTACAATATGAGAGTAAAGACCTGTGCCTAGCTTAGTCTAGTAAGATAAGTGTTAAATAGCATGATTCATCTGTGTGGAAAATGCCATAGGAGGAGATCTATTTAGGTTCAGGATCTGTGGACATACACTGCTCATAAAAAAATTATTAGCAATTCTTGCAAAAACACTTCTCACTGCAAAACAACTCAATGACCTGTCAGCCATGATAGTTAGATGGAAGAAACTCATTGCTTCACGTGTCCTTAAATACACTTCCTGTAAATGGTCTTGTTATTAGTATTGCTCTTAATATCCAGTCTTTGGGCTTTCTTCTGGTTGCTGAACAGGATTAAGAGATTTTGTACTCCTGACCTCTCATAGCACAACTTTTCTTCTCTTTCATTGCACTTATATAGCTAGATTCTACATTAACAAGTGGGAAGGACCAATACTTGATTTCACATCACAAATTTTTGCCCATGTTCATGTGACAGTTTACAAGTGGCCTGTGTCAGTTGTATGGTTCCCAGGAATGAGAGATATATTCTCTAGAGGACCTTTCATCTCCAGGGCTGATGGTATTCTGTAGAAGTGTCCTGGAAATTACTTTGATTATGATTCCACCAGGAAAGAAATCACTTGGATGCACCACTGCTGTGCTCAAACACTTACTGGAAGACTAAAGATTACAGGTGCAAGGCATATTCACTCCTGAAAACAACCTGCCACAGGTGGAGCTATTGAGGATGGACATGTCAGAGCCTGGCCATAGATAGAAATTAATGAAGACAAAATTCACTGATGTTATTTAGAATTACTACAGGCTTGTTTGAACGCATTTTGTAGGTAGGCAGGAGGCTTGCTTGACTGGCACTCAGCGTTCTGAAAACAGCTTCTGCTGCAGCTGAAAAAGTACCTTGAAAGCAGGCACAAAAAAAGTGACTGGAAAATAAACCAGACATTCTGTAACGGAACATTTTTGGCACAAATTTTTGCAGTTACCATGGTTTAGCCTGACTAGCTTTAAAGAATTTTAAGACTCAGTATCGGATCTATAAAAGGCTTAGGCTCATGTCAAGAGACTTTAAGTAAATGTGCAACTGCATTTCTGAAAAAGGAAGGTTGCTTCCTTAACTGAAACCCAAATGAGCTTTTGTGTGTGTGTGTTCAGTATAAGGAAGTATTAAACTATTGTAAAGTTTTCTGGGAAGAGAAAGGAAACCTGTAATATAGCTATGTATATTCTATAAATTTGTGGAATGCAGATGACATACCTAACAATGTATGTTCTATAAATACTTCTGATTAAATGTGTACTTTATTCATGTCTGCAGTTACTGAGTATCATAAGACATGCAGTCTTGTCTTGTCCAATGGTTCCATCTGCTACTCAGTGTTAGTTATGGATTGAAGGGTTTTATTTCCAGGCTTGGAATTTAGTGATCTGTATTTAGTGTGAAGTCTCTATTAGGGAAAAGGAAGCCTGGTGATGTTTTATTTAAAAGAAAGAAAAATAACCTCTCTTCTTTCCATTCAAATAATAAAGCCCTCAAAGCCAATGTATTGAACACAAGTGTAACTTTAAATACATTCACAATTACTGTGAAATTACATAATTAAGGAAAAGCATCTGTTTAAGTACTTGGATGAATTGTGGCCACCTTGTTCCTAAAGGGAATGTTGACAATATCTGATCTGCAGATTAAAGGTGCAAAAGTCTTTTCTGTATTACATCAAATGACAACAATTCTCCATCATTTCCATGCAAAAGGGCAAAACTACAAATTCATTCCCGTCTAGACAGAGGAAATAATGGTTTTTTATCTAAATTGTCTTGGGCCACTGCTGGGACATTCAATGAAAAGCTCTATTACTAATGAATAAAAAGACAATTTTTTTACAATTAATGAGTCATAGATATTTTAAGCACTGCAATTTGAGGACAGAAAGCTATTAGATTTAGAGAAAGAATGAAAGAAAATAATGAGATCAGAAGGGTGAGCTATTTTGGTACCTGAGAAAGGTTGTTATTCTAATTCAATATTTATCATGCAGTAGCAACTTTAAAATGAAGAATCTAAAGTAAAGATGCTTGGATCCTGAATACCATCTGGAAAGTTCAGCTCAAAAGAATCAGGCATAAGGAAAGTAATAACATTAGGAGCTGAAAATATGTCTGTAAAACACATTTTTTTAATTCAAAACAGGGAAAAAAAAAAAAAGCAGATGGTAGAATTTGGAAGGGAAGATTAGAAATTAACATATTAATGGCCAGATCCTGCAGTGACTGGAATAAACAGAGCTTTGCCATTGATTTTAATGAGAGTAGAATAAAGTATGTCATCAGAAGTGGTGAGAAAAGGTTGTAAACATAAAAGACCACATTCTCCAACTGAGGCAGTTTTCTGCTTTGAAAACAGAAATTGAACTTCAAGGGGCTAAACATAACCACAGGCCAAGCCCTCGAATCAGGGGAACAGTTCTCTGGGAAACAGTTAACAAAAGTAGCTTCATTCCTTTGGATTTAAATGATTTTTATGAGGGACAGATGTGACACAAACAGATACCAATTTGTACAAAAACTAAGGCAGCACTGTACTTTGATCTTCACCAATCTAGGTAGCTCAAATCAAGAAGGAAGAACTAGCTCCTCTGTAATCCTGTGTTCGCTCTACAAAGTTCAGTTTGTTTTTGAGCAAGATAGGGTATCTGTCACCAAGATATAATTACTGCTGTGCTGCAGAATTCCATTGGTTTACGACTATGTGTATCACGCTCTATTTTGCATTTACAAAGCATCCTCTTCCAGGACATGGAGAGAGATGTCCTCCTAAAGGTCCCAAAGGCATAAGCTTGTATTTAAGCACCTAAAAAGGTATAAGGTATAATTTAACCCACGAAGGGCATGAGGAAGATTTTTTCTGATATAAACCTTATTCTGTAAAGCAAACACATTATTGGGAGTGGAGTTGCATTTTCATATTGAATTGATCTATTTTGCCTCCAAGGGTCATTGCACTGTGCAAGCAAAGAACAAGGGATCAAATCTTAAAGAAAATATGATTGCATAACATAGTTTGTTAATAAAAAAAATGTAGCTATATATGTTATTTACTAGTTCTTGGCTTTAATTAAAAACAAATAAAAAGGTGAATATAAATGGAATTGGGAATACTGTGCTAATTTACATCAGTGTTTAATTTCCTGAAATACAATAATTAAAGTAAACACTAATTACTAAAACTATTTTTCATTGTTAAAGTGCAAAATGTACTTATTTCTCAAGTGGCTTTAAGTTTTTACAAGAGCTCTCTCTTGTGGCAGTAACTGTTTCTGCATTGTAACAAATTCAGGTATTTTGAGGACCATTTTATAAAGAAGTTTTTACTGCAATTTGAGGTATTAAGAAAAACAATAACAGAACTCTGTCTGGCCATGCAGCAGATAGGGATAATATAACTATAAATCTGGATAAATCATTCTTATTCACCAAAGCATAGACTATTGAAAATAGTTGCCTGTATTTTCTTCTAATAGGAAGGCTTAAAATAACAGCCAGCCTAGAAAAGATGGCAAAAATTATTGCTGCAAAAGTAAAGACAGAACAATAAAAATAAATGTGACATATGATCAGGAGTACTGGTCACACAAGACTGAAGAACTCTTTAAAAACAATGAAAGAAAAGGATGAAACTGCTTCTGCTTCTTTCATGCAGTGATTTACCTCTGGTTACCCACTGCATAACTGCATAACTTGTAGCAAGTGAGAGGTGTGCAGAAAGGGTTTTGGTCCAAGTTGCTCTGTGATGTTGTGTTTGGTATTGGTCATCTTATAGCAGGTACTCATTGAAGTGAACTACGCTGAGGACCTGGTCCGCACCATCTACTGACTGCATTCACGTCTGACCCAAACCTTTCACTTGCAACTGCTTCATTCTCATAAAAGGGGGCTTCTGGGAATCCCTTACTGTAGGCCTAGATGTCTGGACTATCTCCCTTTTCCAGCCAGAATGAAGGGATTTCCAGTGGTAAAGTCGGCTGATTGGGAGAGAGTACAGGGCAAAACAGCTTTGGGAAATAGCGCCATAAAGTTACTGCGATTCCGATCAGGGATTAGGCACTTCACGTTTAATGCAGAATTTGGACATTTGAATAATGGGAGCTAAATCTCTGTTAAAGGGAGAAAATAGCAGTGTGGAGTCTAGTACTGATGGGAGTTACACTCACCAATGTTTGGCAAGTAGATTAATTACTCTTTACTAACCTGTTCTCATCAAATGGTGATGAAATCTCTTTAGGCAGGCTATGGGATTTTTGTTTGACATGGCTTTTCTGCTTCTCAGAGGCATGTACTGATATGTAGTTGCAATAATGATAAATGATAAATCCAGCTTTCAATTTTTCCTAGCTCACTGCTATGCTATAAGGTTTCGCTGAGTCTTTATTAATGTTTAGGAATACTTTGAGATCCTCAGATGGAAGATGCTATATGATAAAAAGGTATTGTCTCATGAAAGGCATCTGAAGAAATTAAAATATCTACAAGCCCTTGCATGATTTTTGTGTGCTTATAACTTTCTAAACAGCTAATAAACCTTTTCCTAAAAAGGGCAAAAATTTACACTAGAAACGAAAAAAGTTGTTCCTGCAAATTAGTCAAACTGTTTTCAAAGCACACCAATCTCTAATTTGGATATCACCAGAAGAACATGATGGATGAAAATCTTCAACATCAGAAGCTAAAGCTATGTCAATAGCTATGTCACATTAAACAGAAGTCAGAAACCTTTCTGGGCACAGGGTTAAATGGAATGACCCATATCTATTAATAAATGCTTTTAGCCACAAAAAGAGAGTGGCTACACTTAAAATGCCAGCTGACATTTAGACACAGTAGCTGGAATATTCAACTTCCTAAAACATATCTATGAATTAGTTAAGAGCTTGCTATTTGGCTTAGGTCAAAAATATTCCGGAGAATGGTCTAAGAGCTTAAAAACACAGACAATTGCATTGCCTGCCTGGTTCTGTTTAAGTTGCCAACATAGATGCAGTCTGCAAAGTGATTGTGCATGACATAGATGTAAAAGCTGAGGTCAGTGAAGAGTGGAAGGAATTTATGGTGGAATTTAAATATTAAAGCTTTATCAAGCTGGTTTGAAAAAAACATCTCATTACATTCCTGGCTTAAAATAATTCCTTTATCAAAGCTGGAGAGAAAAAGACAAATGGAGTTAAGTCCAACTATTGTTGAGTTTCCCAATAACAGAAAAAAAAAAGAAAAAAAAAAGACATGCAAAACAAATAATGTCACAATTCTCAAAATACACTCTGATTTGACAATAAATAATAACAAAATGTCAACAGTTTTATTGAATGAGTAGTTTAACTGACTTCAGAGGCTAAATGCTTAGGGATTTAACATGTTAAAAATGTAAGACTGACAAGCCTCAGTCCCAAGGTTGTGTGAAGTCAGAATAAAGCCATGGCCTGGTTCTACCAAAGGCATGACTGTATTTACTGCACTACAGGACGATGCTCTCAGACTCCACCCTCTGGCCCTGATCTATCATTCTACTGAACCTATATGTGGAACCTGCTTGGTGTGGGGAAAGCATTCATGGAGTGTCCTGATCTCTACAAGATGGCAACAAATTGATCCAAGTCCCTCCCCTGGCACACACAGCTTTTTACTGATATTCTTTATTTTCACAAGTGTTTCTGATTCAGTTTAGAACTGGACCATAAACCAGGGAATAAGAACTGGGAATGGGCATTTCTTGTGAAGTGAAGCCATTACACAAATTTTGAAATTTGTTTTGGTTGTTGCTAGCAGTGCTTACACTAAGTCGAGGACTTCCAGTTTCCCATACTCCATCAATGAGCAAAAGCACAAGAAGCAGAGCGGGACCACAGCTAGAACACATGACCTGAACTGGACAAAGGGATAATCCATATAATAGGACATCATTCCCCATATATAAACTGGAAAGAGTTGGCCAGAAGGGGCTGTTCACTCCTGGAGAAAGGGCAGAGCATCAATCAGAGGGTGGTGTGCAATTTTATTGTTTGTCTCTTGCCTTTCCTGGGTTTCATTCTTCTCTTTCTTTTTTTTTTCCTTTTCTTTCTCTTTTTCTTTCTATTACTACTGATGTTATTATTGTACTATTATTATTATTATCTTAATTTTACTTATTAAACTGTTCTTATTTCAACCCATGAGTTTTAGCTTTTCGCAGTTCTCTCCCCCATCCCACCAGGGAAGGCGGCCAGAGTGAGCCAGCAGCTGCGTGGTATTTAGTTGCTGGCTGGGGTTAAACCATGACAGTCCTTTTTGGAACACAAGGTGGGGCATGAGGGGTTGATATAACAGATCTGTCAAGAGCATGTTAGAACAAAATTTTTATAAGCTTATATAAGTTTAATAGTTGATGGTTATAATATTTATTTGTTCTCAGAATTGTGCTTGTTCTCAGAGTTGCATTTACCTTTACTTGCTGTGTGTGCTCCCTGTTGTGCTCTTTATCACCTCTGGGCGCTGGGCTAAGGTTATCATGTTGCTGAACTTTGTAACACTGCCTTATGATATGATGGAATTGCTGGTCCTGAAACTAATCTGGTGTTTGTCCTCAGCACCGCCGTCAGCTCTGTTCTTCGAGAGCCATCTATCGGAAATGATTCATAATTACACCTTTTACCTGCTCGGAGAGACAGTCTGTAGAAAAGACATCCTCCCATATCTTCCCCTTCTCCTGCAGGACAATTTCAATAGCGTTCAAGAATTTCGAACATTTTGAATATCCTTGGGATGTTGAAACCAACATGGTCCTATTGCTAGGAACCACGAAAGTGGTTCAGATCTTGTTTATGGTTAAGCAACAATTTGTGACGTCTCCAACCCCTGTGACAAGCACTGCAGCCACACAAAGCCTGGTGATGAGCACTTTGGTTATTCAAACCCCGGAGATGGGCATTGCAGCTACTCAGACTCTGGCGATGGGAGACGTAGCTGAGCCAGAGGACCAACCCATGCCAGTATCAGTCACCTCTCTCTATAAGAAGAAGTGGACATGAAAATCAGCTTGTTTACTGAGGGAGAACAAAGCCGGGTCACTACAAGAACAAGAGGAAGAGGCAGAAAAAGAGGTAACCACCAAATTCCTATCTCTGAGAGGGTTATGGGACATGTGAAAAAATTTCAGCATGTTGTCACCTGGCTTGTCTGATGCTGTGATAACAGGGCTGACAGCATGGAATTAGAGGATAGGGAGGTCAAACAGATGGCATCACTTTCTAGGGAAAGAGGCTTTGATGAGGCATTTGGAAAAGGGACACAAGTCCTGAGTGTCTGGAAGTAACTCCTGTCAAGCGTGAGGGAAAGGAATCTCTTTCAAGGAAGATAATGTATGTCGCACAGATAAATGGGCCTCAGTGGAGAGAGGTATCTAGTGCCTGAGGGAGTCAGCTGTGATAAAGATGATTTATTATGATCTAAACAATATGCCGTCACCTGCAGATCCAAAAGTCCAAGGCAGATGAACCATGTGGTGGAAATTTGAAAAGAGCACACAACTGTCATGTGCCAACCCAATGGCAGTAATGACGTGGAGAGACAAAGAGTCACCATCAATACATAAATTGTCTCACCAACTCCGGAAATACAAATAAAACCTCTCTTCTCCCTATAGGCTACATCTTGGCTGTGGAAAAACTGTCCAAAAAGTGGGAAAAACTATCCCAGGGGTTCCAGCAAATCAAAAGAATATATGTCCCACTTCCCACCTGTATACACTAGCATATCGGCTATTAACAATGATTTTTTGCTCCAGAGAGAGGATATAGAAGGTACACGTCATACAGTCTCCTGTGTGACCATAGAGACAACGTGAAGAGGTGGGATGGAAAAACTACCTCTACCCTAGAAGCACTGGTACGGGAATTGCAGGGAGAAACAATCACAAATAGGGGTTCTTGCAGGAAAGTTTCTGCTCCAGTCTCCAGCAGGCAGCAACCCAGACAGTGTAGAACTGCTGATCTTACTCCTGATTCTATGGGAAAGAATTCTAATCTGTTTTTACAAGATGTAGGTGGAGAATCCTATGATCAGTATTAGAGAGGCCTGGCCTCTAGCCAGGTGGAGGAGAAGAACAACCAGATTTGCTGGTATGTGTGGATCCCATGGCCTGGCACATCAGATCCACAGAGGTGAATGGGTCTAGTAAGATACTGGTGCACAGTGTACCCTTATGCCATCAAGCTATGCAGGAACAGGACCTGTTTGTATTTCCAGAGTGACAGGAGGATGTCAACAGCTAAATGTACTGGAAGCTGAAACGAGCCTGAGTAGAAATGAATGGCAAAAGCATCCCACTGTGATGGCCCAGAGGTTCCATGCATCTTTGGCACAGACTAATTATCTCAGTAAAGGGTGTTTCAAAGACCCAAAATATACCATTGGGCTTTCGGTATAGTTGCCTCGGAGATGGAAGGAAATAAGGAGCTGTTCTACCTTGCCTGACCTCTCCCTTTTGTTGTGGGTTTGCCGGAAGCAAAAGAACGACAGGCGCCTATCACCACCAGCACAGTGCACCGGTGACAGTGTTGCACCAACCAAGACTCTACTGGAGAGCCAAGGAATGATCATCAGGATCCACTCACCCTATAAGAGTCCCATACGAATGGTGAAAAAGTCTTACGGCGTATGGAGTCTCATTTGTCAGTTCAGCTTTTGAACCATTAATCATCTCCCTTCGAGCTTGGCTTGAGCTTGATAGTTCATCCAGCTTTCCAGTCATGTCATGGTACATTCTCCAGTCCTATTCTGCCAATTTATCCCCAAAGACTGTGTGAGATATTGTCAAATAAGCAATTATTCACTCAGGGGTTTTTTTCACATTTTTTTCATCCTAGAAGTTATTTTGTTATTTGCTTTTTCATTCTTTATTTCAGATGGATATTTGGGGACTGGATACTTTCCCATGAAAACTGGGGCATAGAAGACACAGGATACCTCAGCCTTTTCTGTGTCATTTGCCACTATCTTGCCAGCCCTGTTCAGCAGAGGACCTACATCTTCCAAGTAGTTCCACTGAATTTCTGACCATGAAAAATAGCAAATAAAAATGCAGAAATAAATGAAACATACGGATTGCTGGCACTTTGGGTTTAGGAATTAATGTGTGGGCTTTTTCTCACCATGTGCAAAATAAAGTTTTCTAGTTGTCTGTCTTCAAAGCACCAGATGTTTATAATTTCATACTTTAAATATTACACCTTTGGTTTTACTTTCAGCAGTAGTCATGTGATTATATGGATGTGGTCATAGAACAGTAAAAAAAGATATGGCAAATCAAAATTTTGTATTGTTAGACCAGAGCTTTTTTTCTGTAACATAATTATACGTATCATGTCATTGAAATCTTCTGCTTTAGAAGTCATGTAACTACGTTAAACTACTTTTCATACAATGAAAAATCAAACAAAACTGAGTAACAACAAAAAACAACTCAAACAATAACCCTCTCTTAAATTCTTCTAAATATTGAACAGAATGTAAAAGTAATATTCCTGATTCAAGACAGCCAAAAGACATAGCATCTTTTGTAGTCAGAGATATTTTTTCCTTGTAATTCTTATGATTTTAAGCCAGGAATGTCAACTCTCTAAACTAACTATATAATTGTAATTTAACACATGGAACTGCAAAAAACAATCTTCTCTTGCTGTGGAAATGGGCCTTAGAACCTGCCAAAAAGGAAAGGCTTGTGAGTTGAAATTCTGTGAATGAAAATTCAGGATTTTTAAAATTATAATTATATAAGTTACCTCTTAGTCTGAGCAGTATACATCTTCAAGGCTAAATAATTGATTAAGTCCTAATAATTTTGCAATCTTTATAAGATAAAATTGTCTTTTAAAAGCTGATTCTTGTTGCTAGAAAAGGAAAAAAAATCATAATAAGTTAAGCAATTAAAAGTGACAGGGTATTTTTTCTATGTTATGTAGATGAAAAAAGGCCTTTTAATGTCGTACGAATATCTTGAAAGATAAAATGTCATCAGAAGTTAGATGAAGGACATACTACAATAAAAATGTTAAATTAGTAACTCCTCTACTTCTCACATTGTCTTATTTGTTTGTTTCCTATCAAATATTCATTAGATTTTTAGAAATTCCTAATAATTGTTTTCTTGATTCTACATAATTTTTTTAACACCCAACCAGCTTATATAGCCTGTCTGTTCACAGAGCAGTTTGTGATGACATACATCATCTGTCATCCTCTAATACGGAAACATTAATGGCCTTTGAAATATATAGGCAGCAAATAAAGTTTCTATGCTTCATCAGTGGTGGATGTTGCACTGATTTTATCAGTGCAAAACAGAGCATAAGAGCAAAAAAGATTGAAAATAAAGTCAGAGCTTTGAAGGAATGAAGGTAGAAAAAAAGAAACTCAGCAGTGATAAATGGAAGACCAAAACGAAAAATTAATTTTTCTTTTGAAAGAGTAAGAAACAACACAATTCCCCCACACACAGAGAAGACATTCAAGAACGTGCAAAATGAAATTATAGTTGCAAGAATTCATGAGGAGAGGAGAGGAGAGGAG
>VZTA01005450.1:0-10074 GCA_013398855.1 Mohoua ochrocephala | reverse complement strand
ACTGAGACTGTTGGGGTATCCACCACTTCTCTGGGAATCCTGTTCCGGGGTTTGGACACCCTCTCAGCAAAGAAATACTTCCTAATATCCAGTCTGTTCCTCCCCTGGGACAGCTTTGAACCACTCTCATGCATTTTAGCACTGGATACCAGGAAAAGCTGATCAGCCCCTTCCTCTCCACTTCACCTCCTCAGAAAGCTGTAGAGAGCTGTAGGGGCTGTGAGGTCACCCCTCAGCCTCCTCTTCTAGACAAGCCCACAGGATATTCCTCAGCCACTCCTCACAGGACATCTTCCAGGTCTTTCCCCAGCTTTGTTGCCTTCCCCTGGGCACATTCAAGGATCTTCACATCATTCTTAAATTGTGGGGTCCAGAACTGCACAAGGCACTCCAGGTGAGGCCGCATCAACATTGAATACAGCAGGATAATCATCACTTTGGGCCAGTTGGTTATGCTGTTTTTGATGCATTCCAGGATGTCGTTTGCCCTCCTGGCTTCCAGGGCACACTGCTGGTTCCTATTGAGCTGCTGTCGACCAGCACACTCATTTATTCTCAAACAGTATCTGTTCCATGATCAACTAGGTACTCATTAAGCACAGCCTCATGGACTAGCAGCCAACAAATGCTATAATGTGGGGGTTTCTGAACTAGAGATGGGCTAAGCTATGTCACTTACTGCCAGATGTGAATATAGTCATATGTGTCTAAATGTTTTGATCTGCTGTTGTATACATTTTTAAGGGTGCATTAGTTTACAAATAAAATCAGAAAACAATTAGACATTTTTGGAAATCTTTTCTTCCCAAATAGCGTGGTAGAAACAGAAATCTTGATGTTGAAATCTTTACTGGGGTTTTATTTTCCCCCATAGGTGTTGCTGGAAAGAGGACTCAGAACTAATGCAGTGAGACCCACTATAAATACTTTCTTTGAATTAGTGTTATGTTGCCGCAGTGTTTTATCGGCGTTTGGTCAAACGTCCACCAGATGTCAGTACAGACTTGCACAAGCTCACGGGCTGTGGAACAGAGAGGTTTCTAACACAAATCTGGTCCTGATACATTATCCGGAAGTGCAATGCTGCACATCACTGAGGCTGCTGCAAAAAAAGTGCAAATTAGCGCACTTTTAGAAATCCTTACACTTTCTAAATGACAGATTAAAAAAATATATTTTTGATACTGTATTGCTCTATATCAAGCACTTTGGCTGCTAGTTACAACTGCTCTGAGTATTCATTTGTGAAAACAGAAAATATGAGGCGGAGAACTGCCCTGTAGATATTGTGGCCATTCATATTCTTAAATATGAGAGAGTAGGAGAGAAAGAGAGAGCTAGATTTCTTCAATCATAATAAATGAAGACTAAGGAATAATTTTATTGCTGCCTTCAAATATCTATATTGTCTTATAGTGTGGAAGAAGCCAGACTGTTCTTAAGTACAGCTATAGGGTGTAGGACAATAGATACAAGTTGCAATAAGGAAAATCATGATTTGACATCGGAAAAAAAAACCACAACGGACATCTGGGTCACACAAATGCTTGTGGAATCTGTCTTCAGATATCCAAAAAGCAATCAAAGATCATGAGCAACTTCATCGAATTTTGAAGTTGGATTCAGATTCAAAGTTGGTGTGACAGGGTTTGGACCAGGTGATCTCCAGAGGTCCTCTCCAGCCTAAATTATTTTCTGGTTTTATTTCAGTGGTATTTCTGAAGCAGGAAACATAAAGGCACATAAAAATCTCATTAGGCTCCAATTTGTAGTCTGGTTTTTTATTTTAAGACAGTTTATAGAAATCAGGAAATTAGCCTCCTGACTACAACAGTCAGATATTTTTTTCCTCTCAGGCGGTTGGCAGCTGCACTGAGATGCCTCAGTGATTTTCTGCATTTCTTTGCATGAGGCATCTCCGCATACAAAATTCATTATCCTGAAAACTCTTCTCAATGACAGTTTAGTTTTTTAATGTCATCATTTGGTTTCGTATCATTATAAAACTGACAAGTTTGTTTTATTTCCTGACACAGTATTAAATATTCCACATAAGTGCAGTGATTTTTGATGACAGCTTCAGTTAGGAAGTGTTTCAAGACCTAGTTTGCATTGTTTGAAGAGTTTAAGAGTATGCATTGAAATATCACCAAAATAGAAAAAAAAGGAGGCTTAGAGTTAATATCAAACTTAAATAAGCAGATATTTTCTGAGTGTAATAAGAGCAGTTTAAAAAAAATTATATTTTAATGAGAATTACTGTCATTAACAGCAATCAAATATATTTTCTTCTGAAAATCTACGAACATATTACAGAATAATTGCATTCTCTTGCACTTTTCCTGCCAAGTTACTCTTAAAAATTCTACAGATAAAAATTCACATTTTCAATACATAATTACTTTCTCATAATTCTTCAAATTCTTGGAATGATAGATCCCCATCATCCTCAATATTCCTACAACACCTAACATACAAACTAAGACAAATTACTTATCATGGCCTTGAAAACAGTGGTGTGTGTCCCAAGAAATTTGATAACATATACCTTGGTTACAGCACAGTGCTACTAGTGCCAAGGTTGGGTGTTTGATCCCTGTGCGAGCCATTCACTTAGGAGCTGGACTTGATGATCTTTGTGGGTCCCTTCCAACTCAGAATATTCTCTGATTCTAACATTGCTATTGCTTTCAGTTTGCCTTTTGTTTATTTTCATGAATGAATGTTTCATGCTACACTTAAAATAATACTGTATTTTACTCACAAGATTAATCCAACCTTTACATGACCTAAGACCTGATACACGACCCTTAACTGAAATGTACAAGAAATCCAAAGTATTTTCTGCTAGAAAGAAATGGAAATTGCATTTCATATATTATTTCTGAAATAGTAGCGTAATTTATTTGATTCCTAGAAAGGATACCCTGTTTTCTGATAATGATCCCTAGAGGCACAAAGCGATGTCCAGAGACCTAAATCCGCTCAGCACAGCAGTCAAAATGTTTAATACTGGCTGACAACAGAGTGTGTTGTATTCCAGGGATGTATTGATATAGAATCTAAAGGCTTTTGTTGGCAAGCCTAGGGCAAAAATTAGAGGTGTGAGCACAGTGTCCTGACAAAACCAGAATCTACTTCCCCACAAGGATGGGTCCCCACTGGTGCTGTAGAAGATGAGAGCCATTTCACCTCATTTATCATGTTATTCTCTTTCTCAGGGTTCCAGCTAGAGCCAGTCTGCTGAGCTCTCAGCAGTCAAAAAAAAAAAAACAAACATGCTTTGTTATTCATATTTTATGGTTTGGGGATAGAAAGTGTTTGGGAGTTTTTTTGTTTGATTGTCTGCAGGTTTTTGGATGTTGTTTTTGGGGTTTTTTAGGTTTTTTTTTTTTGTTTTTTTTTTAAACTACTCCAGAGTTCTGAATGTTTTCAGCATCAGGATAATTGAAATCCCGTATGATTAGAGTTCAGGCCATTTCACCATCTCTGCTTACCTGCATAAACAATTCAGAGTCTACTTCCTTGTTTCACCCTGCAGATACAGCAGTTTATGTTTGAAATCCTTTTACATTTTACCTCACCTTTTATTACAGACCAGTTTGCCTTCACACTTTCCAAGAGCATTCTGCCTCATAATAGCACTTTTATTTTATTATTTTATAAATACCATCACATCTGCAATATATTTATTTTCTACCAAAAGAAAATTCCTCTGAAGAATTTTACAGCAATTACAAAGACAAATGTCTAAACAGTGAAGTACAGTTTAAGACACAGGAATATTACTTGTTTTTCAAGGATATCTTGTACCACACAGGTACATTTAATGTGTCTTACCAGTAATTAAAAATAAATATGTGCATTATATAGAGCTCAAGTGACACGAATTAGACTCAATGAAATAGACAGTCTAATCAAAATATTAAAATTTGATTACTTTATTATTAGAGGTAGCATAGATAAGTGGAAGATAAATGAGCCTTCCCAGTTATTATAGTAGGTTGTAATCTGAAGAATTCCAGGGCCACATTATGCTAACTCTCAGTTTGCTTTCCTATAATGTAAGAAAATTAAAATGTGTCTGCGTTCTGAAGTAAGACTAAGAGGCATTTTTTATTGGCATGACATTTAATGTCATTCAGTGTAAAAATGGAACATATCAATGCTTTCTGACTGCTGAAACTGGTGACTGCGTAATGGGAGGGATTGACAGCTCGAGTGAGGCTTACACTTTGGACAGTATGGGGGAAAAATTATATTGTTTCACAAATACTCTGTGCTCTTTAGGATTCCAGCTGTATAACAATATATTAACAGGCATATTTGCTTGCAACCCAAAATATCTTATTTCAGATTCTCTAGGCAGACAGATTGTAATAGCAACCAAAGTTAAGGCCTTCCCAAACACCAGTGTGTCCTCCAAAGCATGTTTGTGTAGTTTAATTTGTTTGTTCTGGTTTCCTTCAGACTCTATAATATCAAGAATTAATCAAAACCTGGTAATCATTAAGCATAATGAGAGGTCACTTACTGATGTTAGTAACAACCTGTCAAAAGTACAGTTTAACCTTCACAGTTTTCATTTCCATTTCTAGATCTCTGGAAACTACAAGACTCTGCTCATTTACTGTTTCTCATTGAAGTGATTTTACAGCTATTGTTATATTCCATATTTTGTATTAGAAGAATTGCAGAGTGGAGAGGATTAAATAATAGAATTTGAGCAATAATCATACTGTATGAAAAAGGGAGAAAGAAAAAGTAAAATTTTTAGAAATAAAGATAGGATTTAATAATGCCAGATTGGATATAGCCATAAATGGTTTTAAAAATTTAAGTAAAGAATGGGGAAAAAGGCTAAAGCAAAAAATAAATTATAAAAGAATATCATTCGTTCCAGATAAAATGCAACACAAACTCTAATTTCACAAGGATCTATGTACACAGAGACCTCTAAGTTCACATATGGCTCTCTTAATTCAATTAGCACATTACACAAATGCAGGAGTACATGTTCACAGGGATCTGGGACCACTTCAACCTAGGAAAAATAAGCAGAAATATTATTGAAAAGAATAATCAAAAGCTATAATCACTGAACGGTTTTCATAGAATGCAAAAACTACCTGTGCTCCATAGTCCTTTATCGCCACCCCTATAGCTGTAATCCTTCTTGATAATCCTCACACTGCTCCTGGCTGTATCTCTTGTGCCTACACGAAACTTTAGCAGTGAATAATAGTCAGAGGACAGTATGAGGCTTGGTATTCTCTCAGTGGGACCCCTGAAACGTGCCCCTGGTAAGCAGCACACCTCTCACACATCAGGTTAGCAGTGGGTGCCTCTTGCACCTCTCAGAAGACAGTTGCCTGCTACCATCACTATAATGATAAAACTGAAATAGAGATACTTATATGTTTATATAACTCCACCGATTAGTTGTTTCATTGATTATGAAACACAGTGACAGTTTCCACACCACCAGTCCTCACAACTTATCTGCTGAGTATCTTGCCTACTAATACTTCTTTTTTTCATTTTTTCTCTGCATAGAAATATCAGAAATGGTTTTCACTTACCAAATTTTCATGAAACAAATCCTCTACTTTCTCAGACTGTAAAAATATTTGATGTTGTGGAACAAGCAAAAGTTAATGAGAAATGAAACGCTAAAACAAATAGCAATCACTTTGCAATGAATCACAACAAAAAGTTCTGAGTGCAGCTTTATGCAGGTATCATTCCTCCCCTGAACAATTGTGTTGAGACCGATCTAAAGATACCGATAAGTGCATGAAGTTGGAGAGATCACATACAGGGGCATTATTTCAAAGTAATATGTACATATGGGTTAAATAAAAAACAGTGTTTCAGAATATGGAGTGAGAAGAGAGTAAAAACTGAGATTATAATAGCAATAACATCAGCAGCAATGACAATAGTAATAGTAATAATAGTAATAATAACTCCCAGTTATTTATAGAAACAGCAAGTATTAAACTGAACTTGAAAAAAATTCCTTGAAATGAGCTTTCACAGCCAATATAGTCTCCTGTGGGAAATGAAGAGCGTTATTTCTCTTGAACATTTAAAACTAAATCAGGCAAAACTCTATTGAAAGCTTGACAAGGGGTAATTATGAATCACCAGACTGATGAACCATTTGACATAATACATCTTTTCCTCTAGTTAAATTATATTATTCAGTTACTTAAATTATGTTCCTCCTCATTTCTAAGCAGAAATTTTTCTTGTAATGAGTGTTTTATTCACAATGAAGATGCCAATCATTTTTGTTTGAAATGGCAGCTTTTCCCATGAAGTCACATTCCTTCATTTATGTATTTGGACTTGACTGAAAATAGCTCTTATCAATCTCTTCATTCTGCAAGGCTCAGCAGACATGAATTTACAGTGCCGTATCATCCATGTGCTTATTAAAAGTCACTATTAAGTATACTGTTTGACAGTCATACCTGCAATGGAAGCAAAATATTAGACATTAGTCAATTTAAAGGAGAATTACAAAATAAATCTTGCTTTTTGTTTGTCATTTTATTAAATCATGAAACAGGCATTAATTATTTGTAAAATTTCGAGATAATATTAAGTCATACAATCAAAATAGCTGCAATCTGGTTTTGTTCTCACAAAATCTTTATAAAATACTACTAACATTATTTTTAAGAAAGACTCAGTTTTCAGTAAAGCAGCAAAAGTTCCTCAGAACTTTCAATAAATTCAGAAAAATAAATGAGTGTTTGTTCACTCCAGCCAAAGACTGATTTCAAATTTTTGATTTTTCATTGCATAGATAACTTCCAAAACATGAAGTCAACTGACTAAATTAGATCTTTCTGGATGGGAATTCATCTTCCTTGAGTTAAAATATTTTCAGTGCATATTCTACATTTAAATCAATGGCTCTATGCCATTTTAGTACATGATTTGTCTAATCTACTTTAGAATCAAAGCACTGTTCTTTAGTTTGTTTGACTATGAAAATCAAACAAGGTAATAAGTTCAGTAGTAAGAGTTTATATTGAAAGCAGATGAAATTTAGTGAGAAAGCAGAAAACAAATGATCAGATATAACAATGTTCTTCCTGTGTTTTTTCATAAATCTGGAACATGTATCAGGAGACTAGACTTAGGATAACAGGAGAAAAGGGACTTAAAGAGGTTTCTGGTCCTCGTGGTAACTGCAGGTCAGATGTGAGGTCAGATCAGGTTTCTCAGGCCTTTATTCAGTCAGATCTAGGAATCCTTCAAGGATGGATATTGCACAATCTTTCTGGGCAATTTATTCCATTGGGAATGCGGAAAAAGATGCTCCTTATATCAAATGTGAACCTCTCTCATTTGTCTCAGATATTCTTCTCATACACTGCCGTGAAAAGCCTGGCTCCATCCTTTCAGTAACCTCCCTGTAGGTAGTGTGGGGAATGCTGTGAGGTCCCCTCACAGAGTCTCTTCTCCGAGCTGAACCAGCTTCTCTCTCGCAGAATCTTCTCACGGGCAAGTGTTCCCGCCCTGACCAACCTGCTCTCCCTCTGATAAACTTGTTTCACTTTGTCAATGTCTTTCCTGGAGTGGGGTGTTCAAAGCTAGTTGTAATATTCTACATATCGTCTAATGAGTGCTGAAAATGGGGAATAAACCTCTCCTGTTATCTGCTACCTAGGCTTTTGCTGATACAGTCCTGGAGACTGTGGGCTGTCTCTGCATCTGGGCCACATCACTGGCTAACATTTGGTCACTGTCTCACAAGGGTTCCCAAAAGCATTTTCCACAAGGTAGGTCACCAGTCTTCTCCTAGTCTGTATTGATGTCAGGGGATCTTCTTTCCCAGGGCTGGGACTTTGCTTCTGTGCTTGTTGAATTTCATTAATTTCTCCCTCCTGTCTGTCCTGAAAGATAGCCCTGCCCTCAAGCATGTACATCCTCCCAGATTCCTGTCACATGCCAACTTGCAGAAAGTGCTCTGTGTCATCCCCTGCAGGTCACTGATAGAGATGCTGAGCAAGACAGGTCCTAGCACAGGCTTCTGCAGCATCCTCTGATTACTGCGTCCTAGGAGAGTAAAAACCATTAAAGATTATCTGCTCAGCCTAACCATCTAGCCAGGTCTTTACATGACTACCCATCCATACTATGACATCCTAAACCTTGTGAGAGACTGTGTTGAAAGATTTGCTTTTCAAATTACACCTGCTCCTTTTCAAATTACACCTGCTCCTTTCACCCACAAATCCAGTCATTTTGTCTTCTGAAGCAATCAGGTCATTCAGACTTATCTTTGGCAAATCCATACAAATTGTTCCCAGTCATTTCCTCCTTCATGTGCCACAAAGTGTGTTTGAAGAGGATTCACTCAAAGATTCTTCCAGGAAACAAAGTGAGGCTACAAAGAGGGGAGTAAGAACAAGCAAGTAAATGGTTTTACATATCTCTCTCTACGATATCCCATATCTACATCTGATCTAGTAACCTTTACAGCCAAGGCCTAGAAACAGAAACTCCAGATGATTATTGACTTTGTGATGCCTCTGAAGGAGACAAACTGCTCTCCAGAGCTTTCTATTACTCTCCATTGAATAGAAAAGGACCTTATGTTGTCTGCATAAGGCAGCTGGTGTGGGATGCAGTTCATAGACTGTTAAATGTAAGACTGCACTTGGCTCCCTGAGTATGGCCAATGAAAATTCAATAAATCAATATGGTTCTTCTCATGTAGGGGTATCTTGTCATTTAAGGTGCCCTAGGGTACATGGTTATTCACAACCACCTGTAAGTCAGGACTTATTTTTGCATTTGTATCCCTCTCAGGTGGCAGCTGACGGCCAAGATACTCCAAGACATCTCAAATAATACTAAACAACAAGGTCTGGAAAATGAAAGGAGTCTCTAATCAACAATTAAAATATCTAGAGAGCCCTTAGCTTAAACTAAAATGTAGAATTCTGTATGCAGACACTGACATTTAAATTTCTGAAATCTGAAGATGCTTTTCCACTCTAATTTTCTCATGTCAAAACCAAAGCAGGTGTATCTCAGCTACAGAAATCCTCAGGACCATTAGTGTCCCACATCAGCCTACAAAACTTCTGATCATGACCTATCACTGAAAATAATAGATGCCATAAAATGTTCATTTTGAGATAAAATTCTTCCCCTTAGTTCTCCCTCATGTGAAGGATCAAATTGGCATTTCCCTGGATCCACTAGATGGAGAAAACCAAAATTTTCTGAAAGTCAAAAAAGGAAGACATCATATAGAATCAGAGAGTAATAGAATATCCTGAGTTGGAAGGGACCCAGAAGGATCATCAAGTCCAACTCTTGGCCCTGAACAGCACCATCCCCAAGAGTGACACCATGTGCCTGAGGGTATTGTCAAAATGTTTGAACTCTGTCAGGCTGGTTCTGTGATCACTTCCCTGTGGAGCCTGTTCCAGGGCTGAACCACCCTCTGGGTAAAGAACCTTTTCCTACTATCCAACCTAAACCTCCCTCAACACAACTTTAGGCCATTCCCTCGGCTCCTGTCACTGTTAACCAGAGAAGAGATCAGTATCTGTCACTCCTCTTCCCCTCGTGAGGAAGTTGGAGACTGCAATGAGATCTCCCCTCAGTCTCCTCCAGGCTGAACAGACCAAGTGACCTCAGCTGCTCCTCATATGGCTTCCCCTCCAGATCCTTCATGATCCTTGCCTCCCTCCTTTGGACACTCTCTAATAGCTTTATGTCATTTTTATATTGTGATACCCAGAACTGCCCCCAGCACTCGAGGTGAGGCTGCCCCAGTGCAGAGCAGCGCGGGACAATCCCCTCCCTTNCCCTTGCCCGGCTGGTGATGCTGTGCCTGATGCCCCCCAGGGCAGGGTTGGCCCTCCTGGCTGCCAGGGCACTGCTGACTCGTGTTCAACTTGCCAGTGACCATGACCTGCAGCTCCCTTTCTCATTCCATTTGAAAAAATTGTAAGAAATAGTGATGAATCTTTTTTTTTGAAAAAGAAGTATTTTGTCAATTGAAGTACAAGAACGGAGATAAATGCTTTACCAGAAGAT
>VZTA01005448.1:0-48282 GCA_013398855.1 Mohoua ochrocephala | reverse complement strand
TTTCAAATCAAACTTTAGGATGGAAAGGATGAGACATATCCAGATTTCAGTTATTCTAAGGTCTTACAGAAAATGTCCAGACAAACAGATGCCTATGCTCTTTTTAAAAATCAACAGATTTTGTCTACCTGAAGCCTTTTATCATGATAACTATATGCAGAATTTCATACTCTTTATTAAAAGTGTAATATCCACAACAATGTCACCAGACATTCAGGTTTCTAGAGTGTACTGATGAGTAATACAGTCAGTGCTCCCACTCACCTAAAGGGTTTGTTTGTTTCCTTGCAAAGACCACATCAAAAACAACAGCAAGGATATCTCCTCAGGAGAGATTGCTTCTCCCTTCTTCTCTCCTTACTCACATGAAAATTAAATAAAATCAATGTAGAGAGATACAGGATACCTAAATTTACTTTGACATCCAGTCACTGGCTTATGCCCTAACTCTACAACTCATGAATGTAGTGCCACTGCCCAAGAGACGGCTGCCAAAATGTCCTAATTTTGTAATGATTAAGCAGTTGGTGGCACAGTTAATTTCATTGTAAAAATAACTCCATTGAATAATACATCTATGAAATAACTATATTTTGCATCAAAAAAGAGAGAAAAGAAATCCTTGGTTTTATTATTTGAAACTACATCTTCCTGTGGTCCAATCATTTGAGCTCTGTATCCTACCATGTAACCATTTACTTCTAAGAGAAACTGATGAGGAACCAGTTGACTGCTCCTCTCATTCTCTCAATTAGGCAATTTAGATTTTCGTTTCAAATTTTCAACAGGCAGAAGGCCTGGAAGATAGGTGGAATGAAAACCTGAAATGGTGAGGGCCAGAATATCATCCCAGGGTTATTCGCAGTCTTTCATTATCCCTTTTGCAAGTGCACATACAGCGTGCAACAGCATGGGAGAAATTTTAAGTCTTACACCCTCAGCCTGACAACTTTGCCACAGCATAACAGCCAAATTCGAAATCATCACTTACTTCCACTTCTTGTGTTATTCCCACAAGTTAATAAGGACAGAGCAAAAGATAAGCTGAGAGGAGAAATAGAAGAGGTTCTCAGTGGGAGGGATAAGCAAGAAAGCCCCAGGCTGATGCATCAGCGGGTGATGGGAGCAGACTTGGAACAAAGGTGGCCTGAAGCTTGGGTCTGCAGCTATGGCGTGCTTCACAAGTCAGGAAGTTTGCCTGGCCTCTAACCTGAGAAGAAAATTAACCTACTCTTGCCAATTGATTTTTCTGTGGAATGAAAATGTTCTTGGCTGGTGTGTAGTTGGAAAGCATCTTCCAAGTGGAGCAATTTAGATCCCCAGAGTTTGTTGCAGTCTGAATCCCAGCCCACCACTGTCATACTGCAGTGATTCCTACTCCTTGTCTCACACTCGCCATGTAAAAAAATTCTGTATTTCCACACAACACGCTTTTTGTGAAAGCTGTTGTGGTATCCAGCTTCTCTGTTTCTCTGTGCCTTTTCTTTTCTTCAAAGCAATTGTATTTGCTTTCCAGTATCTAGAGGTAAAAGCTTAATCCCCAAGGAAACATATGGTACACATTTCCAGCAAATGCAGTATGTAGTTATTTGTGAAATAGTCAGGAGTTATTTTATAAATGTCTTTCAGAAACACAAGGTTTTTCAGCTGATCAGGATGTTTTCCTATTTAAACATTGATTTAAAAGCCTTGCCAAGTATATCAGGAAGCTAAGACAGAAATTTCACAGTGCACAGAAAAGCAGCTGTTTCTTCCCCCTCAAGTCCTGGCAATTTAACCAAACGTTTCTTTCAACAACAACAGCAACAACAAGTAAGGTATACAGGAACTTTGTTTCATTACAACATAGAGCCAAATTAGCATTTGCAAAAGGTTTTCAGAAGAACATGTGTGTGCACTGAGTTGGTATTTTTCCCCGTGAAGAGCATGAGAGGACATATAAATTTAATCACACATTTCACTTAAAGATCATTTTAATATGTGAGGAGACAAAATATCCTTAGCAGCTGCTATAAGTTTCCTAATGGATTCCCAAGCAAACCTTTTCCAACAGTAGCTAAAAATCATTAAAAATATCACTGAAAAGCTTTGAACTTTGCCCTCTCAGATGAAAACGGGTTTAATGTAATGCCATGCTGTGAAATCTGAACCTAATATAAATGCATTTAAAACAAAACAGAATTCTTTCTTCTTTTATACAAATGGTAAACAATTTAGTGGTTCACAACAATTAACAGCATCTTGTGCTGTAGTCTTTACAATAACTTCAGCTGAACATCATTCAGTGTTTTTTGCAACTACCAGCTTTGGAATGAAGAACCACTCAACTCAGCCACATTTATTTTTTAGTCAGATGTCTTTACCATTTTTTTATTTCCACAAACACCTGCAGTCAGAGCATCCATTTTCTCAATATAAGCAACGACACTTGTGCAGCAAGAAAGCACTACCTTCTACAAAGCTTTTTACTATTCTTCCATTTAAAAGTTTCACTGGCAAGGAAGCAGAAAAAGTAGTGTAAGTCACAGGTCGCCAAATAGAAGCCCCTGGGAAAAAAGAACATAATAATCCAGGGCTTCAAAACTAGCACTGATTATATGAGTTCAGTGACATTTTCATAATTCAGGTCTGATTAGCAATTCAGTAATATGCACCTACGCAAGTCTAACACCCTTTTACAGCAAAGGAACCTCATCCAGAGGTACAGAGACAGGACACCCATCTTTCATACCTCAGAAACTCACTCGTTTCAAGGTCTTCCTTTGTCTAAATTCTCTATATGGGCAAACCTAGACTACTAGTATGACCCACTAAAATGAGAACACTGTTTAAAAGTCCTTTTAACAAAAAATTTACTTCCCTAATCCACTTAACACAGACAAAGACTATGGGATATCAATAGCAAGAACTTATGTCCAATTGCCTTGAAATGTACTAGATCTTTAAAATATTTCACGGTATTGTCTGCTGATGAAGATGGAGGCAGAGAAGAGCAAGCATATGGATTTACGGCCCCAGCAATTTCTGAAACTCTTTTAGTTTCACTTGGGCCAACCAAACCATTTCCAGCAGAAAAGGAAGGGGTGTTTCCCAATGCTGGGGAACCAGCATGATTGTATTTGTACACATACATGCAAAAAATGAATGGTTGCCAGAAAAAAGAAAAAAATAAAAGTACTCCACATATCTTTTTGATAATTAGTCAATTTATATCTGTTGAAAGATGCACCTGTGGGTATACTTGTGAGAGATTTCAAGCGGGTGGCTTGACAGTTCATTCAGCAGCTAGACTCTGGGAAACAGCAGCAGTGCTTTAATCTCTGCCCATAAAGCAAATTCAGCACGCACAAATCTCACCATAACCAGCGTGCACCTTCGAAAAACAGAAACAGCATTTATGTTTACCCCATCTCTCTGTAGAAGATGAGTGGAGGGGTGGTTAGCTGTGGGTCTTGGCGAGCTCCTGGTCTGCAGGCTCTGTCCACACCCAGCCCTGTGAAACTGCCAGCACATCTAGTGAGCCATGTGTCTTATTTACCCTTCCGTTTGTACTTCTGCATCCAGCAGTGAAAATACCTTTCCCTAAGGCCAGACAGAATCATGTACTGATGAAATCACTGCCTCTTCACTCCAAGACTGATGAACCCCTTGACTGTGAGTGTGCAAGCAGGCTGTGCTCCCCACCACACCAGCACCAAGCAAACCAGGAGCAGTGCTGGCCTGAGGAGGACTGTGAAGCCAGAGGCAGCCATCCTCCGAGCCTGGAAGTGTACTGCACAGCAAGGCTTCAGACCACTAGATAGAGAGCTGGCAGGCCTCAAAGCCCTGGCTTTCATTCCCTGCTCCCAACTGCTGCCACAGATGTCCAGACTTTATTACAGAGATGAGTTTGGATGCCTGCAGGAACAGCTGGAAGTGGGAAGCAAGAGCCAGACTAATTGGCTCCAGTGCAGAACACGGCTATTCTGAAAAAGGAAGCAAGAGGAAAAAAAGAGAGCTGTCTTCAGACACTGCAACCATTAATGAAACAGTTAAAATCATTAAACACTTTCCTAGTTTTGCTCCCCCCTTAGAAAACTGCAGTAGATGCCACAAGACTGCGTCCAGAGGTTCTCTGTGACCAGAGCTAGAGGGGCCCAGCACACATTAGTGCTCCTGGTGGGACAAATGCCCTGCTGAAGTTCCAATTTCAGCCAAGAGACAATCCACAAAGTTATTTAGGAGCACGCACCACCCATTTGCTGTTACCTAGTGGAATCTTGCATGCAGAGCACTATTAACTAAATCATCAAAAATTAAGTAGCAGAAGCTGTTGCCAAAATCTAAGTTGCATTCAGACTGCATGCAGGACTTGTGAGCACTTTCTATTACCTAAGGCAGTGTGGTCCTAGGAAGAATGCCAAGATGCAGTACAAGTAAGTACACAGCACACACATTACCAAACCCCCTGTGGAAAAAAAAAACCCCCAAAACAGGAGCGCAGACTGAGAAACAGCTATGGTACACCCTGAGGAGGTGTCTGGCTTGGTTGAGCAGAAAAGAATGTATCAGCTCGTCATTACAGAGGGAGCAGTCTGGAGATAGCCAGCCAATGAATTATTTCTGCAAGGACAACCAGCAGCTTATGAGGAAAAAAAAAGACAAGTAATGCTAAGTGTCAAGATTTGGAGGATGTAAGTCACAGCTTCAAGTACATCTAAGGTAAGAATGAATAACTTTGACCCGTGTACGATACATTGTGAACCTACTGAAAACCTATTTGAGACCAGAACTATCATAATTTCCTTACAATTTCTCATCATTTGCTTCCAATACAACAAATCCCTTTTTTCCTGCCTCCTACATTAACTACTGCTGCTCTACCGTTCTCTCATCTTTACCATATGTCTCTTTTGATTGGGCTATTAAATACTGTTTTTCCTCTCTGAAGTAAACAACTCCAATCTGTGATTATTTTACAAATTCATTAAATTTTGATAATTACATCAGTATTTGTCTTCTATGAGTTCTCACACTGATTGTAATTCCCTTCCCCTACACCTGCTTCCAAAAATTCCTGAGTCTCTTATGTGTCACTTTTGTTTTAATTAGACACAATGTCCAGGAAACATGCTAATATATCTTGTTTGCCATGACTAAAATTATAGTTAGAAGCACATTGAATCAACTATTCTAGTAGTATAATGCATTTTCATAATAGAAAAAACAATTTTTAAACAACCCCTGTATATCATAGCTCACAATTATTCTAGTCTTCTATGTAGACATCTTCAAAATAATTTCTCCTGATTGAAACGAAAGGAATTATGGTCCCATATTTTAGTTAGTCCTAACATAATTTTTGTAGCTATGAAAGTTTAAATTCCATATCTACTCTTTGTGAAACATTTTGCAGCCTCTGACAGTCAGCTCTTGAAATTGCCTCCAGATTAAAACTATCATTTTCAAGTAACATAAAAAGTGAAGTCCAACATTTCTATGCCTTTGCTGTTAAAGTAGTCACAAATCACTGCTCAAAATGCGAATTACAGATGCATCATACCAATATTGTCAGAAAACTGCACTCCTTTCACAAGGAAACTAACAAAGCAGCACTTGGTTCTAGACTAGCATGCCTTGAGTATGAGACTCTCAGTGGAGTCCTGCACCAAGTTCCTCGCTGACTTTGTATAAGAAATTTCACTAATTTAAAAAGGAAAATGAAATAGTTATAGACTAATAGTTAAAAGCAAGAAAAAAAATAATTACAAATAAACAGCATTTTTAAAGATGGGAAATAGATCAAACCCAGCTTATCAAACGTCTGTACACCTTGCCACTTGCTTTAATGGTTCATTCTGATTTTTTCTTTGAAGAACCTGGATAACATGGAAGAGGAGTCCATTTTGAAAGAGTTAGTCTGTGAGAGTTAGTCTTACTACCATGGGAAGCAGAAGAATGAAGTAAGCAGGATAAGGTCAACACATTAACATTTACATGAATTCAGATCCCATATAGCTTTAATCCTCTTCAGTGACAGGCAAACCATCAGAGAGGAGGAAATGAGACTTCAACATTAATTCAAAATGCCTGGTTTAACCTTTAGAAAATAATTCAATTTTCTCTTTCATTCTCTTTCCTGTTCTCCTTTCCATGCACCACAAAGGCACTTTTCTGTTTCTTCAAAATTAACTATGTCTTTTTCAAGCTTTCATTTAAATTTGGAGAAACTGTCCATGCACACTTTATGAGACCTAAAGTACACATGTGGGACTTAAACTCCTTTCAAACTCTTTGTGCCTCATTCCTGTAGACTTAACTGAACTAACAAAGAAGATTGAGTCAGGATTAGCTTCTATTCACCCAAAATACCAGCAGACAAATGTTAGCAGTCACTGCCTGGGAGTTCCAGGTGAACTTTTCAGTAACAAATCACCCAAAAAGAGACAAACAGGCCTAAAGTTACGATGAAGGGCACTCGCCAATTATTTTAGGCAGAAGAGCAAAGAATTGTTCCAATGGAAGAAAGCAAAATGGGGGAGTGGAGAAGGGAGTGGTGTGAGAGAATCCCAGATCTTAAGTAAATAGGATTTAAAAATATTTAAAAACAGTGAGAAGACTAAAGCTTTAGAAAGTGGGGGTTTTTTGTATGGTCCCTTGGGGCGATGTAGTGCAATAATTGTTCTTTCTGCTGGGATCCTTCACATTTCCCCAGGAAGGTGAACCGCAGCTTGCAGTGTCTGGAAAACTGCAGCTGGGAGAAGGATCAGTTTAAGCAAATCTGGCTGTGCTAGATCAGCAGAATCAAAATGAGATAACATAGTGTCTTTGTCTCAGGCAGGACATCAAAGAGGGTAAAACATAGTGCCCCAAAGAATGAACATACTCAGACCCAGACGCAAAAGGAGAGAAGCCAGCTCGTCTTGCTGAGAGACGGTCTCTAAAGATTGAAATTTTCCTTATGCAGCGATAACTTCCCACCACATCAGCATAAGTTCTTCTTCTTTCTGAAAAGGTTTTCTGTTTACCTTCATGTAGCTTAGTGCGAAAGTGCGTATTCATCTGCATCGCTCTCCTAAACAAATCTCAATGGCTTCGAAACAGCAGAACTTTTGTTAAGCATCTGTCATTTCTCTGTAGATAAGGCGCTGCGATAGTACGTATACACAAAAATAAGGACAGTCAGTTCCTACACAGGATGAGACACAGGAATATTACTGAAGTTAAACACTTGCAGGAGAAATGTTCTCATACACCATGTAATGTGGAATGTCATGTGAATCATGACCGAAGAAATGTTTCTAAAACACAAAGGTGCATGCCAAAAACCAAAAAATCAATCACGGATTCCATTTCTTGAGGAATAGATAAAAGTAGGTTTATTCCACTTAATTTCTATTTTTTTAAAAAAAGGGGGAAAAAAGCCCAAAGCAAAGCAATCTTTCTTACTTTAATTTCTTCCATCATCGCTATGGTCAAAAAAGTTCCATCCTTTTCATTTCTTGTCTGGCACTGACTTCATTTTAAATACAACCCAGTAGAGTACTCAGTTGCCAAATTGCTGCATTTTTAAACATTCTAAATAGGACATTAGTTCTTAGCATGAATGTTTTGAAATCTGATCAACAAGCCGTTTCTCAATACATTAGGCAAAGCAAGCAAAATTAGGCTGTTTTATGTCAGGTACTTAGCACAAATCCCTTAATAATGTGTTTGAGTGCAGAAACCATTAATAAATGCATAATTCCCTAAGACAGGCTTGATTAATTAAGTCATATGTGTATCCTTCTAATTAAAAAAAGAACATTAGGCAGATGAGTGGAATTTCTGAGTACAAAATTCAAAGGCTGTTTGGCTTTTATTTGAACAACGAAAGAAAAGCTGCTCGTTAATATAGCTGCCAAAAAACCAGCAAGAGTGCTGACACAAACCCCCCAAACTCTGACTTGTTCAAAACAGCTAAGTATTTACTCGCTCATTTGTAGTCTAATTTTTAATCAGGTAGCTGCTCGATTAATCCAGGCAGTTCAAATTAGTGTTAATATATACATAACTAGATTATATGCTGGTTGCATTTCTTCCAGTAAATTGTTTAAAACCAAAGACTCACAGGTTTTCAAACTCTCAGGGAAAACTATTTTATGAAAAATAACAGTCTAATGGTTGACCCCATACTCTTCCCAAGCACGCACTTTACTGCAGTGTGGACTGCAAATTTTGGCATGATACCATAATTTGCAGCAACACTGAAGCAACAGCTATTTTCAAATGCATAGCTTTTCTTGTAAAACAATTAGCTTTTTGAGGTTCTTTGCTAAAACAAGTAAACAAAACCAGAAAGAGCAGAAGACATAATGTTAGGAGACATAACAGGAACATAAAAAATTCTGCTAAGTTAACAGGAACTGTTAAGCATAACAATTTTGCCAAGGTGATTTTTGAGGACAAGTAGAATTGGTAATAGTCAGCACAATTTGGTATAATAATGCTATCAAGCCCAATACAAGCCCAGTACTGTAAAGTTTTAGTCTTAGAAACACGAACCTGTTGAAGATAAATGGTAAATTTAGTGGCTCGTAGGTGGGCAAACCTGGTACCTGTCAGGCACAGACAACAGACTGATCTGCAGGATTAATCCCTGTTGGGGAAAGGACTCTACTGCTTTGAGTAGGGGGTTTGAACCATATGAACTTCAGAGATCATTCCGTGACACTTGAAGCATTGACCTACTTAAAAGGACACAATGTCCTGTGGCTGTTTAATTTACAGAGAAGTGCTCTGGTTTTGATGAGAAAACAGCCAGGTGTGTGAAAGCAAGAGGGAAAACAGTAGGCAATAATGACTAAGGAGCAGACATTGATAGATTTGATATAGATTTGACAAAATACCTTGCATCCATGGGACAGGATGGAGAGAGGAAAGCAGAAACAAGGGTGTAGAAGTGATTTGAGTAAGATTTATGAGAATCCCAAGAAATATTATTTGGACCTAACAGAGCTGGCAAAGGGCTTGAATCTCATGGCCTGAAAGAAGCCAAAAGCCAGATCCAGTTATAAAGCCACTGAATTGGTTTCTCCAAAAGCAACCAATGATTCAAAGGGATTAAGTGTTTTAATTCTTCAGCTGCTATATCCTAAACCATCCACTTAAGCAGCGTTCCCAAATAAAAAGCAAAGCAGCTCAGCATAAAACCAGCCAGAAGGCTGCTGTCTGTATTGGTTGGTGCAGCTAGATTTCCAGCCTAGGCAATAACAGAATTCGCAACAAGAGTGACAAGACTGAAATAAGGCCCACCACGACTGCTAGTTTTTCCCCTGTGTCTTCCTCTAAAAGAGAGTTGGCTACAACAACTGAGAGAGTGGCTGAAGCTTAGACAGACAGGCTGAGTGTGCAGCTATGAAGAAGACAGCACATTACTGCCACACAATGAGTGCAAGATGACTTGCTGTGTTGGACGTTTATAAGAGGTTACATTAGGGCACAGTTGTTGTGCAATCTGGAATGTGGTTTCGAATTAAGCAGGAATCCACTTTATTAGACAAGTAAGAACTGCATGCAGCTCATCATGAGAGTTCCAACTCCCTGAGTTGCAAGTCTGAGATCTCCACACAGAGAGACATGCTCAAGTCCTTCTATCCGAAAAGACATAAAGCATTGCGCTTGCCCTCGTCTGGTTTTGCCATAACATATATTCAGGCATCTACCAGAGTTCTGCTTAGTATACTCATACAAGGCTACCACTCTTTAAAAATCCAGTAAAGAAGACTTAAACCAACAAGACATTCATCATAAGACAGCAAATCCTGTCACTGAAAGGTTGGAGAATTACGGGGAAATCTACAGATACAAGGTGCCGGAAATGAGCAAAAAGAATATGTACAGTAAAAGTTAGGTTGGAAAATGCTTAAAACAGGAGGGAGTGTTGTTACAAGAATCAGACTTGAAAGCAGCTGGCCTGTTGACATGGTCAATAAATATGACGGAGAAAACAAACACAATCGGTCTAGATTAAAGTGTTAAATAGTAACTCCAGTTAAAAAACAGGCTCCAGCTTGGCCTCAGTTGGATCACGGAAAAGAAAATAAAGTGTCCACATTCTAGATGGGTTTGAGCTTAATGGAATTAATTTTTGGCATGAGAAGAATTAACATCTATCCTACAAATTAGCCACCTTTTCCACCACCTCCTCTATCTAACACAACTTGAACTCTCAGCGCCTTCCTGAACTGTAATTAAATCTATGCACTAATTCCTTCCTGTGAGAAAACTGTCTTCTTTCTAATGTTTAGATGCAAGCCTATGTCTCCTGTTGTTCTAACCCTCCAGATCATTTCAGTGCTATCCACCATCTCCCATGTCCTTTGTCTGCTGTCCTCTTGGAAGATTTGCCAAGCTTAGTACTCTCTCAGGAAGTTACAGCCTCTCTCATCTCCCACTCACCAAATTCTTCCTTTCCTCTCCTTTCTACTCTTCCACCCACAACCTTGTCAAAAGCCTAGGTATTTTGATTTGGGTTGTGGTGTTTTAATTTTGATTGTTTGTTTTGGTCTTTTGAGAAAAAACTTCAACACAATTATCAGTTATGCTGCATATTTTACGTGTGAAAATAAGAGCTAGAGTGGTCTGGAACCGGACAGTTCGACTGACGAGGCTATTCCTGATTTAGGTGATCTCAGAATGTGAAGTCATGCTGATTTACAAATACAAGTCAAAATCAGACCTTGCTCTACAGACACGCATTGAGAAATCTCCAGTAGGTGGATTTTTGTAAATAGGGTTAGCTTTCCTTAAGCATTTAGAGTGCAAGTCTATTCCCTGAAGACCAGCATTCTACTACAGCTTATCTTTCCTTGGGAGCCAGGTCAGATTAAGATCCAGGTCCACATGATCAAATCTTCTAAGATCAACCATCACATCACACTAATAATAAAATAATTTAAAAATAAAATTGTTGAAATACAGAAGTTGTCCTCTCTATCAAAAACCTTCTTCCCTTCACTGTTTCTCTTACTGTCTTCTGGATCAAAAAGCTAAGAAACTTGGGCAATTTGAGAACGTATTTTACAAGTAAGCACTCATTTTTCCTCTCTCTTTTGTTGGGTTTTTTAAAAAATTTTTGGTGATTTTTTTGGGGGGTTGTCCCTTTTTACAATATCTCTGCTTTGTAGAAAATGCTTACAGTCCAGGTACATACTCCAGGACACCAAAATTACTCATTTTCACCTTCCCTATATTAAGCAACCTTTCCTATATATGGAAACCAGCATTTAGACCGGGTGTGCTGATATGCTTCAAAAAAACAAGGGAAAAATATCTGTCAATTTTCAACTTTACTAAGAAGAGCATCTCTTTCCTTGCAAGACCTCATTCCGGTGAATATCAGGGTCAGACAATGGAGCATGGACATCCAGAGACAAGTTTCCTCAACAATTACATTTTCTTCTCTTGTACACAATCCCAGTGTTATTAAATGTTTGCAGACCATTCACTGCAGGAGACAAGGGCACAGCCAATTCACACCGAAGCCTGGAACAGGGATAAACACTGAAATTCTGGAACTCACCTAACAGCCAAGGGTCTGGAGCCAGGGCCAGAACACAAGCCAAGGCTGAAGCCAAAGACAGGAACCAAACAAGCTGCCAAGAGGCAGGACCCAGAGCCAGGATATGATCCAAGGGTTGTCAGCCAGAGCCCAGATGCAAGTCAAAGGTCAGGAACAGATGCCAGGGACTTGGATCAACAGCAGGCTTCAACCGTTCAACAGCTGAAGAGAAAATACAGACACCACTTTAACACCCAGCAACTAACTACACGGGATGGCCACACATGTGACTGTGCTGCTGAAAAGCATCGGCCCTCTCTCACCCAACAATCTATAACAGGCTCCAGCTAGCACAGAGCTCAGGCCAAAGCCGGCAGTCCAGACTCAAATAAATTGGAAACTATTGCATCACAGCTAAGTGATGGGGTACGAGCTAAGGTCTGAAAGTGGCATCAGAGTTTCCTTGCCCCCCCAGACCTGACTCAGACTGATAACATGGTTCATTACACACATCACGTGCATGTGGTGCTGTAGCCTTGTATCTTTGGCAGGGTGAGCGAGAGCATCCACCACTGTCAGCGTGCAACAGGAAATGGGACCCCTAGATGACTGGAGATCGGAGTACAGAAAAGTTACAGGTACAAAACTACTTTTGAGGATAGTTTTATCAACAAACTTGTTGCTATAAAAACAGATATTCTAATAAAGCCACATGGCAATCTGGACCTTCTTTTAATAATCAGACTGTCATACTTGCTCAGACAAAATTTAGGAAAAAAGACAATGAGTAAATACATCCTTTGGCACAGACACAGACAAATAACCACAGCATGATAATTAATTCATTTTCTCATATAAAGTCGGAAGATTCTTAAATGAGAATTAGAAGTTTCAGAAATCAGAGTAAGAGAACAGCATGAAATACCTTATCACGATCTTTGGCTAACTGGAGGAAAAGAAAACCAGTAATTGCATGCAAGCTGTAGATGTAACAAGAGGGCTTATCTAACCAGTAAGCTAATAAGCCCAAGTGGTGGAGGAATGAACTAAGACAGATAATCAGAGCCCATTGCACTGATGCATCCAAAGCTCATTCAATTAGAATTAGAAGCATTGATAAAATGGTGTTGTCTAATTTGCCCTGATTAAATACCTGGCATTTCCCCAAACTTCATCCTCTCTGTATCACGTTTGAAATAAGTTTTAATGCGATACATATATTCCTTTAAATTAACCTTCAATATTTATTTTTCCAGATGCAAAATTTCAGGCCTTGTAGCGAGAAACAAGATGTGCATTATCAGTATCCAAAATCATCAGGAGTCATGGTCTTCACACTCTTCCATATTTGCATTAAACACCCTGCTGACCCAGGTCAGGTCAATGTTGGCTTATTAAAGCAAAAGGTGATGTTTTTCACCCCATTTTCATTACAAATAGTTTGTAAGTGCATTAAAAGGGGAATAAAGTTTGGTTTAGAGCTTACAGTAGTTTCCAGAGCAGCTCCTCAGGCAGGAGGGTGAGAGTTAGGGTTCTGCACAATATTATTTTTCAAAAGGTAGAATAAAGAAAAAAAAAGTAGAATGATACATGCTTTGAAGTATGTCAGAAAATTCAATTCATAGGACATATCAATCCAAACCTCTCAAATAATGGCTGTTTCTCTTGTCTGCTAAAAAAACCCCCAAAACATAATTCTCAGACTTCAGAACATTTAAAGCTTTAAGCTTTAATGTGGCTGGTGTCACTAGAAAATCAGCACACACTCTAAGAGAAGTTTCTTCAGTGAAAGAGGCTGTGAAATGATTGCAGAGCGGTTTCCAGCTAAAATGTGGTGGCTGGGGGGCAGAGGGGAAAGACCCATCCCTTCTTTAATTTTTTTTTTTTTGTCAGACTGCGCTGAGGAGATGGATGTAATTCTCTCTTCAGTGAAGCGAAACTGCTCAGATACCATTACCGAAGCCCCTCTCTCTCCTAGCCTTGAAGGTCTGTATCTTTCTAGTTGAATATTGAAAAATATCTACTATCGGGAGTGGTAATACCAAATATGATCAAACATTTGTTGCATAGGTGTCGAGCATCTCCTGAACAGCACTGTTAAAACTTTATGTGGGATTTTTTTTCTTTCAGACCAAAGAAATATCTACGTGTTGATAGGGACAAGTCCTGTGGAGTGCTAATACACTTTAGAACAGCTAGAAAGGATTTACTTAGGCCACCCATAAAGCGAAAAAGAGTAAAAGTAGCTTTTAGCTTGTCATTTAGCCTGAGGTCTAAAAATACTTTGTGACAAGGTTATGACACATGTCCTACAAGTAGAAGCTCACTTCTCTACAGGGGAAGTACCTGGCTGCTATTAAAGCTGGATGGGTTGTTAACAACACAGGTGCCCCTGTAATTTCACAGCTGCCTGGAGGGTTCATCAGGTATCTCTTCATTTAAACATCACCAAGTGCCTGGAGGCAAAACCATATGGGATGAAAAGAGCTCTCCCAGTAAAGTAATTTCTTACTTGTAAATCCTACTAATTTATGACCCTGTGTTAATTCCTCGAGCCCTTGAAGAACTATTACATAAATCTTTTTAACTGCATTATCATCTCTTGCACACAAATCATAATTTATTCTAAGGACTTCAAAGGTCATCAGTTATCCTGGCTGCAGCTCCAGCCTGACATGGCAATCCATTAAAAACAGAGAGTCTTTTACCAACAAAGTTTTTCACTTTAAATTGCCAGATGACTGAAATTGTTAAGAGGTCACTTTCAGACAAATAGTCATCATATTTTTATCATCTTTAAAATCCTCTGTTAAATTCTGCCGTCTATTAAGACGCCAGCCATCTTCCCCACAGCCTCTATTATTCAAGAATTATTCAACACCCTCATTATGATATGCAAATGTATATTTGACCTTGATGAGTTCCATCTTCAGTATTATCCCAAACAAACTCTTAGAATGGAGCACACATCAGAGAATAAGCTTCTGCTTTGTAAATATATTCAGAAGAAAAGGCACCCTTTTCGAAGTATTTCAAGCAGTATTTCTTCGGTGTTCAAAAAAGATCATCCTGCTTCACATCTGTTTATATCCCTGGTTTGAATATGCTCTCCGTATCAAAAGGGTAAAACGTCTGTAAAAACATTTTGAGTGTTTATCATACAAAGTCCAAAAAACAACTCCAGAGGAACTGGAAAAATTTAACAATTAAAATAACAACAACAAAAATCAACCAAAAAAACCAAAAACAAACCAACAAAAAAACCCCCCAAACAACCAAAAAACCCCAACAAATTAAAAAGGCTTGAAAGCAAATCAAACAAAGAGGGATTTACCAAATGGAAAAGGCAGCTGTAATGGCTGAACTATTTTTATCAGTATTCTAACAAATAACACCTCCTGTGCTTTAAATATTTAATGTGAAATCCATGGATTTATATAGCTTACAAAATGCCAGAGGCTTATTATCTTTACAGATTGCATGACAGGAATATTCATATAATTTGATTCCACTTTTTAAGACAACAGGAATTCCTCCAGGTGCTAATGGTAGATAACTTGTGTGCTGCTTCAATAATCTACTAATTATAGAATCCCTCAGGTAGAACAATGTCATTAATCTGATTAAATTATTTATATTTCTGGAAAGCAAAATCTTATTAGGTCCTTGGCATTTGACTGTGTATATTATGCAGCTGTGTTTGCAGTTTATGGTGTGGAGGAAAAAGATCCATATTTTACCTAACCATCAACATAGCTGGAAAAGGACCAGAGTCTCTTATATCCTAACATTGCTGTTCATAAATTCCAGGGCATACCCTGCATCGCATAGGTTGTCCATTTAGAGCACTATAACACTTCTGAGAACGAAGGTTTGTCGTAGGCATTTATTAGGCACCTTGTCTTCAGCAACATAACAACAGACATGGATTGATTCTCATCCACCCACTACATGGTAAGCATGTTCACACTAGTGAAATTATCAGACACTCTAATGTAAGATCAGAATCAAACCAACTGCCAGAATTAAAGCGAGGGTTTCAGTTTTCTACTAAATATAGCAGGACCAACAAAAGCAACATATGTTTGCAGAAAGCACAGTCTGATCCCACTTCAGTAGCTTTGATTTTAAAACAGGAAGGAGCGTAGGGGATTGAGAGCTGGTATTAACTTGTAACTTAGCACGTAATAATGACACTAAAACTAGATTCATTTTAAGTTAGGGAAAACAGAAATTTTGATTAGTTCTTGCAGCAGCTAAGATACTTTCTACAGCAAGCATTATCACATCACATGGGATAGATAATGTGTTTTTTTTATAGAGAAGCAAAAAATTCCACTGTCATCTCTGTACACCATTGTGCAGTACATCTTACATGTATTTTGCCATGTGCCTCCATTTGAAACTTATCTTCCTATATTTGCATGACAATTAGACAAGTGTAACTAACATAAATATGTTCCCAGAGTAAAGAAATAAAACCAACCGTTGATTTTTAGCAATTTAAATATTAATATATTTAGAGATTTCTTAAGGATGTGATTTGGTGTTGCACCTGTTTTAGCTGCTACATCAGACAACTTACACGTACAATAATTTACTGAATAATATAAAGCTGTCTCAGTGGGTCATTATTCTGCTAACATTTATTTACAGTCAACATAAATTCACATCCATTTACTGCTACAGACAGCCTTAAATGTTAGCAGTATCCCTTCGAGCAAAAGATTGCTGTGCTGCTTTTATGAAAAACATCAACTCATGATCATTTATCTTCTGCCCTTCTAAACTTCTAGAATATTTAAGTACAAAATAAACTGTATAGAAAAAGTTGAGAACACCAGTGTCCCATTTGGTGCCTATTAAAATATATGATCTAACAGTTCCTTCTTGCTTTAAAAATATATGAACTTTTACATTTCAGATTTTGCCAAGAAATTCTGTTTTGATATTGGAAATAACTTATACAGTATATATTGTATGTAGGCAGCCACTCTAGACATTATAAAGCATTATTATAAAACACTGCAAGTCCTAACATTACCGAATAAAGTGGAGGTTTTCATTCCTTTATATGAATTACCAAGGATTCCTGCCAGGGCATTACTGTCCATCTATCAAATGTCTGAAAAGGGATTAGAAGGAGCAGCTTCACATATTCAGCTGACTCTTCTAGCAAAAAATAGTTTCAGTTTGTGAATCATCTCACTTTCTGGCAACGATAACCCAAAAAAAAAGCGATAACATATTTCACCTCTGTACTATGCAAATCTGGTCCTATAAAATGTAGGATGTTCATCACAGTGAAAGTGAGAAAGAAGAGTCCTCTTCACCCTTCTATAGCAGCTCCTGCAATGTGTCATAGCAAAAAGTCTCCTTGCATAAAACACAATCTTTCTCTCGGGCCAAATTCTCTCCTAGTTGATCTGGCACAGTATAACTGAAATTAAATAACCATCAACCATTTGTACCATAAGAAAGTTCAGTGCTCTTTTTATCAACAGGTTTCTGATGTGACTCTTGAGAACAGACTTTCCCAGGGGAAGCTGGTTTGCATGGCACAGATCTGAATGACAGCACATGCCTGCTGATTATCACCATGTTGGTAGACTGCCTTAAAGTCTCTTAAGTGACATAAATGCCCGTTTTTTTCAGACACGTCCACTTGAGTGATTGCCAGAGGAAATTTACAAGCCATCCTGAAGAATGCTAAAGCGATGAGTCTTCCATCTGCCTTAAATCACAGGGGTACNCCCACAATCGGTTCACTGCTCAGTTGGACATCATGCTCAAGGTTTGATGCTTTCTTATGCTCAAGAAAGTCCTCTGCAAAGGATGAGATACATAGATACATGCACACCTTTTTTGTGACTGTCCTCACTGTTCCTCAGGTCAAGAAGGTCTGATTCACGTTTGCTAGATAGGGCATGCTAAGCTAATAGAGAAGAGGAAAAGCATGCAAATCACCTTCAAGTTTAAAGACCTCATTTTCTCCTTCTCTACAGCTACTGTGGTAACACAAGGCATTATTCAGAATATATAATGTTTCTGCAAAGTCTACTATATGGAGTGATAAGAATCCAAGTGGGTGGAAAAACAAGATTATTCAATGCTGAATGAGCAGTAAAGGCCTGTTAAAAGCTCTCTGCTGAAGGATTGTAGAGTTTGCTCTAGCAGAAACTCTTATTTGTTTTCCTAGGTCCACTAGCCATCAAATCCCAAAACAATGACTTTTTTTCACCTCTAAGATGTTATATCACACATGAGAAGACAAATCTAGATTCAGAAGGTACTAAAACCAGCACTGGTTCCTATAGCTGTTAGTGGGAGGGAGAAGATTATAAGAAATGATAGAATCAGCTGTAGGTAATGCTGCCACGTTATTCATAGTTCTCAGCGCAGAAAGGTTTTCGGCTTAAGCTATCGTGCCCTCTCATCTAATGTGAACAGCTCTCTTTCAGTCTTTTGTAGGCAAGATAATGAACTTCACCAGGAAGATAAGTGCAAGGACCCTGTTATTTCAAAAAAATTCTAAGGCTCCACTTACAAAATTAAATTTGCTTTTGCCCTACACAAAGGACCATTTCTACTTATCCTCAAAAAATAGAAAACTAGTAACAGAAATTTTTAAAGATTTAATTCATACATAATATTCTTTTTCTTTCACTACAATTTAAATAGGTCCCAAGTTCTCATGCAGGTGTACTCCATTACTGAAAGTTAAACTGCAAAAAGCAGGCCAAAGCAGTTCTTCTCACCTGAATGCAAACAGAAATACTAATAGAGTGAGCCTAGGGCACAAAAAACTGAGGGAATGCAAGACAGAATACTGTAAGACAGGACTAACAGACAATCTATTGTAAACTGCAGGAACTTCTCCGGCTCCGGGCACACTACAATGGCTTGCACAGCTAAGAGCTCTCCTGGGATGAGAGACGGGAAAGAGGGATCAGACAGAACAAGGTGTCACAGCGCCTTGTCAAAACTGGATTTCAGGTGTTAACCTTTAGTGAGAGATCTTTGATATTCAGCCTATCCAAGATGTTAGTTCAGTGGTGGTGACTAGAGAGGTGAGCAGTCAAAAACATCTGCCAGGCCAGAAATGTCCTTTTGCCGTATTAGATGTCTATTCACAATGGGTATTACAGTTGCATTGTTTGTTTGGATAAAGGTTACTATTTTGGTTTTTATCTATATCACTATGTACTTGACCACAGTTTCATGGTCACCATTATTTTTTGGCAGATTAAATAATTGTGTGGTTAAATGAAGGATATATAGAGCTGTGAATTTTTAAAAATAACTATTCTTGCAACATCAGCGACATGTACACAATTCTTTAATTACTCATTAAAAATGACAACCTCAGGTAAAAAATCATTCATGTTTTAGTCACTGAAAAAAAAATACAAAATCTGATTCTCTGAATTTAAATATGCTCAGGCAAGTCTGGTGCCTCCAGCAAAATGACACCTGATGTCCTTTATAGGATTTAACAACAAATACCAGCAAGTGTGAAGCAATGCATTAGATGTCTGACTGTTCTTTTTGCCTCCATCATTCTTAAGTCTGTTTTTCCATCCAGTAAAACAATATCAGCATCACTCAGACGCACTCCTGGCTTTGTGTGGGTTTTTTAATCCATAATGAATATTGTCCCTCCATCTACTTAATCCTCCCGATTAAACTGGTGTGAAATTCAGTAAAAAAACAAATACCGGTAGCCCTAACTAAAGAAAGCTGTCATCTCAGATACCTATAGCCCATTACCTAAGCATCTACCAGATTATAAATTCAATGACCATTTACAATAAAATCTCTATATCACAGAACTACGGACTCATGTAATTGAGAGACAATGCATCACAATATAAATTGTAAGTGTATGTATGTACAATTTATGTATATAAATTGTGTAGGGTGGGTAAGATAGGGGCACTTAATTTAGTTCTAAAAACTCATCTCAAACATACATTTTTATTGCTTGGTTTAGTCCTCATATGCTAGCTGAATGCAATCCTTATTATGTTTTGGGAAAAGAGGGACTAGTCAGCCACATCTGCCAAAAGAAAAAGACAATTCTATAGCAGTAGGAATGCGGGCTATGTATATTCTTACCACTTTTTCTATCTAGTTTTCATGGTTGGATGATCAACTATTTATAAATATTGTCTTTTCTCAGAATGCCCTCAGCAACATGCAAATATAATTTCAATGTCATAATTCATTCTTGGTGCTTCGGATGATTCAGCAATACTCCAAGCCCCAGCCCTTCTTGTGTCACTCAGAAATATCCACCAGTACATGTATACAACATATATACAACATTATTCAGGTTAGAAAAAATCTTTAAGATTTTCACGTTCCACTATTACGCCAGCACTACCAAGTCCACCACCAAACCATGTCCCTAAGCACCATGTCTAAATGTCTCTTAAATACCTCCAGGGGTGGTGACTCAGCCACCCACCTGGGCAGCCTGTTCCATTGCTTGACAACTATTTCTGTGAAGGGATTTTTCCTGATATCCAATTTAAAACTTCCCTGGGGCAACTTGGGGCCATTATCTCTCACCTAGTTGCTTCCTACTTGGGAGTAGAGACCAGCCCCCACCTCACTACGCCCTCTTTTCAGGTAGTTTTAGAGAGTGGTAAGGTCTCTTGTAAGTTTCCTTTCTCCAGGCTTAACAATGCCAGCCCCATCAGCCACTCCTCACAGGGCTTGTGCTCCAGACCCCTCACCAGCTTGGTTGCTCTGCTCTGAACACGCTTCAGCCCCTCAATGTCTTTCTTGTCATGAGGGCCTCTAAACTGAACCCATGATTCAAGGTGTGGCCTCACCAGTGCTAGGTACAGAGTGACAATCTCTTCCCTAGTTCTGCTAGCCACATAATTTTTAATACAAGTCAAGATGCCAGTGACCTTCTTGGCCACCTGGGCCCAGGATGGATCGAGTTCAGTTGCTACCAACCAGCGGCACCAGGTCCTTTTCCCCTGNGTGCAGACCCCAGAGTTGCCTTGTTGAACCTCATACTGCTGTTCTCGGCCTCAGTCCAGATCCCTCTGCAGGGCCTTCCTACACTACAGCAGATCAACGCTCCCACTCAACTTGGTGTCATCTGCAAGCTGATTGAAGGGGCACGCATCCAGGCTGTTGATAAAGATATTAAACAGAACTAGCCCCAACACTGAGCTCTGGGGAACCCCACTGGTGGCGGGCTGCCAACAGGATGCGGCACCATTCACCAACCCTCTGCGGGGCAGGTCATCCAGCCGGTTTTTAACTCAGTGAAGAGTGCGCCAGTCTAAGCCATGAGCAGCCAGTTTCTCCAGGAGAATGCTGTGGAAAACTGTATCGAAGACTTTACTGAAGTCCACGTAGACACATCCACAGCCTTTCCCTCTTCTACTGAGCAAGTCACATGGTCATAGAAGATCAGGCTGGTCAAGCAGGANTCATAAAGCCCTGCTTGTGGGGCCTGATCCCCTGGTTGCCCCAGGTGTGATGCATGATGACACTCAGGATGATCTGCTCCACCACCTTCCCTAGCACTGGCAGACTAACAGGCCTGTAGTTCCCTGGATTCTCCTTCTGGCCCTTCTTGTCGATGTGGGTAACACTGGCCAACCTCCAGTCAAACTGGGACCTCCCTATATGACTGGGACTGCTGACAAATGATGGACCATGGCTCAGTGAGCACTTTCACCAGCTCCCTTAGTACCCCTTGGGTGGATCTTTTCCAGCCCCATGGATTTGGGAGCATATAAGTGGGCAAGCAGGTCCCTGTCCATTTCCTCCTGGATTATGGGGCCCTCATTTCGCTCTCCATCCCTGTCTCCCAGCTCAGGGGGCTGGGTACCCTAACTATCACAGACTGAAGCAAAGAAAGCATTACAAGCCTCAGTCTTTTCCCTACCTGTAGTCGCTGCATTGGCGTGGTATTTCTGCACAGCATCCTGTAAAAGCTGATCACCCTGTGCTACAACCAAACACAAAGGCTACACCTCACCACATGAGTTATTCTCTAGTACTTCAACTGAAGTGAAGAAGCATAAATAAGGATAGCAAATGACGCTCAGATAAGAAGTGAGGTTTAATTCTCTGACATTAACACTCCCCAAGGGTGCATTATCACCACTTAAAATAAGTGTAATTAATTCTAATTCTAATCCTGCTCAGAATTTGCATATCAGGGACAGGCCTAAATCTTCCCTAAAAAAATGCAGCATGCCATATATCTGTTGGTCACTTTAGGTCTAGTATTTATCACATTCGTGTACATTATTTTTCAGGAGTATCTGCACTGTTTGGGATAATTTCTGAATGAAGACGGTATGGTAGGTCTAGTTCAGAAATTTCCTGATTAATTGTCGGCTCCATAAACCACCAAAAGGCCTAAAAGTTATCTTGACCCTTATTAAAAGTGATGGCCATTTCTGAATGCTTCTCAATATGCACCCAAAGGACTGGAGCATGGACCTCCCAGCCTTAAGACCCCCTGAATTCTCAGTGAATCCATGGACCAAAACCACCAACGGGCCAATTTGCAGATTGCATGGCTGCTCCGCACAGCCTGCAGTGGCCAAGGACATCCCTTATCACGCGCCACAGATCGACGAGGGCCGCGCAAACTGTCCCGCCAGGACCACACACACACTTTATGACTCCACAGAACTGAAGGCATGCAAAAACTGTGGTCAAGGGAATAATTTAGAAGTTAGGTGCTCTCACTCCATTTCATACAGAATTTTCTGAAGTAAAGTCACCAGCTGTTTTCTAGCTTGTGGTTTAAAAGATAGGTGTCTGCCAAGGAAGGCAGGAACCTTCCTGGAATGGAAAAATATGACCCCATTCCCTCCGAATTACTACAACTTTGGAATTACAGGGCTTTCAGGCAAAGATATGGGAAAAGGAATAACATTTCTTTACGAGAATATATATAACAAGGCAAACACACCGCAGTGACTGTGGCAGTGACACCAAACAGAACCAGTGACCCGATGCCGGCCTCTCTCGGCCTCAGGCCCTTTCCCCTTCGGTGCAGTTCCGCTCACCGCCGGCAGGGGCGCTGGCGGCTCCCGGCGGGCAGGGCGGGTGCGATGGTTCCCCCGCGGCCGCAGGGGGCGCTGTGGGGGGCGCCAGCTGGGCCGCCATTCTCCACGCGGTAATGGCGGCTCGGGCGTGGGGAGAGAGGGGAGGTGGTTCCTCTTGCAAAAGTCACAGGGAGCAGCCGGTCTCAGTGCTACTCCGGGTGAGGAGCTGGACTGGAGCAGGAATCTCGGAGCAGCGGGCTGGAACAGCAAAGGCGAGCAGACCCGGGGGCAGCAAATCAGAGTGTAGCAATAACCCCGGTGCAGCTGCAGGAGCAGTAGGACAGGTGGGCCTCCAGTGGGGGTCCAACTAAAACGTAACCAACACCTCGGAGCAGCAGCAGGAAACCTCAGGGGCTGGACGCGAGGGACATCGAGCTAAAGTGTAGCAAAAGACCACTTAGCAGTGGCAGGAAACAGCGGGGGCAGGCAGGTCTGATCGGATCTGGTCTCAGGAAGGACCTTGGCGTCCCTCACTGGCACCTGGCAGCAATGGTGAAGGCAGGCGGGTCCAAGAGAGCAGCGATTGATGTCAGCAGCCGGTAGAAACGGGGAAAAAAACCCCAAACAGCTCCCGGGAGCAAACCACAACGCAGCCTTGTCGAGGGAAAGAAATGGACGTCCTTCCCACACCACACCTGGCTGCGATTGCGGAGAGGAGAAAGGGCGGAGCCCAAGCCTTGACCCCCAGCCAAGTCCTGGTTAGAGCCCGACCTCTCCAGTATCGCTGCACTTCCCAAGAGAAATTTCCCAGCCCAAGAGCTCGCTTCCCAGCTAAGACAGTGCCACAACTGCGCCCCTTTCCCCCTCCTCCCCCAGGGCCATCGCAGTGGAATTTGAAGAGACTCAGCCATGTTTTTTGTGTCTTTAGTACTGTCTGTTCATCATCTCCAGGGCAACAAATGGGAAGAAAATTCCCTGAGAGAGAGAAAAATAGAAAAAGCCTATGGCCGACACGAAGATATTTACTTTACCTTTCTGTAGGAAAGTTTAGAATTTCTACTTCTTGTTTCAGAAAGCTAGAATTTTGACTTTTGGACCAGATGCACCATCTTATGTCTGAAGTAGACAACTCATCATCCTACGGAAAGGAGCACCACGGAAGTGTATTTTCTGTGCAGTTCACCTTCCTGTATTCTCCTATGGGTTCATTTGATGTTCTCAACCTTAGAATTTTAATATAGTGGTCAGACCACACCCTTGCCTTATTCTTTACTTATTTCTAAAGGCTGCCGGAATGGTGAAGGCAGCAAAGACATGAGGAGGCTTCTGATGCAAGGGGGAACTGGGACCTGTTGTTCTGTCACCCTGAGTATGAATGCACCTGCAGATTTTGCCCAGGCAAATTGGCTCAAGCAGGGCCAGCAGCAGCACCACCTGCAGCTCAGGCAGCCAGCACAGGGTCTGCCAGCAGCACCATCACAACCAGGGGGGGCCTGCAGATGATTTACAGAGCTCAGCTCTCAGCTTATCATCTAGCTTATCTGGCTGTACTACCGATTTCCTCTTGGGAAACAGAGGACACCCTTCCTCAAGGCTTCCCACAGCTGCTCACAAGAAGCTGATGCAATCAGCTAACCTTGAGAAGGGGCTTTTTTGGCAGCAGTCACCTCAAGCATGGGGTCACCTTGCAGTGAGGCAGAGATGCCCAGTTACATACTCTGGTCCCAGTTTATTTTCTGCAAAAGAAAATCTTTGTGCTGCTCCGCTGCTGCTGTCCCTTGTGCATCCGGGAGGGGACGAGACAGCTGCCGGCTGGAACTAAGCTGATTTACATCCAGTGGTGGACATCAGTGGGGAGATGGGAAGATTCAGGGCTAACTAGATTCAGTCATAAGATAATTTTGGTGTTTATGATCATATGTCTGTCATAGGCATTACTCAGAGGTACAAGCTGTGCCAAAAGGAGAGAGATCAAGATTATTGCAAAGCCCCAAACAATAAAAATAAATCCAAGTTTGAAGAGGGAGATGCACATATTTCATCCTTGCCGAGACATGACTCATTAGTACTCCTCTCTCCATGAAGCCTGAGGAGCTGCCCCAGAGCTTCCCTCCGTCTCCCTCACTAACAAACCATGTTGGCCATGGATTTACAGCTGTATCCCTGCACACAGATGGGCATATCATGCATAGAAATTCAAGGACTACTGTTAAATAACTTTTTGTCATCAAATCAGGATGCAATCAGATTAGCTTTCACTGCCTGACCTTACAGCCACACTACCCACCACTTAGAAACACTGCTTCGTTTTCATCATAACATTGATGCAACAAGGAATTACTATAACCATTTTATAGAGGCACAGAGTGATTAAGCTGTTTGCTCGCAGTCAGCAGCAGATTCCACAGCCAAAGTCATAAAACTGAAAATCCCACAACTTGAAAAATACAGAATCATCCATCATCTGTCTCCTTGATTACTCTGATGCTACATGAGAGTTTCCATGGATGGTCATGTTCCACCTCTTCTTTCTAAATGCATTGACCGTTTCCTGGATTTGCAAATAATAGAATAAGAGAAGGGAGACATTATAGGACAAGTTTATCTTTAAGCTTAAGAGCAACATACAGGTTAATTGATTGCACAATAAAACCTCAGGGGATTATACAAACAAGTACCACATTGTATACATTAATGCAGAAGGATAATGTCCTAATACAAAGGAAAAATACTTCAAAAGTACGGCTATGGTCAAAGAACTACAAATAATAAATTTATTTAGAAGTATCTGTTGGAAATCTTACTGAGAGATTTTGATCACCCTGGACATAGCCTCCTAGGGGAGTCTTCATGCTCCTCTAGCCTTTAAAAGCAAGTGTATGACCCTTGCTTCAAATTCCCCCACCTCTCACTCCAGCCCTTGACAGTACATGTTGTTCTATAAGACATTTCCCAGATCAGAGGAACAAGATGCCAACTCACTGTGTAGCCTCCGTCTCAAAAGAGCTAGTTTAAGCACTAAGACATCTAATTTCCAAACAGAATCTTAACCCTGAAGAAGGTATTTCCTAAAGAGAAAGGCATGAAAATTCAGCCAGAAGGTTGCTTTTCCAGACATACAGGATCTGACTTGAAGACTTCTGCTGTTATACCACATCCAAGGAAAAACACTTCTCTTCCTCCCATTCTCTTTACAATTAGAAACCATGTGAGATGAGAAGGAGCTACACATGAGCTACACAATTTCAAAGTGTAAGGTAAGCAGAAGAGTTTCAGTGCTCTTTTCCTGCCTTATACTGTATACAGATGTTTTTCTCAGATTTTTTAAGATCCAAATAATTTTCCTTTTATTTTTAAGGGGCTAAACTTTTGCCTCGTTCAATGCAACAAGTACTTTGGAATATCATTAAAAGTTTGCACCATTTTAAATGGTTGCATAGGTACACGAGAGAAAAATAGTATCTTTTGGCCATTTATAAATTCTTTATGCCCCTCTACACTACCCTGGTGAGATCCCACCTGGAGTGCTGCATCCAGCTCTGGGGTCCCCAGCGAAGGAAGGACATGGATCTATTGAGCAAGTCCAGAGGAGGCCACCAAGATGGTTAGAGGGATGGAGCACCTCTCCTATGAGGAAAGGCTGGCACAATTGGGATCGTTCAGTCTGGAGAAAAGAAGGCTTCAGTGTGACCTAATCGTGGCCTTCCAGTGCCAAGGAGGCTGGACAGGGGCTTTTTGCAAGAGCATGTAGTGAAAAGGACAAGGAGGAATGGCGGAAGCGAGTCGGTTTAGATCATATGCACTGAAAGCGAGTCGGTTGAGATCAGATATTAGGAACAAATTCTTTCCTGTGAGGGTGGTGAGGCACTGGAACAGGTTGCCCAAAGAAGCTGTGGATGTCTTATCCCTGGAAGTGTTCAAGGCCAGGCTGGATAGAGCTTTGAGCTACCTAGTCTGGTGGAAGGTGTCTGTACTTGTGACAGGGGGGTTGGAACTAGATGATCTTTAAGGTCCCAACCTAAGATATTCTATGATTCTATGATAAAAATAAGTAAATTATACTGATAGATCTGTCATTTTTACATACTTATTATTGTGCTTGGTTTGTGTAATAAGGAGATATTTCATTTACACATTGGGTTACAGTGAATAGTGTCACTGTTGGGTGAACTTTAATGCATAGAGTTTAGCCTGGCTGATCTCTAGTGATTCATGAAGATAAGCTCATTATAACGTCAATAAGGAAACCATATATCACACAAAGGAGCAAAAACCAAAGGAAGATGTAGCTGGAGTGTCAGGGCAAATTGCTCTAAGTGTACAGAGTACCTGCATCACATCCTTCAGAGGAACAAAAAACAGCAAAGGAAAAATACTTTTCTCTGTTAAAAAACCCCACCATTTTTAGGATATTTTCAGGGGTTGAGAGCTAGAGAAAAAAAGAGAAGAAGATAGATAGAAAAAAAAAAGAGAGAGAGATAAATAATCTATTTCAAGGCTAAATGAAATTTTGGCAAATAGGATAAAGGTTCATGATCTCTCTCCATGCTTCTTTGCAGTTATTCTCTACGTAGACAACTTTTAATTGTTTGTGATCTGGAACCCAGAAACCTTTTTCTATGTCTAAATATCTACAGAGAACAACAGTTTCTGGGAAAACACTTCATAATAGAATAACCTGGAAAGAACAATGGAAAAGATACCGTAATCACGGTCCTTTTAGTGAGGTTTCTTATGTTCTTCTTGCTGGGAGATGAAAAATATCAATGTATGAGATTTATGATGGGAAAGAAATCCCTCTTTCTGCACCATTCTACTGTTCTGAACGAGCCCCACACATGATAACTTACGCATCCCCAGTATAAGCTTCCTTCTTTTCCTGTGTGGAGGAGCTTTCTCCGTACCCTTTTCCAGCAGTGATGCACAAACCATGTTTTAACCTCCAAACGCATCACAGTATAGCTGAGACTCTGCCTCGCGGTTTGCAGACTGCTCACACACCTCTTGTCTTTCGCTTTTTTCTCACTGACCCGTGTTTGTTCTGCAGCTGCACCACATTACCAGCACCCCAAACACCTTTTACTGTCTGTCATACAAGGGCCTTTCACCTTCTTGGAGTCACTAGTGCTAGCAAGGTACTTGTTTGTTCAATGATTCCTCAGGACGTGGTTGACACCTTGCACTTTCTTCTAATTTGACATCAGGCTTTTCATTATTTTAACATCTTCCACATGGAAATCCCATAGGCAAAAGTCATTTGAGGATGATGCAGTTTCTCTTTTTCTGTCTCTCTCGTTTTTAAATGAAAATTTCCAAACCCTCGCAGTTGTCATTGCTTTCACTGGGTACTGGTGGGGCCACCTTTCAGCACTATTGTGTACAGAACTTCCCACTCAAACCAGAAAAGGACATCACTTCGTTCTGATAACATGTCAGCTGAAGAACAGTTTTCTTTCCCTCCCTCAGACTGGCTTCCTCCTTGCATGAGGATCTCTTGTGTCCATGACACACACTCATCAGGAAAATCTCATTACAAGGGACGCTCACAAATGAAGTTGTGCTAATGCATAGGTCTTGGTTCTTGGGTATTAGCTTATTTCTTTTCCCATAGGGTGATCAATCTATTCTTACCCTACAGTTTCCTTCACTTTGTCCAGAGAATAAGAACTGTTTGCAGATCTCAAACATATGCATAGCTTTTCTCCCCAACCTCTTTTAAAACAAGCATTCATCATTTAATCTTGAACCTTTAATGTAACCTTTTCATTTTTCAGGCAAAAGCAGCCTGAGATGCTCAGGTAAAAGCAGCCTGAGATGTTGTAACCATAGACCTCAGATGTCCTCAGGAAATTCAAAGAGCTTTAGCTAAGCTGTTCTCAGTTTCAGTATCGTGGGTGTTTGGAATTAGCACTTGTCACATTTATCTTAGAGTGGTTACAAATGCATCACTGAAACCACGACATTTTAACAAGCTGCCACTATAGATTAGTGCTACCTAGCTTTTACATGGCATTTTAGATGTGAATCTCAAGCACAATGCAGAAGATGGTAAGCAACATGTCATTAGGCAGACAAATAAGAGTGACAGACAGAGTGGTTAAAAAGCCTGCAAGAGGCTTCTCGGGAAAGCAGTTCCTGATGACTTAAGCAGGGGTCAGTAACATCCCGATTCAGAGCAGTCTCTCCCTGCCTGCCAGCAAAACTTCAGAAACAGTTTGGAGGCATGGGTCCAAAGAGTAGGGTTTCCGTGCCATGCTGTGGATCTTGAACTCTTGATGCTGCAAAAGAGTAAGGGCAAGGNCACCTTGCAAGACTTTACTTCCACAGGCTGGCCTTCTCCTAAAATGTTTTCTCAGTTGCCTTTTCACCAAGAGTGCTTCTTCTGTTCTAGCACACTCCAGGGCCGTATTTTGAGACTATTCAAACCAGATCCTACTGCTGAAACCACTTGAAGCCTTCCCAATTTATACTTGAAAAACAAAGAAAGACTCTAATCAAAACATGCTTCCATATGAAAATGTCAGCAACCATCTAAAACTGCAATGTATTTCTTTAGCAGATGATTAAAAACAACCGGGCTCTTAGCCAGCCACTCTACTCTGCAGTGCTGTACCGTATCTTCCTTCACTAAAGAACACTGAAGCTTTTTTTACTAATCACGCGGTCTCTAACTGATAAAAAACAGGTTAAGCAGCAGCCAGAAAAAAAAAAGAAAAAAACACATTCAAACATCCTTTTGATAGAAAAAAACAAAGGTGGTTTATGCCAGTTTAGAAACCAGGTGGCAAAAGTAGCAAACTCCTAGTTTTTAAAAGCCAAAAGTTTTAAAAAATATTTATTTTAAAATATCCATGGGAGAAGTCTCTGGCTTGAATAAACAAAATTCCGACTACATCTTTCAAGAAGGAGAAATCTGTGAAGCGGTGCTGGATATCCAAACCTGAACTTCTTGGTTACTTGCAGTAGGAAGCAAATGCATAACATGCATAGAGGGCCGTGCTTAAGCATCTCTGAACCTCTGTATGTCTGACATGTTCGAAGACCACTCGAAAGGCATCTCAGAGAGGACTGTAGCGCTGACAGTGTTTGCACCTGTGTGTGCCTCAGTGCCACATCTTCCGTCTCAGCGACAACTGAACATTTGCCGATGTTGGCAAATCATCATGTGACGCATCATAGGTTTTCTGCTGTTTATCCTCCCTAAGCCTTTTTCAACACTTGGAAGAGTGGATTCTTGCTGCTTCAGCCATATAATATGGTTTAAAAGTAACTGGAATGAGAATAAATTGTAATTTGCGTCCCTTGAGTACAGCACTCAAAACAGAATGAAAAATACTTTGAGACCTGCTTTTGAATTGCTGGACTTGCATGGCAACTTCAGGCTTCCAAAGAGAACTTATGTTTCCTGCTTAACGTTACTCAAAGTATTATGAAGAAAGGGGCAGGATGGAGATAAACTTTCAAAGGACAAAAATAAAGTTTTAAAAATATGTTTAATAATCATATTACATGAGGCTTCTAGTTTGAAGATTTCATGTTCATATTCTTCTTGTAGGTAAATCTGCCCAGTTAGCCCATATTCTCTTATGATGCATTGCTTGTATTCAGAGTGGTTGTATTCCCTCCAGCATCCCCACAGTGAAACCCAGTCAGGAATTTTGAGCACTAGGAAGAAGAGGAACCTGAGGAAACAGAAGACTGCAGCATCTGAGAGCAGAAGGAATTATATTTTCGACAACAAAAATAGATTTTCTGTGGAAAAGATAACACGATTCTTGAAAAGAAATCAGATTTTCAGTTAGCCTTAGTTACAAACAGAAACCCCCTTTTTATTGGTAGAGGGCCAGCAGATATTCTAACTGAATTTCTGTAATTAATCATTACAAAAACAAATAACAAATTATCTAGTTAGATAGTGATATAGAAGTAATGCACACTTCTAAAGGAATTACTTTGCAAATGAGCCAATTAATATATTTCTTGTTCTACAGTTTTCAGTTTGCTGGCCTGACAAATAATGCACCCTGAGAGAAAATTATGAATTTTAATGTCTGAGCAATTCTGTCACAACCTTGATATTTACTGCATATACACACAAGGGCATGGAAGAAATGGAATCATTCACTAAATCACACTTATATTCGTAGACCGGGTATTCAGTGTGTTATATTAAGCAGTAGCTGTAAAAAAAGTAGTAAAGATACCGATTGATATTCCTATCCGTGCATTGGTAACCGTATGTATTATTTCCTGGGTGAAGGGCTTTTTGTTTCGATTTAATAATGTAATTAATTTTTTTCAAAACTAAGAAACTGGCAATAATATCGTAGCTTTTGGCTAAGAAAGGATCTCTGTATTGTCTAGAGGAAAGAGCTGAAAATAAACAAAAGATAAAAGCAAGAGTGTGATATTCGAAACCTTTAATGGTACATAAGGGGGTACTCAAACCACCCCACTCAATTTCATTTTTTTTTTAAAAAAAGGGAATGGAGAAAACAACCAAAGTATTCACAAGGACAGTGTAGGATTATTTATTTCAACAAACATGGGCGTTCACAGCCATCTTATTCCCTGAGCCAGTATTTGGAAAACACTGTATTCTAGAAGCAGATTCTAAAGCCCCCTACATCTTAGCAAGACGGAAGAGAGTAGGGAAATTTCAGTCAGTATTATGACCTATATAAAAGAAATACAGTAAGTAAAATTACTAAAATGATACTCCAGGGGTTACTATACTGAATAGATGTTAGATTTTTTTTTCTTAGAGGATGATGGCTAAGAAAAAGTGGTTTCAGGCTCACAGGATAATATTCATGCTACTCTCTCAGTTACAAGCTTCATTTTCGTTTCTGTGCCCTAAATCCTGTTCTATAGATACGCTCAATTTTTCATTCCCAGTTTCTTCTTCATAATGTCAAGGCTGCTTTCCTCCTCATTTTTTTACTTATCAGTTTCTGCAAATCTTATTAGAGATGATTAGAAAGAAATTATTTTTCTGTTGAACTGAAAGTTGGAAACATTATTCCATAGAGAAATGACAAATTTACTTTCCACCACAAAGGGAAAAAAAAAGATTAAATTAAAACATAATTAAAACGTAATTATGTGCACTTTGTTTGCCAAAAATAGCATTTTTCCTGGGCTTTCTTTAAAAAAAAATTCAGTGCATGCTTTCCATTGAAGTGTAGCCTTTCAAACAACAAAAAATGCAATCATTTCCTACCAATCCTAAAAGGTCCCAATGCACAAGAGACTGGAAAAAGAGGATAACACAAATCCCACAAAAACCCCACATGAATCAAAAACTTGCCTTCATGAGAACATAACCATCTAAAAGAGCAAAGTAGCCAACATCACTCTCCTTCAGTTTCTCCCCACTGCCTGCATAAAAAAACCTAGTCCTCTGCCTAGTGTCTTTCTTCCTCTCTGGCTCTCTTCCCATTGTCTTTTCCAGAGCCATTCAGTTCTAGCTCAAACCTGTTTAAACAAAGCTTGGGGTAGCTACAGGGAGTCACCTCTGAGGCTCACTGTCTCCGGAAACGTAGGTAGGATAAGGTGAGCCTCTTTCATGTTCCAAATTATTTTCAAAGCCGTTAACTTTCAGATGGAAATGAGGATGGATGGCAACAATAGGGGTGACCCTTTATTCATATTTTCCCCCCATTTTAAGCCCTTACCCAGCCCTGTGAAGGGATGCATGTGGGTGAGGAAGCTTTGTGCCACACGCCTATGCTCTCTGGGTAGGCAGTGACTCAAAGCCAATGCAATCACCAAAAGCGGAACACGTTGTTTTTTGGCTTTCTGGCCTCTGGGAAGGGGTGTTTGGTGCAGGACTCTGGTTGTTTCCGTGTCCCCTGCTCCTTGGCCATTTTCAGGCAAGCTCTTCCTATTTGCAGAAGAGCAGTTTCTAGATCCTGGGACTTCCTCCTCTTCCTTCATCTCCCAATGTAACAGCAGTCACATAATGAGTATATTCAAACCAATTTTCAGATTAGGAGGAGTTAATCAAAGTATTTACACAGTCCACATTCCTTTTGAGGCTTGGAGTGGCACTCTCCTAGCTTGCTTTCAGATATTACTAAATACAACCCATCGGGTCATTTGTACATTGGTTGCAACAATGAAATTTTAATATGTATTTTCATTATTTTAAAAATATTATATATTTCTGGCATTACTTAGCCTTGGTTTTGTCAAATGCACCCAAAATAACATACACAATCCATATCCTATCCTTGTTCTCCAATTATCACATATTTAATTCCCCATAACAGTTCTTGCTTTTTGCCTTATGTTATCTTCAAACAGCAGTAGAGTTGCAATTAGCAAAAACTTGTGAAAGCGGAGCCATACCCATTCAGCTTTGGAAAAACAGAGCTAAAGTTGTACTGATGTGATTCAGCTTCCATTCTAGAGGCTGACAGCTGTGTAAGATGCCTTTCAACACAGTGAGAACAAGGATTTCCCCTCCTCACTCGTACTGAGTAACCTGGAGATGTAATTTATGATGAATTCACACACAAAATGGTCAGTGGTTCAGTACAAACCAAACATAAGCAGACACATTTCTAAACCCATCCGTCATGCTGCTTACACAATCTGTTGATCCATTGAACAAATATATGTTGAAAGATTAGGCGGGAGTTGACTGCCATTCAGTAAAATAAATGTGGACTAGACTCATTTTCTGCCTGACTTAACACTTAAGGATTTGTATTAAAGGGGAGGGGGAGGGAATTCCAGCCACCTAGATTTTTGGAATGAGATTACCCTTCCAAGGACCTCACACAGAGGTCCCTACCAGCCCTCTTTCACATGCTGAATCATCTGTTTTTTGAATAAAATTGCTAGGCAAGTGAACTGGTACTAAAGGAGCACTAATTCTGGCTATTCAGGGTTTTTTCTTGGCAGAAGAGAAAAAAAGCAGAAGGATGAAGTTGTATGGCGTACAGTTGTAAGTTAAAAGCGCTAGCTGTGCTGTCATGGTCTTTGTTATACTGTTTCACAACAGAATTGCAGAAAACTGAAGATCATTAAGTGGGGAAAAGCACTCATGCTGCCTAGGGCCATCCCCTGGCATGCACTAAACCTAGTATTTACTCAGCTTCTTTCTGGTGACAGTCCCTCTAAAAGCAGCAGAGTTCCTAGAGGAAGAATCCTTGGGTTTTGTCAGAAAAATCCCCCACCAAAAGACATACTGGTTATTGGAAATTGTGTCCAAAAACCATGTTTAAATCATGATTGAGATTAGAAGTGGTGCCTAGAGGGTAATGAGCTTGTTTTATGACTCAGGTTTCCCAGGAGACTTGGGAAATACTGGCATCCCCAGCAAAAAAGGGCTACTGAAAGTTTAGGTGGGTGAGCTGACAAGAGTTCCAACAGGCTTAAACCACCTCAGGTAATTCATCACTCATCACAAAGCACTACCTTTTCTGACAAACAAACAAACAAAAAGAAATCCAGTGAAAGAAGAAAGTTTCTCATGTGTTTTTACACAACTCTGAGGTGCAATTCTGGATATTTCCGGCAGGTCTTCAATAGACCCCTGAAGAAATAGTGAAAACAAAATAGACACAGGTGTCTTGTCAGGCAGACCTGGCTTTTAGAAATGTTGCATAGAAAAATGTGATAAAATTCCAGATTCGCTGCAGTCAGTGACAACATTTCTGCAAGTTTGAGTGTATGTATGTTTTCAAAAGCGTACCAAAAAGCCCTCCATCTTTCCATTGTGTGTCTGAAGTTTGAATCCCACATGCTTCTGGGAATGTGTCTTACTGTAATGATTCCAGCAACCTGTACCAGGTTGTCTGTCTTGTGGTCCTAGGTCTCCTGGCAGCATCTCAGAGCTGACATGCTTCTATCCCATGATACCTGTAATGTATTTGTAAAGATTTTGGAACAGGTGACAATTTTCTAAGCGTCTTGATTCTAACCTCTAACTCTTGCTGCATTCTCACACGAGACAAAATTTGTCAGGCTGGATATGAATATCATTACACATCCCCTTGTCACGCAGTACTCTCCTGGACCAACACTGGCATGTTCCCTTGAGTGTTTTGCTACTTCACAAATAAGAACAAACACCTTGCAAGCATCAGTGCCTGTTTCTCTTGTGTTATAAAAAAGCTACCCCTTCAGATTTTTGGGGTTTTTTTGTTTTCCAGTCAAAAAAAAACCAACTTACAGTGCTTAACTTGGTCTACCACTCCACCTTTCTGCCAGTTTGCTTAATTTACTCTAAAGCAGATCCTATAGCCTGTAGCACAGGATGCCTTTTTGGTTTGCTTGTTTCAACAAGTGGAGACTAATGAAATGCTGATTCCTACTGGACACTACTTCAATATTGAAAGCAGCATGTCAGCAAAATAAGTAAGCCCATTGTACCAGGTACAGCAAACACTGTCTAAACATTATTATGGTTGATTGCATCTCACTGACTCATGTGCAAACACTAGTGTCTGAATATTAAAGTTCAAGTTCACTGCAGGGATGGAAGCATCTTAGAAAAGGTTTTGCTTAATAATTGCCTAATGCATATGATAAAAATCCCAGGCACACTCATGCATCAGTGCTAGTAGCTTGGTATTTTCTTGGGGTTTTTTATTCAGATGGAATTTTTTTTCCTCCACTAGCAGTAGGTATTAGAGTTTCTTTAAAGATTTAATTCTACCAGAATCAATTCCCATAAAAGCATTTTATTTAGGTTTTTAGAATTGCTTCAGCTTTAGCCTACCTTAATTAATCAATTAAATAAGAGCTTCTGTCCCAAATTTTGCGTACTTTTGGCAAATCTTTGAAATAAGTTAAGAAGGAAATCCAAAATAACAAGCAGGTATAGGAAGAAACAGTCTGGAAGCATGGGTGAAGACAACTATCTTATTTAGGACCAATGTTTCTTAGTCAGTAACTGATCCAGCCATGGTAGGAACGAGGCAGCGACATTGGCTGAATACATTACAATTACAGCTTGATGTTATTCAAACATCTAGATTAATCCCAGACAAAACACAATGTATTAGCTATCTCTAGGTACCCTAAGCTAATAATTCAGTGTCGTACACTGGTGTACTTAAAAAAAGTCGGAAGGAGAAAGAAAAACTAGAGGAGAAAAAGAGAGAGGGGGAAAGAAAAAGATTGGTTGAGTAGTTTAAATCCTTCAAAAATAAAATAATCAGGCACTTGAGATTAGTTTGGCAGACCCAGGCTTTTTAGCCTAGCTGCTAAAATTATACTAGAAAAGAAAGCTACAATATGGTTCTAATGAATTCACTGGAGACAGTTTGCATTTTAAAGAAAACATAAACTTGACCATCTGGATTAAGTTATGGCAGATTGCTGAGTATTTTTCTTCCTCCAGTCCCACGTATATGACTAGCAACATCATATTTGGCACAGCAGTAGTCTGTGATAGGCTCCATGGCTCTTTTGAAAGCCTGCTGGTACCTGCTCCAAAATTGTGTAATTGAATGGTAATCGTCATGACAAATGACAAACAAGGAAAGCCTCGTTTAGTAGCTTCCTTTCCTTAAGACAGCCTCTACTATTGCTCTTTCTTTTCGTGATGTCATAACATATACTCATCAAGTGGCATCTACAGACACCCAAATCAGTGTGTCGTACCGTTAGTGTCTAAAATGAGTATTTTACACACACACACAAAGACAAAATCAGTACCTGCCCGTAAGCTCTGTGTTATTCATGAGCTCCTAGGAGTGCAAAATACGCCTAGTTCAGAAGAACTTCTTTGAATTTATCACACTTTCTCCACTCTCCTCAAGGAGAAAGGATGTTCCACTTTTTATCCCTACTCACCAGAAAGGAGGAACAGACAAGCTATACTTGTTATATTAGAATTAGCAAACTACAACACAGCAACCAACACATAAAAGTACGCAGACAGCACATAAGAAGTCCTGAGCTAGAAGAAAGTGTTCACCGGCTACTGAAGTAGCCCAGTTCTCCGTTCAGCACGATGTACTTGCTCTTCACAAAGCACAACAAAATTATGCACAACTGATATGCAGGTCAGGCTTATCTCTCTAAAAACTTTTAAATTTTCTGCATCTGAACTCAGAGATAAATTTGCCAGCTGCTAAACCCAAGAATTTTACAACCATTTCCTTAAACAGAGATTGACGTTTCAAACACACTTAAATTAAACTCTTCAAGGATAACAAAAAGAAATCCTGTTTGAAAGACAGGAAGTTGAGACTCGGAGTTTTTCCTTAAGAGGGAATCTCATAGTGTATTAAAATACCTGACGCAGCAAAAGGTAAGCAGTAGCAAGAAGAATGTATTTATTATATCTTGAGAACACAGAACAGGTCACCCCTGATTTCTGTTCGCACTGCAGTGAATCTTGAATCTCCTGGAGCAACTTGTTCACCTGTGTCTGCAAGCCACATTGTGCACTGTGTTTTACTGGGTAGGCCACATTTTACATTACCACCAATATCCTCACATAATCTTTGTTCTATGCTTATTACACTGGAAAAACAGTGTTTCTGCTTCCCAGGAACTTGAGCTTACACTTGACAACTAGCAAACATAAGCTGTGCTTCTCAATGCCGTTGTAGAGCACACGGTGTCTGACTGGACAACACAATGGATTTTATAATAGCTGAAGCTACAAATAGCTGAATAAGGAGCAGAAGAGAAGCTCTTTTAGGATCTCCTCTGGTCCATCACGCTGCATCTGGGACACATGTGCATATCTGACAGCACCAACAGCAGAGCTGAGTACTCCCAGGTCTTCTCCAGCAAGCACGCCCAGAGGAATATGACCATGAAAAGATTGGTATCCCTTTGAATCCACACTTTGTATTATTATCACTATCCGAGCTGTTTCCAGTGTTCCAAATTCATTTCAATGTTCCTGTAACTGCTCAAGTTATACGAAGACCTTTTAGGACAACTTGAGCACAATAAGAGCTTTCTAGTGCTTTTGCAGTTCACCCGAGAATAAGTCCTTCTCCCTGAAGTCAGTGCTGCATGCAAGTGCTGTGTTTGAAGTTAAGGTAAAGTCATCTCAGCTGCTGCATGAGAGGGAGTGATTTATATACAGAAGAGTTTTAACAGTTCTCAAGGATGGAAACCACAATGGCATTTTTAAGATAAAAATTCCTTCTTCATATAATGAAAGGGGAAAAAAACATGACATGAATTTACAGCCCACTCAAGACTGAGTCATAACCATGGAGGAGTTAAAATTACCATTTTTTTCCCCTACAAGGGAGAAAGAACAGTCCACAAATCATTTTGTCCCATCGAAATATTTCTACCGGACAGGACAAGGCACAGCTCTCTGGTCTGCACAGCAAATGGAAAAGAGGCAGCAGTCCTTACTCCAACAGCCTTACAAAAGAAGAAAAAAAAACAAAAAACCAAGAAAACCAAGCAAAACACCCTTCCCAAAAACCAGAGAAGCAATAATGTGAATAGCTAGGCACTGAAAAATGTTGTCCAGAAAACATATGGTGTCTCTGTTCTCAGAGTTAAGCAAAATCCAACTGGACAGGTCTTAAGCAACTCGACTTTGAAAAGGAGCTGGCAGGAGGTGGGAAGCCTTTAAGATAAACATCAGCACAAGGATTATGTTTCCTCCTTGGTTTTATTAAAGTAATGAATAGAGAGTAGGGAACGACAACAATGTATGAAGGTAGAGGCCTACACTAAAGAAATGAGGTAGTTTTTTGGGACAAATACAAGAGAATTGGCTGAAAATTAACTAGATTTTAGCAAAGACTGGTATAGATGTATAATAGAGGAGGCCTACAGTGGCTGTGAATGTGTTGTCCTCCCCTTGGTGGAGCAAGTAGGTCGAAAGAGAAGGGCTTTTTTCCAGTCAGTTGTTTGGTTTGGTTGTGGTGGTTTTGTTGTGGTTTTTTTCCCAATAAATTTCCTGCTGGATGCCTGAATTGGTAGTTATGAGACGACCTCCCTCCACCCGCAGCAGGAAATCAAGCACATATTGATTGCACAAAATGACATTCATTGCAAAGCTAGCAGAAATAACAAAAAAGGTCCTTCTGCCAGTACAGCTAGATACTAACCACTGTGGCCTCCTAAGCTGCCAACAGACAGCAGATTGAGATTTAAAACCATTTTTAACTAGTTTAATCTAAAGAGGTTAGTCCTAATTTACCCATTCATGCAGAATAGTCCAGCAGCCCAGCCCACTCACCACACTGATTCCTCAGGACTGGATAAGAGAGAAATGGATATTTTGCTTATGTGCAACCCCAAGACAAACAAACATCAAGGAGGAAAAACAGTAGAAGAGCTACAGATGTTAGAAAGGTCTTTCAAATCTCCAATTAGAGACACTGGAAAAAGGAAACGCTTCCTTTAAAAAGCTCAAAACTGAAGCAGAAAATAAAACAGTGAAAGTAAGATCAAATTAAAGCTATTCTTCTAGAAGGGAAAACTTGATTGCTGTGGGATACTCAGACAATTGCTCAGAGCTGAAGCTGCTCTTGTTGTTTAATTTCTGTTTTCTTTCATTTTGCTTTTGTAATATGAATTTCCTCACATTGGCGTAGCAGCAAGCTACCTCCCAAGGAGCTGGACAGACAGTCGAATAGCTGGCAATGTTTTACTTTTGATTGAATGTCTTGCTCGAGGCATATTTTCAGGCTTTGGATGAAAGCATGGGAAATTGCTGTTATAAGTCTTTGACTTTTAAAAGCAGTGTAATGGTGAAGACACTGCTATAGGACATATTGTGGAACGTTTCAAAGCAACATGGCAGAACACTATTCTGTCACTACACATGAGAATAACAACTCACATAAATATAGGATTTCTGTGGTAGCAGACCTAAAAAAGCAACAATGATTTTGAACAATCCCTGCGATTTTCTGTATTATTTCAAAAAATTAGAGAGCAAAAAATTTTCAGTAAGATTACCAAAGGATTTTTTTTTTTTTTTGGGAGGCAAATGCCATACAATGTTCAGCACTTTGTGGCATGGGTCTGTATGAGTTTCAAAACAGGAGCTTGTAATGTCATATTATAGTTATATCGTGCTAGAAGAGGCAACAGAGCCGTCCTCTGGGCAAATACCTCATCTGTTGCTTGCCCTATATCCAGGTTTCAAAGTCTCCAGTTTGACTAATCAAGAGTTAATAATCAACATACTTGCACTGGGCATTTTCAGTCCTTTCTGGATATTGTGTTCCTGAACAGGAAGGTGAAATTCCTTACAAGTAAGATGTTTCCCCGGGAGCAGAGAGGAGGACCTCTGATGGTACTTACATACAGCCTATTTTCATTAGAACAATTGCAAGCAAGCTGTCTCAAATGAGAATGCTGAAGTCTCTGCCAAAAGCACATTTTACTTTAACCCAGTTGGTAGCCATCGCCTGGTTGGATAAGACCATTTCTCAGGAACTTACCAAACACACAAATAAACATTTGCTTGGTTATTTGCTCTTCCACTGCCTTCTTTCCTGAGGGTATTAAGAAAAAAATCATAACAACCAACAGTGTGTTCAGCTTTGCTGTATTTGGTTCAACACAAATGTAGCATTCCACCCGAATATCTTCAATCAAGTAAAGAGTCTTGGCTTACCTTCTAGGTGTTGCATCTTCATTGCTGCTCAAGTGTGCTATTTCTAACATGTCTCCATTTCTTCTGTAAATGGAAAAGTCTTCCCTGCTGGCAGAAAAACAACGTTCTCTTCCAATCCAATCCACAGTCACCTTCCTTTCCAGTAAATAAGCCCCAGATAAAGTCCTTCGCCCTGGCTGGAGAAAGGCAGCAGAGCCAGGGTATACAATTCCTTTCCCTCAGGTGCTTCGAATCCACTGCAGAGCAGCTTGCTGCAGGGAGGTGAGGGAGATGAGAAGTTCACTGTTAAATTAGTGGACATCCCCCAAGTGGAAGCAGCCGTGACCAGCCAAAGACTTAGTGTCACCCCCACAAACTCCTTCACTCCAGGTCTTTTTCTTCACTTGTCCCTGGACCGTCCTGGACAAGCCCAGACCCCCAAAAATACTGGTGACGGGGCTGTAAATTATTTATTTAGAAATTTTGGGGCTTATCCTTGTCCACGAGAGATTTATGCAAAGTCTTTTGACCCAAATTTCCCACTGCTGACCCTCTCCTCCTCTGATTTTCTCCCAGCAACCCTTCTCCCAGCAGGCTTTTCAAACATTGGTTCCTCTCCTGCATCTCCTCATCCCTCAGCTCCTTGCTCAGCCCTCCAGCCCCAGCCTTATCCCCAGTAGCACTGGGGATGCCTGGGCAAGATGGAGACCCAACTACAGCTACCACCCTGTGTGCACCATGTTGCTTACACTTCCCCACCCCCAACTTTACTAGGGGTCCACCAGAACGCAGCACCTCTGCTCCTCCAAACCTTTGCTAGCCCTGTCTTGGAGGCCACTGGTCTCTCCCAGCTCATGGTCCAATTGGTTCAAAAGGGAGGCTTTGCTCTTCATCTTCATTCACCCTATTTCAACCTACCCCCACACCATCCCAGCATGAAAAGCCTTTAGAAGGGCTGTAGTTATGCTATATGCCTTCTTAGTGCCTTTTTTTAGCAGAAAGATGAATCTTTAATAGAATATAAAATAAAAATTTGGGGAGAGTTCATAGAAATAAAAGCTTTTTTGCTAAATGGACCAAGCTAATTTTGGATTTTGTTTCAGTGTTAGATTCTTAAGAGAAAGTGGTGGGGACTCGGTGTACTCTCGGCTAGAGTATCAGAAAGGTATGGTGCAGGCAGGAACACTTAGATCAACCATTTCATAAAAATTAAACACCCAGTAGAAGCCATTGATGGAGAACTTGAAAAAGTTGTGAATTGTTTCAATGAATGACCATGAATATGATTCTAGGTACAATGAATAGTTTAAAAAATAATCATAGGTAAAAAGTTTTGCTGGGACTAGAAAAAATGACACTAGCAAAAAATTTATTTTTCACCATCATACTGCAGTAAATTAGAACCATTTTATTGTTCTGCACAGGGAATATTGGAAATTTGAACAGAGATGGGTAAAAAAAGCTGCATTTTCCTAATGTGGCAAGTGAGATGCGTTACCCAGGAAGGCATAATTAAAAAATAAAATCATGCTGATTAAAGAACTTGGACTTTGTTCTTCTGATGTGTTATTGGCTGTAATTATGCATTATGAAAAACATGGTCTGACCAAAGTTGGACTGACCAGAGCTTAGATTGACAACAAACTCTCTTTGAACTATCTACAGAAAAAGGACGCAAGCACATTTTAGTGTGCTGTCTTTTGCTGGAGCTCATCAACTGTTACGGGATAAAGGGTGCTATTTATGGTTTGCACATCTTTTCCAGTCATTAAGTGTTGGCCGAGACCTGGTTTGTCAAGAGTTGTTTTTTCCCCCCTGCCAATCCTCTTTTAAACCATGCAACTGTCCAGAGCAGCTTTTGGTGCACTCCAAATTCCTCACAGCCCCGTCTGAATTTTGGTTCTTTCCGCAAGAAAGCAAGAGTTTGCAGCTTTGAATTTATGAAAAGAAAGCGTCTTCTTTTCATACAGAATGATTTGTTAACTCCTTGATCTGTGTAGAATAATAGGCTTGGCCTCATTAAAGCCAGAGTATGCATGCAGGTAACAGTGCTCATAGTGCCATCAGCCAGAAGAAATGAAATTCTGAATACTATATCACCCCGTTTAGTTTGTCTGTTTGTTACCAGAGAAGGCAAATGCAGTGATTAGCCAGGGCAGATATTCTGTGTCCTTTGAATAGGGAGGATTCTCTGTGTCCTCTAAATGTTCTTTGCTCATCCAATATATGTACTGAACTATACAAAAAACCCAGTTTGTTACTAAATGGCAAGGTTTATTTTGAGAATGCAATTAGTATGTAATACCTTGGAAGATGAACAGCTATTGTAAATACAGAATAAAGGCTCAAGCACCACAGCTCTTCTGTGCCTGTATTTGTGTTTTACAAGAAAAGACACACAGCACTAAACTGCATCACTTCCATAAAAGGTGCTATAACTAATTTAGAAAGACAATGCCTCAACGAATTAGCATTTCAGACTGACATATGTGTGCATTCATGATCACAAGAATTCAAAACAGTGGTCCAGAGAGCCCCACAACATGAAATTCTCTTGATCCCCTTCAGCTGTGCTTTGAATTATGCACAATACTTTTTTTTGCCCTGCTGCCCTATACTCAGCTCCTCTGTCTCAGCTCCATGAGGCAGGCCACTAATTTTCTCTAATCAGCTGTGCGAGTGTTCATAAGCCCTCTTAGCTCATTTACAACAGTGGACACTAATACAACAGGAAATGAACCTATTGGTTTCACTTAGATCCCTGGGCAGCTGCCAGTTACCAAGAGATCTCAGCTGAGTTTGGAAACAGCAATGTTCTTGATTGCAAAATGACTTTTTCCCTGCTGCTGCCGCCCTCCTCATACTCACCTCTGATCAATACACCATTCTGATTCACAACCACATCTTCCTCAGGAGGCTTCGAATCAACTAAATACAATTGCAAGCTCAAAGAAAATGCTGGCATTTTATTTTTGTGTTGAGAACTAACTCTACACACCCCCTTCTCTCAGGATTCACAGAAAAGTTGAGTCTTTTATTGAAAGGCCCTATAAAACTGAGGTAAAGTACAAAATTAGAAAGGTAGCTCTAGTAGAAATGACAGAGGCTGAAACTCATTAGATATCACACCATAAAGAACACATGGGAATTGGTTTAAACATGACACAAGTGAGCTTCCTAGCAGCAAGGAATTTAATGCTAAAATCTACGATAAGTATTGTGTATCCCATGAGTTTTTACAGTTTACAGGTACAGAACAGATCGTTCCATTTCACTGTAACTGCTCCAAAATCAAATGTATAATACGTATATACAAATAGAAGGAAAAAGCTGTTCCTAGTCTGACCAAGACTCAACTGAGCAGAGGCACCTGTTAATTTTTTTTGTGATTATCTTCATAAATTACCTTTCAGCTTTGTCACTAAACCTTTGAATTTCATATGTACTAACATCATTTAAATACGTAATGGGTTTTTGCCCATAGGTACAATGAAATTTCTGTATAAGGCTCTAACACCTCCTCTCCCACCTTCCAATGGGAGTGAGCTGGGGGGCAGCAAAACCTACCACTAATGCTTAAGCTTCCTGGAACAGGCTGACTACAAGCATAGCTAGGATAATAACTCCTTCCCTCCTTCAACCACACATAATACAGTCTTTATTCAGCAAAGTCGTTTCACACCATGCCAAAGGTCAGCTTTTGCTGTATTAATAGCTGCTCTGGGAGGATCAGTGTTGTGCTATCCTACATTTTTTCCAGGGCCTGGAGATGCAATTTCCTACAATCTGCAGGCAATTTCCCACCAATTTTCTTGGGGAGCTAATAGGCTGTGACAGGAGATGGAGCTAGCAAGCAGCAGGCGGCTTCAGAAAAGACAAATTGCATCTCTGCCACCTAACTGGGCAATCTAGAAAGACAGAGTTTATAGCTTTGTAGTGTTATTGGGCCCCATGCTAACAGCAAATCGTTCAAGCTGCTATCTGAATTTCATATTCTTTTCCTTCTGAATTGTTATCACCACATATCACTTTGTCGCACTTTTTCTACGAACGACAGCTAGACACAGATCATGTGTGATTACTATTTTAACTGCCTTTTAACTAGACAAGCCCTGCTAAATGCCATCCACATCAGAAACAGAGAACTATACCGTGTCCCTGTCAAACAGCGATATTTTGATTATTTTGATACTTGTTAAGGCAAAGCAGACACCTATGGAAAGGGATTAATTTGTAAGCTAAATTCAAATGAAACAGACAGAGGAAACTATGGGAATATTAAAAGTGTGAGCACACCTACTGTGGTAAGAAAGTCCCACTGATCATATATGCTACAAAGTGAAAGCAATAAAACCCCCCCAAATATAACTGGTAAATTCTCCCTCTAACTCTAGCAGATTTTGAAACCTAAGAAGTTAACCTGAACAGTCAAATCAGTTCAAAACCATCCATGCGACCATTTACCTTGCAGATTTAAAATTAGTAAGACTAGTAAAGCTCTAAGAATGTATTATCTTATCCACTTGGATAGAAATGAAAGTGATTTAAAGCTGCTAACCCCACCTAAGATTACAAAAAAATTTAATAACTAAATAAAACGATCCAAAGGCACATAGCACTAGCAACTATTGCAAGTGGTATCTGTCACTGTACTTCCCCTTACTGTTATAGCTTACCCAGGGGATAGATACTGTAAACACATTCTATTACAGAACCCTGTATATCTGTATGTTTTCTTCAAAATATAGGAGAACAAATTTCTGAAGGCATGGAGGTTATTAAAAACAATTAACAATAGTAATGAAATTATTATAATTAGCAAAATTTGCAAGGTTAATATTTTTCCCCTTCCCCCTTCCCAAGAATAAATTAGGTAGAGTAAAAACAATTCCATCTAAATTATTGCTGTCCACTGGGAGACAAAATTAGTACTGAGATGTATAAAATTTTACTATAATTCAACCCTAAGGATTTTTTTTAATTACTTAAGTAATGAAAAAATGTAAAATTACAGTGAACAAAGTGTTGAAATATTCTAACATGCATTTTGAAACTCTGACATTTAAACCACTTGTCATTAATATCCCCATTTCATATTTGTGGTTTTTAATAAGTTACAGCTAGATAAAATACTGAAGAACCAGGAAGAATTATAAATAGAATATCAGGTCAATGACTTGTACTCAACAAAGAAGAGTATCTACATAAACAAATAAAAAAAGCTATGAAAGCCATTCAAAATCCAGAAGTATTTCCTTAAACAGATTCACTGATAAAAATACAAGAGTATCAGGACTTGAAAATCTTGAATTTGACAAATGAAAATCAATGATTTATCTATACAAGTCTATAAACTTCTTGAAGTACACATTCAAAAATTCAATTATATAATATATTTGTGAATAATTCACTCAACTGCTGTTAGAAATACACATCTCACAGAATTAACAATCAGAAAGACAGAGAAAAGTTAGAAGCATTATGTATGTATAACTCATAAAAACACCTCTAGAGATCTAATGCATATTCAGGAGAAAACACAAAGGAGCACAGTAGTAAACTGATTTCTGTATGAAAAAGGAAACTTATTCCAGTAAGTAAATTTAATGTGGCCACAAAAGTCGAATCACTCCAAAGTTTTGTTGCATGCATGGCATGCTAAGCAAATACCAGGCTGACATTAAGGACATTTACATACTTAACAGCAGTGTTTGGTTGAGTCATCAACAATTAGAAAATATTTTGAATTTGCAAAGCCATCAAATTGCATATTTACTTGAAATCTAATTTAAAAAAATCGGGTCCAACTGCAAAAAAAACCCCAATAGCTGACTATTTTTTTAAGAATAAAGGGCATCCTCATTGCTCAGCAAAATATCACGCTACAGCAAACCAAAAAATAAGAGTTACTAGCTTATCGTAATTGCAGCCAATTTTTAAAGTAAGGGGGTAATCCACTGTGGATCACTGAAGAAAGTGTGACAAAGACTGTGAAACGAGCAGATGGATTTTATTTTAAACAAATTAGGCTCACTACCAGGAAAGCAACAAGGATTTCTAAGCTTCCCAGTGCTAAGGGTTAACTTTCATTTATGACCCCTTCATTCTGCTTGTTAACTTCTTTAAACTGCCATTAAAATCAGTGCTCGAAGGAGAAACAGCATTTATTGTTTGCAGTTACAAGCTATCATCTCAATTTTCTATGTTAATGACAGAGTATACAAAAGAGATAATGATAACAGTATGCTTGATTACTCAGTCTCCAGACTATGTGTTATCTTCACCTTGAACTCATTTTTGGCAGAAAACAGACAGAAACAGGATTTGAGAGATACTATACCTTTGTACTGTGAACATAGCAAAGGCAATCCTTGCCAAGCTGTACACAATAGAACTGCCTAGTGTTCCTTGCAGCATCCCTTCTATGAATCAACATAACCTCACAAAAATATGGGCAAAATCACATATGAAATTATAGGAGAGGAAAGATCTCATAATTTTAAGTTTTACTTCAGAAGCCACCACAGAAGTTTTCTACGAAGAGTCAACTACGCCAAACCAGCAATTCCATAAACAATAAAAATACGAGTATAGAATAATGCAGCTATCTTATCTCTGAGTGCTTGTTTTAGTAAGGGAAATCATTACAGCGGACACTGCCCAATATAATCAATGCAGCTCTCCACTAAAATATTCAATCAGATTTTCCTGTATTCTATGTATCATCAACAGAAAACCAAATTCTTAGTAATGCTTAGTAGAGCATAGAGCCAGAAAGGACACAGACTGTTGTTCAGCTTCTAGGAGTGAACTGTGAGACCCAGACCTAAGAAATAGGGGGAAAAAACCCCAAATGACCCACACCCCACAAAAAACACTGCTCAGATTTGAAAAGGATGACTAACATTTGTCCTCACAACAGAAATTTTTTGGTATTCCATTTTCTGACCAGCACTTTAGCTTCAAGGAAATAGAAATCCAGCTCTCTCAAGAATTAATGTATCACAGAAGCAGTAGGTTCTTTGCTTTGAGATACAGCATCTTCAAAAACATTCTGCCCTCTGAAAGACTGTTTTTCATTCTTCTGATTTCCCTTCATGTTTTCTTGTTGTATTCAATTTAAACTTTTAAATTTATGTCGGAAGAAAAAAAAGAAATAAACCAACACAAAATAGTAAAAAACCACAAACCAAAACAAAAAAACCCCAAGCCCACCCATGCGCTTAAAGTGCGTTCAAAACACACTTTTTGCTGATTTAGAAAATGTTTCAGTGAGTGTTTGAGCTCTCCTATATAGCTGAGCAGAAATTCTGGGTAAATTTCTCAGAAATGTCAGTAAGATAGACCCACAGGCAGATTTTTCAAGCACCCAGTTCTTACATGTCTAGTTTCCCCAGCAAAATCTACCACACTGCACTAAGCACTTAAGCTGCAATGGGACATTTGGGAGTATGTTGCTGAAAATGGGATTATCAATTGCTTGGAAGCAGATCTTGAGCTACAGAAATAAAAGGTAATGGTAAATGTTGAGAACTGGCTATGATTTCACTCCCTTTCCTCTTAGGATGAGGTGATTAGATGTTTATGGATGTCAAAAAAATGTTCACTTCCAGTTCAAACACACAGCTCAAGTGTCTTTGAATAACTGTGCAGAAACATTTTAACAACTTTACAGAGAAACAGAAGTCAGTAAAATTGCACACTGAAATCTTATTCTAGGTGAATTGCGTGGATTGCATGTCAGATTACAACTAAAAGGTATGTGTTTCTATGTTCTCATTTTCCCTTTTCGCCTGCAGTGTGACCAGGCGGCCAATGGCATCCTGGCTTGTGTCAGCAATAGTGTGGCCAGCAGGACTAGGGAGTGGATTTTCCCTGTCTTTGTCACTGGAAAGGCTGCATCTCAAATCCTGTGTTCAGTTTCAGGCCACTCACGACAAGGAAATTGAGGTGTGTCCAGAGAAGGGCAAAGGAGCTGATGAAGGGTCTGGAGCACAAGTCTTTTAAGGAGTGGATAAGGGAGCCGGGATTGGTTAGCCTGGGAGAAAAGGCTCAGGGGACACCTCATCACTCTACAACTCCCTGAAATGAGGTTGTAGCAAGTTGGGTGTCAGTTGGCCTCTCCTCTCAGCCACAGGACAAGAGGCCATAGCTTCAAGCTGAGCCAGGGAAGGTTC
>VZTA01005446.1:77821-191959 GCA_013398855.1 Mohoua ochrocephala | reverse complement strand
GGGAGGGCCGGGTCAGGCCGCGCTGCACCGCGCCACCGGGCCCCGCTCCGAGACGGAGCTCGGGGGCCCTTAGATGCCGCATCGCGAGGATTTTAACTGCAGGGCAGCCGACAGTTGTTTCTTTGGCTGCCTGCGGCTTCTAGGATTGTTCCCCTGGGATTCGACCCCCGCGCTGGGGGAGGCCTGGGCGGGCCCGTTCCTCCCTGCAGGCACACAGGAAGTGAGAACTCAAACTCCCGCTCTGGGTTTAGCAAATATGTGGATCGCAGAGGCGGTACCAGCTTTCTAATTGGTCTAACAACCTGTCCATCTAACCAAGTTTTAAACCTATAACAACACCATACATGAGAAAAGATAACCAGAAAAGTTTTTTTAGATACACTTCATAGGCGGAAAAACTGCAACACAAAGGAGGATGCAGAATCTTATGAAGATGAAGGGCAAAAAGGGCAGGAAATAGAGTCTAGGTTGGCATGTTTGAGGCTCATCTCTACCTGTTCTGCCCTCTCACATTGCAGGTATAACAGTAATATTTTTATTACTGTGACCTATTCTGTGTGGTATCATTCATGTGAATAAATCCAAATGTCCTCCATGCTACACTCTATAAAGCATGCAGTAGAAAAGGCTATTCCGAAAACCTTACAAGGTAAGTTTTAACAGGCCACAACAAACAGCGAAATCTCAGACAGTGGAAAGCAATGAGACAAAGCTGAGCACCCTGATAAGAAGCAATGTGTTTTTGGAAGTGTTATTCCCTAAAGAATGGCTGTTTCTATCTTGAATAATATTTTTACTCATGAGTGGCACAGAAGGAAAATTCAGAAATTGGAGGGGTTCTTTTACCCACAGAGAGGCAGACTGTGGATGTCACTACGGAGGGCTCTTCCAAGTATTTCATCTACAGAGAGATCAATTATTTGGTTCTTGCTGGAGTCGCTAACAGTATAACTAATTTAGATGGCAATTCCTTCTGTCATAAATATCTGCTTGAAGGGATGAGACAGAAATGTACTGAAGTTAAATGTAGAAGGCTCTCAGATACAAGAATGGATGCAAAATGAAGAAGTACAACCAATCCTCTCCATAAGCTAAGCTGACCATCTCTTCAACACAAAAATACTTTCCTTGTTCTAAAGATATAACTGAGCTTGAGTCATCACCCTGAAACTCTCAACATCTCATTCCTGCCTATCTTCTGTGAAGACATGAACTTCACAAACAAATCCACAGTTTTTGCTCTCTTCCTTGACCACTGCACTGAAAAAAAGCAAGAGCAGACAGAATCCTTCCTTTTCTTTTGAAAAAAGCAGCTGACAGAGCTAGTAAGGGTTAAAAATAAAGCCCTGCTTACAGAGTTTTACTAATCTCAGAGACACAGCTGAACTCTTCCACTAAATGCTAAATTTCTAAAGGTTTTGCGTATATTTCTGTGTGAACTCTGTTTTAAGGATGATGTTTGCAATTATATGCCTAAATAATTTCTTCCTCCCTTTATCTATGATTATGTTCAGGGAAGTTATAATTTTTCTTTTTTTAAGGTCAGACTAGAAAGACATTTCAAACCCTCTAATTTAAAACACAGGAAAAAATCCCACCTGTTTTCCCTCACTCCAAGGTCTCTCATGATTTTTGTGTCTAATACACGTCTCTGTCAATGTCTCTTTGTAACACCATTAACTCTACAGCACATGGCATCTTAAAAGGTCTTGGGAAATTTGGAGAGAGCTGTGTGTTAATTTTATTTTACCAAAATCTTTTACACAGATTTATTTTTCTCTCTGAGCCCCTGCAGCAATTTTTCTCATTCATATATGTTGGTGAATCCTTTTTCGGTGGTGTTTTCATTTGAGCAGACGTTTCTGATTGAGGAGTTAGTGGGATTTGCAGAAGTCACACTGAAAAATTCGCTGTCTCAGGAGCTTCCCTGCTGGAAGGCACACTTTGATTCCCTTGGTGAGCTTTCCTCTAAGCCCTTTCATGCAGAAGCAGCCAGGGAAATTTAAAAACTGCCTGTGGTCTTATTTACTCGTCTGTCCCATTTTTGTTGAGAAACATCAGACTGTAACTTCTAACTCAGGGAGAGTGAGAGAAGAGGCAGGAGGGCTTTGAGGGAGAGTTGCTGATGTGGTCAGGGCACAGTGCTGAAGCCAGGAGGAAGTATTTGGTCATTGCCACAGCGAGTGTGTGTGGTGACGGCAGCAACCCTCAGAGGCTCCAATCTCTGCTGCCAGGCTACAGTCAGTGAATTTGTTGGAGTCAAACTGGAACAAGTGGAAATCAGAATTTCTAGACCAGTAAGCCATTTGCCGGCTCCTGTATTCTGCAGAAAAACCTTCATCACATAAGGGAAGGCAGATAGGAATCTGTTGTTGCTGAATCTTTTCCTGCTTGTGTCTTTCCATCTCATATATGTAATCATTAGATAACTACAACTTTTTAAAACATTGATATCTATGAGTACTTGTCTATATGTGATCCATCAATGTATCATAGAATGGTTTGGGTTGGAAGGGACCTTAAGGACCACCTTGTTCCCCCCCTGCCATGGGCAGGGACACCTCCCACTATCCCAGGTTGCTCCAAGCCCCATCCAGCCTTGCCTTGAACACTTCCAGGGATGTGGGGCAGCCACAGCTTCTCTGGGCAACCTCTGCCAGGGCTTCCCAGCCCTCACAGTAAAGAGTTTTTTCCCAATATCTAATATAAACCTACTCTCTTCCAGTTTGAAGCCATATGGCAGGTAAGAATTAAATCCTACTTTCTCTTCCTGGCTGTAATATCTTTCCTTGCACTTGATTTTGGGACTAGCACCAGCTGCTCATTTCCTTTTTTCAGTGTGGTAGAGGACTGATGTTTAAAGACTGTCATAGTACAAGCAATAACTTGCAAATAAGTGAAAAAGCCATGTGTATCAGTTAAGCTTTAATTTTCAATTTTTTATTCCTAGGGTACCTTGCGTGTAACTAAGAAAAAAACCCTTAAGTTTTGTGCATCTGTGTTAGGAGGCTTTCAGTGTCCTAAATCAGGGAAGGTGTAGCAGAGTGTTTGACTATTGAGACATATTTTTAAATAGACTAAGCCACCATGAGTTGTTGTAGGTTTTTTAAATTCAAGAACAAAGATCATGGCGGTTATTAGAAAACCTGCAAAGGTAACAAAGGTTTGGAATCATGAATAGAATGAAATTATAAATAGAAATTATTTTTATTCATAAAATAGTAAGTAAAATTTGTTGTCTTTTCTGTAACAAGAAATAATTCTTTGCAGAGGGCTGTGGAAATCTTAAAGATGGCCTAGCTCATATTTCTGATTTTTCAGGAGCTCTTTAAGAAATCTCTAAATTAAATATATGATCCCATTATGATTTAGTTATTAGCCAAAGTTGTTTTCTTCTATATATTTATGAATTGTCACAAAAGGAGGAAAAGGGTGGAAAACTTTAGACTCTTTTTCTAGAGAACCTGTAACTTGTTTTGTTTCTTTGAATCACTGCAATTTCATTATAAGTCATTAGGTTTAGACTGAGGGCTTGTGAAAAGCCCATCCTAAATTCTGAATAGGTTCTAAAGGCTATTTAAATTGCTAGAAAGAAAATGCACAGTCCAAGCCTGCAGTGACTTTTGTGTCTTCCCAGGTCATTGCATAGGAGATGTATATTTTCTATTAAGAGAGAGTGCCGGGACTTCATGGTTACTCTGGTTGGGACTAATGTGGGACACAATTTTCTTTCCTTCCTCTTTTATTTTGTTAACTAATGACACACAAAAAGTAAAAACCTAGATTGCACTGAGGGATGAGAGGAGAGGAAAGGCAGTCAGGAACTGCTCTCTAAGGAGGGAAGGATAATTAGATTTTGAAACTTTTTTTTCTATTAAGAAAACAGACCTTGCAGCCATGCAGACTGATGATGGGCCCAGCCTTGTTGGGGGCACATTCAGCTACTCTTAACTAATATTTCAGACCCTCAGGAAGTTTTATTATTAAAAAGTGGAAGTGGCCATATTTAATCCCATTATACCAAAGGGAATTGCTAAGGCTCCCCACTCTGGATGTGAGATGCAGGAAACAAGGACTTCTGTTTGGAATCTGTGAACTCTAACACCTGTCTGTACCCATGATGACACAGGACTGGGCTCACTGTCCCTGTGTAGGATATGCATTTTCTCTGACTTTCCCAAACTCCAGCCAGCCAGGGGATGCTCTGCCTCTGAAGTAGGGGTGTGAAGACTGATGTTGCCTTCAGCACTTGCTGTGTTCAGCCTGGTACAGCAAGGGCTGGAGGCAGAGATTTGGACGTTCAGGTTTGGCTTTTGCTTGTCACTGAGACTTATGAAGTGGGAGATGAACCCTTCCGAAAATTGGAAGGGACCGAATTGCATCTTAGGCCGCTGATGTTGGGTACCTAACTGTGTGTGGCTAAAGAAGTGCGCATGGCGAGTTTGTGATGTGCAGGTCAGACCTGGGGTAATCAGCGGAACATCCTGTAAAAGAATGAGATTGAGCCTGAGGAGCTGACAAGGAGGGGAGCTCCAGACAGAGCAGAAGGCAAAAAGAAGTCAGGTACATTCCTGTGTGTGATGAGATCACATACATCACTTACATGTGCTAATGCAATTCATAGGCTGGTGACTCAGAATTAGGTTTTTCCCCTTGTACTATTTCACATTTTATGTGTGTAATATGTGGTATATTCATCCTTCTCTTTAATATTTTAGCATCTTTTATCACACCAAAATGAAATGGGAAAATAGATGGCTATTAAATGTAAATACCAACAGCTCTTCAAAAAGTTCCCTTTCCCTTGCTTCTCCTTCTCAGCAGCAGGACAAAAAGTTGTGTAGATGCTCTAAAACTGGACTGAGTCTTTTGACATGTGGCATATTCCTCCCTAGGAATTAGCAGGAGAGATGACAGACTTGGGCCAGATATTTAACTTTTGCCACCGGAGGTGTGTTACTGTTTAAGGGTTATGGTTCAGGAAATGAGAACATCCCAATAATCAGTGAAATAAAGATTACAGAACATTACCTTTTATGTGAAATTCTAAAATTATATTTATTGGCCAATTCACAGAAAGTGCCGTAGTGACCACAAAAATGACTCTGGCTTTATACGTGTACAGATGTACAGAACAAATTTTAAAATAACAGATCTATTTCGAATATGCATTTAATCAGTCCTGTGGAAAACATATGAATACTAACAATGTCAAATTCATAAATGACTGTGCAAATTGACATGGCTTTTATGAAATACACCACTATGCCATGGAGGGGGTTTTGTTCAACTACTTCTTACTCCATGTAAAGTTAGGGTTTGTGTACTGTACTGTCTGTGAAAATTTACTGTACATTTTCATTGAGAAAGAGTTGGGTTTTTGTTGGTTTTTTTTTTAAAAACAAGTGATTCATATCTATTCAAAAATCATTTCATATTCATCTTTTTAATTGCATATAGTCATTTAATTCATTGTACTGCATAAATTGTATAGATTCATGCTTTCAGAAATGCATTTAGCATCTGCAACAAGACATTTCAAGACACGGTTTATGGTTGTTTCACATCAACAATAAGATATTTCATGTAAGAGTATCTTTCTTGGGCTGAACAATCTGTTGGCTTGAGACACATTTAAGGAGTACAACTGTTGTATGTACAACCATACAGCATATGTTTATTTGATCCCTTGGCTGGTATATGTTTTATTATCCATAGAAGTGGCCACAACTACACAGAATTTGGACAGCTAGGAAGCAATCCCAAGCTACAAAATACATGCTACCAACTGCAGTTACTGCTCCTCAACAAGACCCAATGCACTAACAGGGAAGCAATCTGGGAAATGGTGAACTGTGTGTGAAAAATTCTACATTTTCGCAGGCAGATGAAATATCATTTTTACTGTCAAGAGATGATGAGATATGAAATAGAATTGTCCCAGCCAATTAGAGCACAGCTGTTACATTCAACATGACGAGATTATTTCTCAGCTCTTCAAAATCCTACACTCTTGGTAACATATAAAATATTTAATAACTGTATAGTTAATTCTAACTAGAACAACCCCTTTCACCAACAATATTCAAGGTGGCATGTCTGATTCCTGCTCTGCTGCTCATCACAAGTCACGTTTTACAGCTAGCTCCTTGCTCAGGAATTCCTTTTCTTTTTCCTCTCTGTGTTGCAACCTCATCTTGGGAGGCTCATTCATCTTCCACCCTGTCTGTCAGACCTTGGGTACTCCTCATGCAATGGCTCGTTTTGGGAAGGTGGGCAGAGAAGTGACAGGAAACAGCCACTGTCAAGGCAGTCCTTGTTTGCTCATGTGACCTAAACCCACTCCTGGCAACTCATCATTTCCTACAATATGGTTTGCACAATTTACACGCACCAGGGACAGAGATGTGCTGAGGGAAGCGGAGAGTTCCCTAAAGTCACCACTGGAACCCTCAGCGCTCCTGCTCTCCCCTTTACACCAGACATCCTTCCAGACAGAGCAAATGAAGAAGAAATGAAATTCTATTTCCCTTGGGTCTTAGTGATGCCGTGGCTCTTTGAGCACAAGGATTTCAGTTGTGGTTTGGTGTTCAGGTACAGGAGGCAGGAGCAGATGAAGGATCAATGAAAAGACCCAAGCTGACTTTGTACATCCTCCCTGTTTGCCTGCGTGGCTTCTGAGCCAGATAACACAGGTTTGCTTGGGGCATGCTTGAAAACAAACCACAGAGTCATCATGCCAGCCAGAGACCAGAAATGTATCGTGAATTTGCAATATAAAGGTAGGCACGGCAATCAGAAGAGTTGGCACAATTCTATTTCTTTGCAGCAGTTAGTGCCTGGCTGGAAATCTTGAGCATTTGTTGTAGAAAGTAGGTGCATTCTACTGACATTTGAGGAGAAGCAACATTATCTGTCTTAAATGAAAGTACTGGTTAATAGTTGCTGTTTAGTGTAGGGACACTTAAACACATGGGCACATGAATGAGAGTGTCTGTTTTCACATTAATGACAACAACCTAATTTTTAACAAATTATACTTTGTATTATTGTTTGGCTGGCTCCGGTGTTTATTGGTTGGCTTTTTAAAATCATACCCATGTAAAAGACACTGCCAAATTTATATCATATGAGAACTTATCCATAGATTACAGAAAAGATTTTTTAAAAATCAAGTTTCAATTTAAATTTATTGTTTAACCTTTGACAACTTATGCAGTGACACACACCAACACAGAGCACCTTCACAGAGTGAACTGACCGTGACTCATTTAAGGAAATACCAGGGGATTTAGTTTGTATATTAAAGACATTTCATGAAAAGGTAAGAAATACAAGACTGAAGGAATGAATTGGGATGAGGAGGGATTCACAGCTTCTCTAGTAAATGACCAAAGGCAATGAACTTGATAACTATCTAAAAATATTCAAAGGATATAAATCATGGTTAGAGGAACTATTTAGACTGGTGCAAAAGGGTATAACTGGGACTAATGAGATAAAAATTACAGAAAGGATTATTTAAATTCATTTTCAGGAAAAGCTTTCTAATGGTGAATTCTAATAGACTCTAGAACAATCTCCCAGGGGAAGCAGTAGAAGCCTCAGGCTTAGAAACATTTAAGTAGGTTGAAGCACCCCCACCCCTAACACTAAAAAATATATTCTAGTAAAGAATTCTGCACTGTTAGCATAATACTCTACTTGCACTACTTTTTCCTTTTGTCTATTAATCTTTATTTCTAGGATTTGATAAGTCTACTATGAACTTCTAAACACACTGAAATTGAGATGAAACAGTTCTTAGGAAGCCTACCCATAGCGTGTATTACCTTGCAAAGCAATAATCCACTCTAGTGTATCTTCCCATCCCTGTTGTGATGACCCTTTGAACAGGACTGCCCGTTAACCACAATCAAAAATTTACTCAACTGGTGGTGCAGTATTTGTAACAGAATATATATAAAAACCCCATCTCTTTTCAGATGTACCTCACACTGTTACATCAGTTTGTGGAGAGGCCAACAATAAACGTGCCAATAGTTGATTCTGAGAATGGAGGCAATGACTTCAGCTCTCAGATTGGTTCAGGGATGGTCGTTATCCTTGAAAAGTTTTCTGTTATGTATATTTTCAAAAATCAAGAGTCCTATCTATGTGGCCACTTAGGAGATCGTATCACTACAAAAAGTTTACTTGAGGGTCATTTCAATACGGAGTATAGTCTGCCTTGGGTGTCTCCAGCTCCTCATCAACCTACGGATCTCTAAAACTAATCAACACAGCTGTCTGTGGGCAAAAGTTTCATTTCTTACCTCAAATTAAACTGTGTGGTAACTGTACCCTCAAACTCGAGACAGAAGACAGAATGTTTGCCCCAAGTCCCCATGGGCCGGCCTTGGCTCTAAATTTTTCTTCTTAATGCACGCACAGTGTAGCAACACCTCTCATGGCCCTGCTCCCTTCCCAGCTCTGCTGGAGGTGCTGTAACTGGAACTAAAGGAGGCAACTTCAGCATCAACCAGGCTAAAAAACTGCAGGGTCTCCTTCATCACCAGAGCCACCACCTCCCCATGGGAAGCATTATGTGATCTTCTTGTATACACACATATGTGTGTATGCGTATATGTCCGGTCATCTCGGAACCCTTTGACATCCTGCATTCATTCTCTTTCTTGTTCATCATGTCAGTTCTGCCATGAAAACAGAAAATGTTTCCATTTTCTTACTCTTTGACACTCAAGCTTTTATGTCTCTTTTCTACAAGTATAAATTTCAACTTTTTTCACATCACTGTAAACCTTAACTCTTTCTGTTTTTCATGCAGTATTCTCTTCTACCTTCCTGTTCACTCTTCCTTAAATAATAATTTGGTTTTCCAAAGGAACTGACTGCAGTTCATCCATTCCACATTCCAAAGAGTATGTCCAGTTAAAACAACCATCCACCTTCTCACCTACTGCACATTAAGCAGTTTGTAGACAAGGATTTACTGCCAATTTCAGTACTGGTTTGAAATGTCATTGTAGCCACAGACTTGGTCAGGGTTGTCTGATCAAGTCTTTTGTATCTGTTTATATATTTAGGGGAGGCAGGAGTAGAAAAAAAAAGACATTGTAATTTTAATAACTTTTTGCTTTTTTTTCCCCTTAGTATATCCAGAAACCTTCGGCCAAAAATAGTTTTTATGGGTTATTAGACCAAAAGACACCTGAAAGAACTTTATACCCAGTTGGGAAGTTAAATGCCTCTGAAAATCCAAGACTGTATCCAGATTTATACAAAAGGGGTAGGCAGGGCTGCAGAAAAAGCATTTTACTCCCATTACATTTTCTGGGTTTCTAAAGCAGAAGGATGGAATACCATTGTAAAATCTTTGTTCCCTGTTTGGAGGCAGCTTCTCTTTGCATTTGGCAGGCTTTGTGCACCTTGCCCAGGGAAAGCTGAACTCTTTTATTGTACAATGTACTTAACTGGGAAAAAAATTCTACTGCTTCTTTGTTCTCAGCACAGACATAAATAGGGACAATACACAGCCATGGAGCTTCAACAGCTGATGAATGCACAATTTCCCCATGACTTAGTACTGCAAATAAGAATGAGGGCTTTTCCTGAACTCTGTCTCACATGTTTGCGGTGCTTCACGCTGCTGAGAGTGTTTCTTTATAGACAATAACTAATGAAGCACCAGCCCAAAGCTCTCCACTGTAGCCATTGTGTCATTCCCTCTGCACGTGTTTGGAGTGCTCCACAATGGAGGGCTGTGAGCAGAGCTGCAGGAGAATTATTGAACCATAGCACCACCAAGCTCTTTCACAGGGCTGCTCATCAACAGCACTCACAGTGCTTTCCAAAGGATGCCAGCAGCACTGTTCTTATTGCCAGCAGAGACATGGAAACCATAATGAGCAAACCACTGGCAACACCTATTCCAAAGGCAGCAAAATGCCTCTAGGAAAAGGTTACCTGCTCTGGTGCCTGTCTTTTTATCACCAGGAATGAAGTTATGAACATACAAAACCTCCTGGATTCATTTTATTCTGCTGAGTTTCAATAATGAGGGCTACAATTGTTTATTATTTTAAACCCCTATGTTAGACAGAGGCTTATGAAATTAAAGCCCTTGCTCCCCTTTCATTTTTGCACTGTTCAAGTGTTGTGTATTTTTAATTTATGGTCATGTCTTCTTTAGAGAAAAACAAAACCAAAAAGAACATACCAGGCTTGAACCTTGCTAATCCTACAAAGGTGATGAATTATAATTACTTTCTGAGATATCACTGGAGCAATTTTCCCAATATATTTAGCAGAAATATTTCCCAAGATTGGGTGTGTTAAGAGAGCGTGAATTTTGCTCTGCTGTAGCTTTAGTGGTTATCTCTATTCTTTGTGTCTTTATTCTCCATGCTAACAAAATTGAAGTTGGATTCCAGGAGAGTCCAGCAACCAGAAGTCTGATCATTGGATACACAATCTGAGACATGCAGCTTTAGGGAACCTGATCCATTTCAGTTTACATCGCTCCCCACATTGCTTATTATGCCTTTCTTTATTAAAAAAACCCAAACATTTGACCCAAATGTACAAAGATTGTACAGGAGCACAGCTTCTGGGTGCTGTAAAAAGTATTTATTTTATGTTGCAAAGTGTTGCATGGTTTGGTGCATGGGAGCGTTGGTTTCTTTGGGAACACCAAGATCTTTGAGGGATGGGATGGCTGCTATTCCTGTGGCTGTTTGCAGTGGCGCTGGAATGCTGTGAGCTTTGCGGGCTCTGGGGGCAGCGAGGCTGTGCAGGAACAAGGCCTGGCAGCTTCCTCAGCTGTGCCTGAGAGGGAGAAATTTAATGCCATCCTATGGTCAGTGATACTGGTTGGAGCATGAGGGAGATTATATTTATACAGCACAGAATTATGTGCAATCAACAGGAATAAATTTAGTGACTTAGAAGGTGGTTTGATTTCTTTAACGATCTTTTTGATATTAATGTTTTGTCATTTGGGGTTTTTTTCTCCTATCTCCTTAGATTTGCTCACTTGGTGTAGAACTACTTTATGCAGTTGTTCCATAAAGGTCAACAGCTACAGGGATCACCCAGAGGGGCATTAATCCCAGACCTGTTGTTGAAAACCTAGATGAGGCTACTGCATCATCCAGCTTCCTCCCAATATTTCCACTATTTTTATTCAGTAGTTTTACCAGGGCAGAACCTGATAAAACCTGATATCCCCCCTGAGACTGGGGATTTCCTTGTTTTGAGATACTTATTCTGGTCAGCATGTGTGAACTAAGGGAAGAGGAAGCCCCTTAGAAGAGATGGACTCACAGTTTATTTCCTCTCCCTCTCTCAGTACCCACAGGTTTTTGCAAACATCCTTAATTTTGGTATTATAATTTACATTCCGGGAGCAGCTCCATCCCACCAGACCATTACCTGCTGTCACCCCAGTGAAGTCTTTCCTTGTGCTGTTCTGTGGAGATGGAGTGCTGTGTGTGCTGGCACCAAAACTTTGAGAAACGGCAGTGTTGCGTCCCAGTGCACTGGGACCCCGACCAGGGAAAAGACTAAAGCTGCCTGAGGTTACAGCTGGGGAAAGAGACAGCTGAGACACAAATTAGGCGCAGGGCTCAAAAGGCTTTGCCACAGTGAAGTAAGGGCTGCTACTGCATTACCCTCTGACTATCCTTCACCTGGGGCTGCTCACGTCCCATGGCATTATTTTCACTTTAGGGTCAGGCAGGGACAGCTCCTGCAATGGAGACAGCGGATTTCATCCCCACAGGAGAAACTTTATAACGCTCTGATCCTTTCTGAGCCTCATTTTGTTCCCAAATGGAGTGAGGATGGTGCACGGGTGCTCAGCAAGCTCAGCATCACCACATGCCATTCAGGAAAATAAACTGCTCCCTCCCATTAGCGTCTGGTGAGGGAGATCATCACCAGGTAAAAAGCAGTCCCGCCACCACTGCAAGGTATTACCTGTTGGAATGAACAAATAACAACCGTTTATTTTAATTAATATTAAAGATGTCACGAACCCTACATGTCTATTTCTAATTTGAACTGGTGTCAGCCAATGCAGTAAATATTGAGATTAATCTCAACTGTGCATTTTAAGGTTTACTTGCAAAGATAAAACACCTGTGGACGTCGTAGCAGTGAAAGGGAAATGAGAGCTATTAATCACAAACAGCCACTTAAGGCAGTTATATTAATTCAGATAATATCTTCAATTTGCATTTTTAAGTTTTGCAGCTTGTCCCAGCCTCAGATTAGAAGGTCAAAAAATTAAAAGCATCACTGATGTGATGTCATTTTAGACCTCTGCTGTCACCTCTGGATTCCTGATGCCATGGATTGTGGGTACCTCTTCAGAACTGCTTTCTTTGGATACACTTGTTTATTGCTACTGTAAAAAAGCCACCTCACGGCAAGACAGACATTGAGGGTNTCACAGCAAGAAGGACATTGAGGTGCAGAAGTGTGTCCAGAGAAGGGCAGTGGAGGTGATCAAGGGTCTGGAGCAAAAGTCTTGTGAGGAGCATCTGAGGGAGCGTTCAGCCTGGAGAAAAGGAGGCTCAGGAGGGCCTTTTCACTCTCTCCAACTCCCTGGCAGGAGGCTGGAGCCAGGTGGGGGTTGGTTTCTCTTCTCAAGTAGTGATAGGACAAGGGGAAACAGCCTCGAATTGTGCCGGGGAGGTTTAGATTGGGGAAAATTTCCTCATCAAAAGGGTGGTCAGGCATTGGAAGAGGCTATCCAGGGCAGGGTGGAGTCACCATCCCTGGGGGAATTTCGAGACACGTGAATAGGGGACTTGGGGACATGTTAGCAGTGGGCTTGGCAGTGCTCAATGATCTTAAGAGGTCTTTTCCAACCTGAATGGTTTTACAGTTCTAAACACTTTTTTCAGGAAAGGAGGAAAGGAGAGAATTTTGGCTTTTGATTAGGGGCAAAACCCCCCCCACCCCCGTGTGTGTCTTCATGCATGTATGTGTGTATATGTTCTGATTGGTTTGTAAGCAAGTAGGTTATAGCAAAAAATAATTACTGGAGGGGAGGAAATATTGTTAGAATTGTTTTAGAAAAAGTGGTATTTCTTTGATTTTCTGTTAGTAGTTTTGCTCAGGAAGCCACTGCTCTCAGTGCTACACAAGTATTCTAGGGCCCATTTTGTGAAGAAGTATCTCATTCTCACTGCCATTTTGTGAAAAGGATGTTTCTATTTATTCGAATGAAAAATGCTGCATAATGCACTCCAATGAGTAATCTAAAATAAGTACAGTGATACATTTTAGTTTGCTGAATATCTTACTGCAAACCAAGTTTTAGTGATAACACACATGCCTGTATTACTTTGCTTAGGTTTAAAAATGTAGGTTTATTTACAGTAGAGAAAATACTTTGTTTGTTTCTTGTGTAATGTATGAGTACAGCCTGAAAAGATCTGCTTCCAGTAACAAAAAGATAAAAGTCTATTAGATGGAGAATCACACTGATGAATTCACAAACATATAAAAGAATTAAAGGCTGTCAAAAAGGTTGTAAATTGCTGTTTTCAAGTTGCCCTAATGTTTGCTATGATAACAAAAATAACAACAATAATAATCAGGAATAACAGAAACTTAAAAATACTTTAAGTCCAGTTTAAAATCTGAAATTGACTTTTAAATATCTACCCTTGATTTTAAATTTTTTTTTTTTTTCTGAGCAGAAAGATTTGCTGATATGTGCTGATAACAAGCATCATGAAGCCTGCTTCATGTCACTAAAAAAATTAAAACTAGGAAATGATCTAGGATAGTAGGATGGTAGGAAATGATCTAACATAACATTTTTGTTCAAGATATTCAGAAATATTAATTTTGTGTTAAACAGAAATTGTGGACATTTTTACAGTTGTTATTCCTGCAGATAAAATGTACTTATGTGGCCTTGATTCGGCAAATACTCTTCTAAGTTTAATACATGTGAGAGAATAAAATGAAACAGGATTGATAACAAAAGAAAACTGCTGTATTGCCAGTCTTAACAACCACGTGACGACATGATTACTGGCACAACAACTAAAAGCATGAATATCTCTAAAATTAATATAGATTTTTCTTTCATTTACTTTCTAGTTATTAAACTACAAGGCCAAGTTGCTGTCAGTATTTCCCTTCAGCTATCAAATGCAGAAACTAGAATTACAAGAACCCCCAAACACTATATATTCCCTATATCCCACAATATTCAGGAGCTGTTAATAACCCAGTATTGAGGGAAGTGGATACCCTCAAGATTGCTCCAAGTATCCTTTGCGACATCAACCACCATTCAGGGTGCTCAGGAAGGTCCTGTTGTGGCAAGACTGACTGGGAGAGTGGAGAAGAGGCAGCAGCTCATTTTAAACAGCAAATTACAAAAGCAAAAGTCAAAGATGAAATTGCAAAGAAAACGAAGTACTCAGGAAAATAACCCAGACAAGCTACTAAGCAGCATTCACTTCCATGCCATTTTGTTTCTATGCGTTAGAGCAGCTACCCTAGCAAGTGCTGCAGCATTTGGTAAGCAGAGTAGTTGAAGATGCAAAGATACTTAGGGAAAGGGGACAAAAAACACACCACACAGACTTATCAACACATTGTATACGTAGCTCTGCTTTTTCCCTTTTTTTTTTCTTTTTAAACAGTGTTTAAGAAAAATATGCTGTGTTACCATAACAAACTAAAATACTCTCTCAACCTCTTAAGAGTTTAGTTTTTGTTTTCAACTATTTTGGTTCCACGTAGGTTTTATTTTTCCCTGTCTACTTTATAAAACCTTCTCTCAACATTAATGGCTTCAGGAAGAAGAAATATGGGAGAATTACGAGCACAGAAGAGAGCTCACAGTGTCGTTCCTTTCTCTTGTGCACTACAGGCAGGCAGGAGTACAGAAGAAACAGGGCATAATGTTTTTATAGAATACAGTCAGACAGGAATTCCAGCTGGCATTCACTAAGCAAAAGGGGGCATTTTCCTCATCTAAAAGAATTGTTTAAATCCCAGCCATACATAGCTTTGGAATAATGGGGTCACTTATTTTCCACTAGTTCAGTAAGATGCTGCAGCAAGCTAATGATTCCATGAGACAGACAGTTTAAAGCATCGATTTACTGCAAATTGCTCAATCCATAACTAATGAGCAGCTCTACAGATATTCAGTGAATCAATCCCATTAGAATTTACAGTTTGCATAAGATCATATTACTCAATCCGTGGACACAGAATGAACTGGGGTTTTTTTTGGTAACCTTCAGCAGCCCCTTCTTGTTTCTGTTCTTTTTAAACTCATTTTAATTTCTATTGGTGGGTTGGATAAAAATCCCTCTCTTGAGGGTCTGACAGCATGCCTGAAAAAATACACTGTCCACGTCTACATAGGCACACATGCATCCCTTGTCAGGTCCTAGAGATTCCCTTGTAGAAGACAATTAACATCTAAAAGGCAGGATGAGACGACAGATGGAATTCAGCCTCTGTCCCCTGTAGCACTAAAGCCCTGCCCCAATTTGGAGGTGGATTATTTTTTTTTACACCTGTAAGAATGTGAAGTTTGATGGCAACTGGTATTTAGACCCACAGAAGTAATTCTTCATAACAAGCTGAAATCTCTCCCATGTGAAAAAAGTAGCAAAGTAGCAAAAACCTCTATGGATCGAGTGACAGAACTTTTGTCACACATCTGCAGGGTAGAAACAGGAAATTGAGGACTACGCTTGCTAACAGATCAAGTTCTGGATTGCTTTATTACTGCGTGTGCCAGGATGTTTGCACCATGTTTTCCCCAGGCTTTGTAATAAAAGGGTCACTTCTATCATCATCAATTACTACAACAAGATCATTTTAGGCAAAACAGTTATAGGCAAGCAGAAGTTCAAATCCTGTCAATGAATTCATAGACTCTGAAAAAACATTGTATTGGTTGTTACAAAAGAGCTGCGGCTGGAGGGCTGTTTGTTAGTACGGGAGTGTTGAATCATCCCACTCCAACTGCTCTTGCCTGGTGGCATTCTGTTTGTCTCCCTTTTGGACAATCACTTCCTCCTCCTCTTCCTCCTCTTCCTCCTCTTCACTGTCATCTGATTCAGCACTGGTTGTGTCTTCCTCTTCATCGTCTATGTCTTCTTCCTCACTCTCCTCTTCTGTCTGGTGTGGCTTTTCATATTTCTACAATACATGTAAAGAAATGAAAGACAGACAGTAGCGGAAAGGTGCCTTCTTACCAGCCAGTGGCTGGCTCAAATGAGCATTCAGAAATGCTAACATGCTGGGGAAATCTGCTTTCCATCGTTATGTGATTATTAGGCATCAAATCTCATACAAGCTGGTAGCAAACAATCAAAAGCTACTGTAAGAGGAATGGAATGTCAATAAGCAGTATCTTTGGTAGCCACACTGCCAAAATTTAAACCTTCAACATCAGCTTCTTTAAAGTGGTGATGATTTCCCCTCCCTTTAGCGCATAAGTGTTTACCTTAAAAGGTTAAAACCAAAGCAACTACATCATCTTGGGTACCTACAAACAGACATGGATGGAGTGGAAGTGATGCTGTACTTGAGAATTCTTCACCATCTTCTTTAGTAATTATATATGACAACAAATCTGAAGTTCTTGATTACATCTTATCAAGGCGTGCAGAGCTGAGAACTGGGATGGAGTCCTGAGCGTACACACGTACAACTGAACAACCGCACCCTGAAAGAGGCTCAAACCCAACTGCCCGCCCAGCCAGTGACTCCTGGCAGTGCCAGGATACAATGCTGTGCCTCAGTTAAGTACCTCCATGGGGTTGACAGTGATGGTGAGAGCAGAGTCATCCCAGTCCATCTCGTTTTCCTTGGCTCCCTCGTGCTCCGCGGAGCTGTGCTGATGGGCCGTGCGGATCCGGTACACGCCCAGCGTTATGACGAACACGAGGATGCTCACACAGATGATGATGACGATCGTGGCCACACTGGGAACAACTGGGACAAAGGGTGGGAAAGGGATGGAGTTATACTTGTGGAACAAGTCGCCTAAACCCCACTAAATACCTTGTTAGTTTTTAACCCACAGCACCCCCTTCCTTGGGACTGAGAATCAGGACAGACACCTACCATGTGCCTGGGATGACAGGAGGTGTTGACCAGTGCCCACCCTCTAAGGCGGAGCAAACACAAATGGTGTTCACAGATTTCTTATCCTGAGTATGATAAATCTTAACTAAAAAGTGATCATGCCCACCTTTGCTCTTTGAAGACAAGTAGTTCAGAAGTGCAGAATCAATTAGTTTAGAACAAGTGTTTTTGCAGTAAAATTCTGTTATCTCACCTGCGTGTTGACCTCTTCTGATCACAGCTGAGGCCTTAACCTTACTCGAGACAAAATGTACATCTCAAAACTTATATTTTTAAAGGTTTCAAACACTTGTGATTTGAATCTCAAGCACACAGAAATAAAATAATGCATTGCCACCCTATTTGCCTGTGTTACAACTTTCCTGGGAAACTCTTGAGGACTCAAGACATTTTTCCTCACTGTGTGGTTGCACTCTGAGAAGCCCCTGTCTTCACCTAGTCACAGGCAGAAATCTCTCTGAACTACTACATGTAATCAGCTCCATAATTAGGTTCGTGGAGAAATGCTGCCACTCTCTATGCACCTCGAGGTACTACAGTTACAGGAGCTATAGTATAATCCAGTTCATAACCCATTTTATTACCTTACCCTGGAAGTCTGAAATCAAAACAATATTTAGGAACAAAAAAACCTAGTGTGCAATAGTTTATCCATTAAGCATTCCGTTTCATTTCAGTGAACTATCTGTACAATGGAAAGAAAAATACAGTAGTTTTCTAAGGTCTGTATATAGCTACTTATAACTGGCTACGCTTTACATCGGCTTTGCTTCTTTACATATGTATCATTCAGCTAAAAGGAGTTCAGAATCCAACTTTTAAACAGGTATCTTTGCCTTGGATTTAACTTCACCAAAAAGGTTTCAGATTTGGGTTTATATTTTAACTCATACAGCCTAAAAATTAAATTAAAATATATCCTAATGCCTGTTGCACACGACTAGATGAACCTATCTTATCTCCAGAGAGCCCAGAGTGAGGCCTTGACAGCAGCTAGCAGAGGCACTGCCGCAATTATACATTTAAAAAATAATTCAATTTCTTCCTTTTTTTTAGAAAGGAGTGGGTAGAAATTAATATGCTACAGCAATACAAATGCACAAGGGCAATATGAGCATAAATATTATCCTTCATACCATTCAATACTAGAAGCAAGACATTTTTTAACTGTGGGGGTCAGAGTACAAAACCATTAATGAAGACTTTAAAAAAAGGATACCAGGTTTTAATTACAAAGTACATTCTTGGACAGAATGGAATTCAATGTTACCTTCTTTCACACCTGTGTAATGATCTCTGACAGGTTTTAGAAGCTGAAACAATGGACCTGAGGGCTTTAGTCTGTTGAGCAGGCTGACCCCAAGGGAAACACTGACACACCAGCATCGTGAGCGGTCTCTGTGAAGGTGGCACGTACCTGAGTTGTAAACTGCACTTACACTCCCCTCAGGGTGCTGAACAGATTGGAGAAATTGGGGTTGGACTATCATGTGATTTACATGGTCCATGAAGTTGGAGTTGGAACTGTGTAGGATATTAACCTGGGAGAAGAGAAAAATAAGAGACCAGATACTAAAAAGTGTTTTATACTCCAAGCCTGCTGGTTCCATATATTGCATTGGACTATGAAGTTCATCAGCAGATAGGAACACTATTACATAGACCCTAAAGGCCAAATTAACTTCTTTTTTTATGCCAGTGGAAAATACACAGCTTAATATATTTCTAATTTCTAGCATGAAAAATGCATTCTAACCTTTCGGGCTGTTGACTCTGACGTGGCACAGAACAGGACTCTTTTGATTTACCTGCTTAGTGACTTTTTCTTCTCTCTATATTAATCAGCTTTTAGGTATTACCTAAACATTATGAAATAACTGTTAATTTTATTAGCAGTTATTAAGCTGCTAATAGTTTTTATAAACAATTATTAATTTTTGACCATATTGCTAAGTAGGTCCTGCAATTTCCTGTAGTCGTTACCTGCACTCTGGGCCTCGGTGCTAGGTCAGAAAACACGACTCGGTCATTGCTCACCTCCAGGTTGAATTCATTGCTGGTGTAACGCCCATTGAGCTCCGAGCACTTGACCCTGAACTTCCTGTCGGAGGTGGCCGAGGTGCCCCAGTTGCGGTAGCGGAGCTGCCGCAGCACCTGCTCGTAGCTGAACATGCTGTCCACACCTGTGGGGTGGGAGGGCAGGGACAGCTCAGGGACAGGCAAGGAACACTGCTCTGGGCAATACCAAACAAATCAACTGCTCACAGAAAACATGGAACTTGGCAGAATGGTCTGCAAATGACAGGGCATCAAATATTCCCTGATACTGGATCATGTGAGAACAGTTTTCGGAACTGAATGTAGGTCTCTAATGGAGAGGGATAAATACAATAGTGAAGGTACAGAATAAATTACTTCGCGATCAGAAAAAGATGGCCAATGTACCAGTATTGTACAGGAACACTGAGGAATCCCCTCACTCCCACGTTCCACTGTGATGGTCCACAAGAGCCCGACATTTAAAGAAAGCAGGGATGCCATTTTCCTTACTTCAGGAGAAGCAGGAGGGATGCTGGGTATCCAAAGGGCAAAGACAGCACATCCAGAGATCAAGAAGCAACTGTGTTTTTTAATATACAATCACTCTTGGGATATTTTTATGGCTAGTAAATCACAGATTTCTGTCTAATTTCTTACACATTAGAGCTTTCATTCCAATATATAATTAATGTGACAAAATAAAGGAAAACAAATTTCATTAACTTACCATAGATTGAATATCCTGCAGTGGAATTTGTGGCATCTAGATGTTTTCCTTGGAGCTCCCCATGATCAAGTTCTAAACACTCTTGTTCAGGGTCTAGTTCTGCACCAATGACCAAAACATCACAGAAATCCAAGTTGTGGAGCATTTCCTCTACTACCACTTGCTTACTGGCTGTGAACCCGTGGCGCAGACCATGAAAAAAAAGAAGGAAATGAAGATAAATGATCACAGAACAGCTCATTCATTTTATGTTCTTTGCATCAGGGCTTTCAATTTTTGCCAAGATGGCTGAACTGTTTTTGCTGACATTAAATCCAGCACACTTGAAGCAAATCAAGAGAAGTCTCCTGTCTGTTCAGGTGCCGTGATGATGAAGGTCTACAAACACCCAGTGAGATAGATAGAAAATATATTGCTCTGTAAAGGCATCCAAGAACATTACTGGAAGTAGAAAATTGAAATTTGATCTTGGAAATAAATTCACGTAAAAAATTCCAGGTTTCAATGCTGTATTGATACCAGGTTTCTCAAGGAAAACCAAACTGGAAAAATACACGTCCAACATATCTATGCTTAGATGATTCTCTCAGTTACTCTATGCCCCATAAACAATTTGCATTACAAAGACCTGGCCATCTATCCAAGAGCAGGGCATTATCATAAATAGCAAGATCCTGTGCTGTATGACTTAAAGAAATTAAGTTATAAACTGACTGTCCTTCAATATGTACAAGTAAAAAAATAATTCTGTCACTGGAAAAATAGTAGCATATCAAATTAATATTTAAACTCTTTGATCAACTTAGCACAGAGTGTGTGGCAAAACTGCTTAAGCAGCTCCCTGAGGGCGCAGACACTGCAAGCCTGGAACTCCCTGCCCATTTTGCGAATTTGATAGGGAGTGTATTGGGAAGGAGGGCACAGACAGCAAAGCCTTATGCCCTAGATTCCCAACTCCTAGTGCAGTGAATTTGAGTACCTAAACGCTAGGTACAGCTGTAACATATTCAAAAATGCAGACCAAGTCAAATTTGTAGGCTTCAGGGAATCCACGCCCCTAAACTTGCATATTATTACCCATTTTCTCTTCTCTACATCTAGTCGCTGCTTATTCTATTCCAACAAACAGTGTTTAGAATGATTCCTCAAATTACTAGACATTTCATTTGCCTTGCACACAAACATCCAAAAGGAATATTCCTTTATAGACAATGATTTTAGACTTGATTTATACTTTTGAACATTCATCCAGTGTTGAATAATAATAATACACACATTGCTCAGCATTAGAATAAACTGTCATCATTGAAAAGAAATATTTTAAAAGGATTATTTTATTAATATATTTCTAATTTCTAGCATGAAAAATGCACACATTTTATAGGTGGGAAACTGAGGCACGAGATTACTTTCTCAAGTATCACTCACAAGCTAGTATCAGACCTGGAAACATAAGAGCAGACTAAAACTTCAACTTTTGTTCAATTACTGCTTTTAACTTTATCAGCACAATTAATAAAATTCTGCTACAAGTAGAGACATTCTAATGACAATACCCTATGTAACAGCATATGAAAGGAAGAGTAGGAAGGAATTATTCTGAAGTATACTAAATGGACACTACATGGAAAATCTGCTTTTTTTGAAGCACATTCTGACCTGCCATTTAACACATTTTTCAATGTGTTGAATTGAATTTCCTCAGTACAGCATTACTGTGGCCTAATTAATCTGGGTGAAGTGACTTCCTTTGCATTACTTGTTTGCACCATCCTTTAAAAAACACGAGGAGACATTATAAAATGAGTAATAATATTTAAAAGAAAGACACAAACCTCTGTCATACTCTCTTAAGTCCACTGGATGCTCCATTTTAGTGACTGTGCTGACAATCCTGATGTCAGGTAACAAAATAACACCTCTTTCACTTTCAAACTGTGCAGCTGGTCTAGCAAAGTGGTCCATGCCAGTTATTGTAATCTTGGGCTCATTGGCCTGAAACACCATTACATAGGCATCTATATCTGGGATACTAATGCAGACATCTTCACCAAAACATCTGAAAAAATATATTAAGTCATTAACCGCAAGTAACGCATTGCACATCAGAGGTGTGTGGCACTGGCACTGCCCCAAACCCAGCTCACGGCTCTCAGATCAGTCTGGTTCATCCTTGGACACTGCCACACACAGGGACATACTCCTGTACCACTGTGTGCACAGGCCAGCTCTGTCCCCTCTCACCCCTTCCCACCTTCACAGCTACTCACACTGAGGGACAAACTCAGTCTTTCCTAAGGTCACTATCAGAATAATATTTTAATGTTGAACTGACATTTAACAGAGCAGTAAATGGTTAAAAAAGTTAACTAGATAACAACTAACTTTAGTAAACCTAACATTAAATTCAGAAAGTGATAGCTAATGGATACAACATGGTTATCTTGTCATGTGTGATTAAAAGGGCCTAAATAGCCATTTAAATTGGTCCCATCATGAACTCTTTTTGGCACCCTCCAGTATTTGCAGGGGACAAAAGATGCCTGTACTTCCACTTTCATCTGAATCAGCACTGTGCTTTGGAAGTGAATCTCCTGACAAACTCTACCTCATTTCATCCTGGCACAGGACCTGGGCCGGCCCTGGAGTGTGCAAACTGGACTGCTTCCAGTGAGACTGCACCGGGAGCTGCTCTACAAACAGGGAGGTCAGCCCACAGCACCGCCCTGACCCTGGCACTTCGGAACAACTGTGCCCACAGCAGGTGAGAGTTGGCAGAATTGGTGTTCATTTTCCCTCTAAAGCCCTGCTTTCCCTGCTCTGTACAGAGCCATGCCCCAGGGGAGCCCAGGAGAGGCTGTGGCCAGCTGTAAACATCATTGTGCAGCTTCTGTCACTGCTGCTGCACGGAAAGGGAAGGACACAGACTCCTGTTCAACACCCTCCACCAGTGCTTCAGTGACAGCACAGACATATGAGGGGACAGGCACACACAGAGGCTATTTCAAGCACACCTACAAACACTGTTCTTGCAGCTATGTTCTCTGTTAGATGGAACAGGCCTGCATTAAAAAGTCACGGCTCTGGCTATCCTCAGAAGGAACTATACATGTTTAAAATGAAAAGTAAATAAGATTGCAGTAAATGCACTGTTCAGTCCAGACTGTATGCCCCAAACTACAAAGAGAATGCAAGTACATTATATTAACAAGAATGGTTTCTTAAGAAGATAATATCAAAAGAAAACCACCATGTAAATTGGCAGGAAAGTAAATTAAATTAATCCTTTAGGTTCAATAACAAAGCAGTATGATTTATCAATTTAATTTAGCCATAATTATTCTTTTTACATGGCCAAACAAAAAAAAGTCATTCACTAAAAATGTTCCTAATCTGTTCAATTCAGCTGAAGTATAACTTACTGGACTTTAGATGAGACTTTGAGACGTCGTACGCCTGCAGTAGGAAACTGTCTGGAATTGATGTATGAGACCTTTCGGAGGGCTTGATTTATATTCTCAATGTCATCTCCTTCCATGACAAGGACTGACTGGGAAGGGTTGAAGTGATACTAGGAGAAATGCAAATAATTAGTATTTAAGGGACCAGGTACAGAGTACAAAATAATATATTTTTTACGGAATGTTGCACAGACATAAGCTAAAAATTTAAGGATTTAAGGCAAAAAAATCTTAGTAGCTATCATCGGCTGAATCCACATGCCGTTCTCTAAAACATGTACTTGTATTAGTCACCTAAATAACTACTGTTATAATTAATTTTGTAGTAAATTAATCCAAATTTGCTGTTCTTTGCCCAGCCTTATCAACCTTGCTGATACTATTTCTGCAGCAATTTCCAATGCTCTTTATTTTTAACTCTGTAGAGTTCAAAACCTTAACTTACCGCCATGATTATTATTCCTATGTAATCTTTTTAGGTTAAACACATTCCTCAAATAAAAGCATTGCCTTGAGCCAACCTGGCATGCAGAAGCATATTTTGGCTGCTTTCTGTGTGGTTTTATCCTGAGCTACCTTTCTGAGATATATTTCAACATGAACGAACAAAACAATTACAACATTTGCCTCCTACATCTTCATTAACGTCAGACACACTACAGGGGACTCTCCATCCTGTCTCATGATCAATAAGGGTGTCATGATTTAAGATGGAGCTGCTCCTTGCACAAAGCTGCTCACTTAGGCCAGCAAACCCTGCAAAGTCAATGCCTGCTCTTGTAGCCCCGAGCCTTCTCTACTCCACTGCACTGAACACAAATCAGTCTTGCTGACCAAGAAACTTTGTCACTGTTGTGACATAACCAATGACTGATTTTTACCTTCATCATAATTAATCCTAATGCCATGTTTTGTCCGTTAATTGGTTCAGTAAACCATCTGCATTGCAGAGGAAGCAGCACAACCCCCTTGATGTTGTACCCTACCATTGTCAGCACAGAGCACAAATGCACCTCTCTCTCCCATGCAGTCCCTCCCCAAAGCTGGGCATTGATTATGTGAAGATGTTCTGTTAAATACAGACAATGGCTGTCTACACTTCCTTACAGCCAGAAAGGTTAAAAAGCAAAACACATCAAACAGACTGTGAAGAACAGGAGGAAGCACAGGGCTCTCTGTCAAACACAACATGGAGGACTGGGTTTAAAGCTTGTGCAGGAAGGTCATAGCACACTGAAGGGTATTTTTTAACAAAGAGGAGGACTAACATGAATCCCAGCCTGCATGAACTTCTTTTTCCTCTCTTTAAGCTAGCAGCAGTAGAGAATAAAATTAGCAAAAGGACACTCTGGCTAGTCCGTTAATAGCTCAGCTGCCAAAACAGCTGGAATGCTGCCAAAGGGACTGGAGAAAGCCCCAGTTGGAGCCATTTTTGTCTTTCTCATTAAAAAAAAGCTAAAAATAGCAACAGTTTAGACAGTGTCTCAGAGAGCTGTTACAGATATCTGAAAATTAGGCTGCAGCCCAAAAACGTCCAACACTATCATGTCAGACACTGCTGCTGCACTGCTCTTTCTTAGGTGGTTAAAGGGTGATCTCCTTGCTAAAAAGTGCCCAGAAACACCTTCCAGCATCAGTCTGCTTTGCAGTCTGAATCTGCAAAGCACCACATAAACAGCCCCACAGAACCCATTGTCTGTGCAGCTGCCACACGTGCCTGTCTGGGATCAGGTGTGTTTGGTTTTGACACCAGAACACCTTTCTCTCTCATTTTCTGTTCAAGGTCAGGCAACTGTTCTGCTTTCAGCTGAGCTTCCTTCTGTCAACCCCCCCAAAGAAACCCTTCCACAGTCTCTCTCTGGCTGCTCCTTTCATTTTTGCCTCCTGCTGTTGCACTCACTGTTGGCTTGCTGAAGCAGTAAAAGCAACATCAGCAACTTAAAAAAATCCACTATGCCTCATCTGTATTTCAGAAAATGAAGATGTTTTGAAGGTTTGCAAAAGCATGAAAAGGCAGAAAACAATCCCTTGTCTTCCTTTTTCCCTCTGCACTGCCATTACAGTAAGGAAGCCAGTCACACATGCTGGAGCAGCAGCGGGTGGTAGAACAGGGATTTTCCCAGGCCCAGGAAACTGGGGTGACTCAAATATTGTCAGGTTTCAGAGGGCAACAACAGGGGAGGAATCAATATGCTTTGAAGCACCACGGACCAAGTGTACAGTGCTTTAATTCATGGAAAATCCCAGCAAAGAATTTACTATTAGGCATACACACGTGGGTTCCAGAAATCCCTACCTGCTCCTTGTATGCACTGCCTTTTAAAAACAGCTTTTATCTACCCCTGTGTCATGTTGCTGTGAGAAGCAGCAATGTGAAATTCTTAATGATGTCATTGGTACAATGATAAAAGAATTCTTTGGGGTCTTTCCTCAGATGTAAAAGTTGGAGCTAGCAAAATTCCTCCTTACCTTTGCACTTTCAATTTTCATTTTTACCCTCGTTTTCAGAAAACGTGTCAGTTATACTACACCACTGCAACCTATCATCACCTGGACAGACATTTGAACACATTTCAGGTCAGTCTGTACAGTGGAAAGGTTTAGCTAATAAAATGCAGTCCATGGCATTCTCACTGCATGTTCCAGGTGAAGCGTCATCATCCTCTTTCCCCCTGAAAACCCCCACACTAAAACACCCCTGTGCAGTTTCTCAGGGTGCATCGTCTGCACCCAAAGGAACTTCCTGGGTTGGAACTGAAGCTCAGCTCCTTTGGAAGTGGTATTTGTGTGCTAGGAAACAGCTTCATTGTGCATTTACATTAAGCACGAGAACACTGTCACCAAATAATGCTGTCGGTAAAGGAAAACTGACAGTACAGCTCATTAGAATAGCCAAGATCCTACATATGTATCTGTGATGGGTTTAAACCTTGGTTAGATGGACAGGTTGTTAAACCAATGAGAAAGCTGGTAACGCCTCTGCGATGCGCATATTTAAAGGTACTCAAGTCAGGGGAGTTTCGGTTCTCACTTCCTGCTTCCCTGTGGGGAGGAGGGGGGCCCCTGGGCTCCGTCCTGGAGCGGGCCTGGCCCTCCCCCGGCGGCAGCGGCTCGGCCCCAGCAGAGCCAGCGGGGACCGGGCCGTCGGGAGAAAAAACCATCCAAAGCCGCAAGGAGCCGCAAGGCTGAACCCCACCCCCGAGCCAGAGCGGGCAGCTGAAAGTCATCTGAAGTGCGGAGTCGGCGGGCCCTCACCTCAGCCGGCCCAGCTCACACCGAATCAGAGAGAACACCACACAGCCGGCAGACGAAGAACATGGCAGGGATTTTCCTGATGCAGAACCCAGATAAGATCATTTTCTCAACTACAACTTTACAGATACCAACTTCCTTCCAAGTCAGAGAGGAAAGAGAGTGAGACCATGTGAGGGAGCCAACATGGCGGCAACACCGAGGTCAGTGGGGGAAGGGAAGGAGAGGAGGCGCTGTTTCCCAGCGCCAGATCTGAAATTCTTCATGCAAGCCGTGGCAAAGACTGTAACATACAAACTGTTTTCTCTGTAATTCACTAAAGTGCATGGGGGGATGTAAGAAGTTCACGTGCAGCCTGTGAAAAGGTGTTCCAGTCTGAGAAGTCGCCCCGAGATAAAGTGCCAGAGCCTACAGATGCTGTGAGAGGCTCCTAAAAGTTGAAGAAGAGAATTTTTTGCTTTCAGGCTGGGAGAACTCATCCTTAAAAAGATTAAAACCCCATGACTGGTTTGACCCATGAATGGCAGTGTGGGAAACTGCAAAATTCATGGGAGAGATATTCTTCCACTGCAACAGATTTGGGCGGGGCTGTTGCTTGTGGAAGCTCAGGACCACACTGAAGAAGTTCACTGAGGACTATCTTCTGTGGGGAGAGTCCCATGACATACACAGAAAAGGAACTCTTTTCCTTAAAGAAAGACTCTTAAAATGAATGCACTGACCAAACCTCATGTTTTGTTTCCCTTGTGCAGATTGGTGGGTTGGAAGGAGGGAAGTACTGGAAATAAGGGTTAGTTCTGGAAGTTTGCTTTAATTCCCTATTATTTCTTTCCACTTTTACTTCTGTTAGTAATAAATCCTCTTTATACTGTTAAGTCTGAGCCTGTTTTGCCTTGAAGTTCTTCCGTTTTTTCCTCAATAATCCTTATTTCATCTCACAAAAAATGAATTTTTAGTTTCCCCTTCTCTGCTTATCAATAGCAGAGGCAAGTAAGTGAATAGTTTGTTGGTGCTTGGTGCATAACCAACCTCAACCCGCTACAGTATCCAAAGAACAGAATTCGTCTGAATGAATGCAAAACAGTCTGGCCACTAGGTCAACTGAAACAGGATTTCCCTGTCTGTTGTTCTCCAGTCTTAGAAAAAGCTCTACATTACCAGTAGTCATATGCGTAATGAAGGTGGATAATGACTTATATTCAAATCTAAAAATTTAATTTCTTGACTTTAAGGGTTTTTATTGTTCAATTTTCATGTGCCATAAAGTTTTCCTCTTCGAACACACTGAATTTTAGAATGCTATTGCATTAGGACTTATGTATTCCACTGCTTTAAAACTACTTGAGATCAAAATGCAGTAAATCTTTGGAATCACGTCTATTTCTGTAGAAGTAACAAAATAAGCATGAAAACACAGCCTGGCAATTCTGAAATATCAGCAGTGCCTTACTTTCTGATCATCTAGCTCTGCAATAATGGAAACATTTTTCTTTGCAGTGTCACAGCTCTTCTACTGTGCTGTTTTTTCTTTGCATGATTTTATGGGAAATTACATTGCTTCTGGGAGTACATTTGTACTGTGTGTACTCTACCTTGGGCTCTCCACTTCATAAATCAGATCTAAATTTTTATCAAAGATGATGTCAGTTCATCCCTCACCTTTATTCCTTGGCCAAGACTCTCAAGGGAATTAATATCGAGACCTTCCTTGCAGGCCTGCAAACAGGAAATCACTTTCTGACTCTCAATTTTCCCTGGCCGGATTGTCAGACTGGCCAGGCTGCCATGGAAATACTGAGCAAATCTGGGCTTGGTGACTTCACCTCCTGCAAGAAAGAGAATGCAAAATGGTTATTGGTACCAACACACAAACCACACATACAGTAAATCACTTTATGTTTTAACATAAAATTTAAAGAATTTCTATCCATCTTAGCCAAATGTATTTGAGATCCCATTTACTGTGGTACAGTGGAATGACTTTGTGGGTTGTTGGGTGGTACCTGGTAGCAGATTCTTTAAGATGCTTGTTTTTCCAGGATTGTATTCAGGTGTTTATAAAGCTGTGATAGCAAACCCAGAGATGAAACATGGCTTCCCAAATGTATAAAAGGAGGCATGTGATTTTTAAAAATGAACTTACTTAAGCCCTCCAACGCCAATTTAATAAATGTTGAAGTCCAGTGTTTACTTATAGAGAAACCGTATTTGCAAGTGTACCATGACAAGATCAGCTACCTCTGCCTTTCTTCTCCAAAGAACACAGTACCAGATGAGCTGAGAGTCGTGGCTCCATGTACACAAACTGCCGCACTCCCTGTGAAGAGCTGTGTCTGAGGACATGCTGGGAATTCCAGAGGTGAACAGGGACCTCCGCACAGCACTACCCTGAAAGGCTGAGAGCGCTTCCCTGACCCAAAGTGGATCATTTGATGCCAGGTCTGGTCCTGTCACTCTGTGTTGCACCAGGCCCTCTAGACACGCTCGGTTCGGTTTCACTCCGGGCAGCTCCCAAGGAAGACCGATCTTTAGGAGCTGTCAATAAAACGTGATTACAGACTGCCTGCTCCAGTGATCGTGGCATCTCAATTACTCTTGGGACAGTTAGTGATTTACTCATCCTCCTTTAGGAGAATTTTTAGAGCTTGTCTTTCCTGCAAGTGTTATCTCTCACAGTGCATGTGAATTACTGCCTACCTCGAGCCTGGGAGGACTAAGGGAGCCACACAGCAGCGAGCCATGCAGACTAATTGGATTAGCAGTTGATAAGCTGTTGATAAGGTGTTGTAATTGGTAGATAACTCATCTCTACAGTGTTTGTAGCTTTAGTGTCAAACAATTTGTTTTTGCCAGGCAAGATAGCTCAAGCTTGAACTTTAACTCGAAGATTTGTGTGTGGATTGGAGCTGGATAGGGATGAAGTGGCAAATTTTTTTTAAGGCTGCTGTTGTTACCTGCAAGCCTGAAAACCATCACTTCCAGTCTCTGCAGGATGAGCATTATGGAGAAGACTCGAGCTATTTTATATAGTGAAGAAAATATACGCTGGCGTAGTGACAGAAAAGAGGTGTCCAAGCAGGCTGTTTCTTCAGAGAAGTAAGCAGGTTTTGGGTTTTTTTTTCTTAACATTACAGCATAAAATGCCTCTCTTACCCCAAAGGAAGGTTCTCAAGGAGAGATTATTCTTCTTCACTCTCATTCATTTGCTCATTACACAGAAAATTTCCTCTGGGCAGAATTTTGTTGAGATTTCATAGAAACTTTCACATATACAACAGCTAAAGTTCAGCCTTTCTGGTACTTACCAAGACAGTTATTTGGTAATTATTTGGTAAATCGATAGTGCATTATGGGGACATTGGCTTTTCAGCCAAAATGCTGTTATAGTTATCTGCTTACACTGTCTTTAAAAGTACATATTGCCACTAATAGAGCAGAGTAATGTATCTGGACAGAAAAAGGTAAGCCAAATTAAAAAAAAGCGCAAACATCTCCTTAAGGAGACAAAGAGAGAGAATCAATTAAGAGCTTACAGAAGAAGAAGGAATCACATTTTGTTTGAAGCTTCACATTCTCATATCACTACAGAATTGTGAAGACAGCAAGTTCCAAGGCTAAAATACCAACACTAATCCTGGAGCTTTGAAATTTAGAAACCTATAGTGAGTCTGCCAGTAGGTCTTAATAGTTCTGAGGAGATGCCAAATAAGAAGCAGGCTCAGATCAGTGAATGCATTTAAATGTGAAATACACTCATTAAAATGTATATAAAAGACCAGACAAGAAGTCAGAACAAAGAACTCAGTACTGTGGCTTTGCCTGACAGAAACAAGCAGGATAAACCAAAGCATCCATGAACAGATACTGGTTGTTCTTCCACTTTGGACTAGTTCTTCTCTGGTATTCTTCACAAAGCACTTACAATTTCCAGGTCATTAGCCATGATACAGTAATTGCCCATAAATCATTAAATATGCAGGGTATTCACTGTGCCCAAGCCACACTTTTAAAAAATGCTGGTGCACAAGGAGGTATTACCATCCTGGAGATGCGTAATTCTTGTTTAAAGTCTTCTGTCCAATCACCAACATAAAAGCATGGAAGAGAATATGAGTGTTTCCAGGAATACGCTTTTAAATGCAGGCACTACAACAGCATCGAGCATTTAAAGAACAAGGCTTACATACCCTGTTCACAGGGATAAGGATGGGGTTTGCGCAAGTGCATAGATCGAGACTGGATTGTCAAGGAGGTGATGTAATCTTTGCTTGGGAGAGGCTATCAACTGTTATTTAAACAAAAAACCCCAAGTATTTCAAGAAAATGTGAGTGAGAAATAGCTGGGAGTAGCCAATGTCGTACTGTGTGAGTAGAGAAAAGCTGCAGAACCATGGCCATGGTGATGACAGGGTGATCCAGGCTGGGACAATGCACATGAACAACTGAGAACAGTCTGCAGGGACACTGAGGGATGAGGCAGTCTGTCCCCAGCCTCAAGACATGAACAGCTGTACTTAATCTATTCTTGAGAATATTGCCTGAGCTTTCTAAACTCTTCTGAAGACAGAGGCTCCCCAAGCAATCCACTCCATCGACCACAGGCCCCTGAGGTGGACGTTTATTCCCAACAGGGAATGTGAGCTGTCAAAATACAGCTGTATCGTTTTCCTTTGCCAGGCTAAACGAGGACTTCTTTTTACATCTTCCACCAACACTGTACACTATGAACATCCCCGTTGCTCTTCCTGGAACTTATCTTGCTGAAGTACTAACCCTAATGTAGTGTTCTTGTCACTGTGTGTGTGAAACAGGCTGTGCCTGTTCATACAGAGCAGTGAGAACACCAGCTTTTAATCACATGAAGAACAAGAACACCTAAAGAGAGAATACTATCTTATACCTGATTGCTAAATAAGCCTTCCATAAGCATCTTTTAGCAGTGTTAAAGACAAAATTATGTACCTGCCAATTCTGAACTTGAAGGTGAACAGAAGTCATTATATCTGACTCTTCTTACAGCTGCTTGTAATTGCAGCATGCTGACATTTTGATATTCTTCTCAGCATTTCAGAATCTTCTCAGCTCAGTGGGGTATGTTAGCTGCTGATGTTCCCATTGCCAGTAATTATTAGATTGCAAATGGACAAAATCAAATGCAATAAAACTGGGAAACAAAACCCAAAACTCTCACTAAAATTAAAGGAATGGCCTAAAGCCAGTTTCCTACAATCCTGCTTTCTAGCTTGGTCAAAATGTTTTATTCATACTTGGTTCTACTGTATTAGTGTGTTTGAAAGCTGTCTTTCCTTCTGCTTCTGCAATCTGATATTCTTTGAGTATTTGACTTCAGCTTCTCGGTGGGTAGAAATTTAGCCCAGGATGGCCAATCTCCAAATCCTAGTCACTCTAAAATTCTGAGTTCCCAAGACTAGATGAGTATAAATATATTTAATCCAGCATGAACATGATAATTCTGTTGCATGTTTAAGCACAATGGATAACTGTACCTAATGCTGATAGCAACATTTTACAGAATATTATCCAAATTCTTCTAAATACTGATTTTTCAGATAGAGATTCTTTGACCCTGAGCATGATTCATTTCATGCTCCCCACATAGCTGATAGGCAGCTCAGAATCAGTGGCTTCACTGGGCAGGAGGATGCACAGTTCCACTGCCTGGAGTTGATTCAGCACTGATGTTACCACTTGCTAAGAAACAACTGAGAAAAGACATGAGCTGCTCCCAACAGCCCTTACTGCTTTAAGGCACTTTGAGCTCTTGGTTCTGACACCAGACTGAGCCTAAGCAACAACATTTTTGGGATAATGAAGAAGACCTAAGTAGATTACACAGAGAACAAAGTGACAATGGTCTTGAGGTCATCCAAGTATACTAAAATTTGTAATGGTTCTGTGACAAAGAAACTGTATCCAGTTTCTCTCCAGAGCTCAGCACATCCAGTTAACCTAGATTGCCTCAGCAAGGTTCACGGGACTTCTTTGCTGTCGGGGTCTTTTTGCCCTTTCCTATGAGTCAAATACTGCTCAGATACAGCTCATCTCCATGAAGATGTTGGTAAATTCTGAGAATGAGAAAACCTACTCCTCAAATGTGTTGTATCTTGTGTTTCACCCAGCATTATGTTTATTGATTGCTATGGATTAATATGCTGTGAGTGCTAATTCTTGGGGGACAGTTAAGTACTTAAGGCTGATGAATGATAGGGCCAGGAGAGGAAAACAGAACCTTCTCTGCTGTCAGGGAATTAAATTAATGTCTGTAACTACACTACAGTTTAGTCACCAGCTATTCTTACTACAATGCTTTCCATGAAAAATTTTTGAAGCTACTGATTTTTTTCTCTTCCTTAAATGTAAATGTTGAGGCCGCCGTCACAGTTGCGAGGGGACACAGGCCACAGGGCTGTTCAGACCTTCCTGATAAAACTGTGCATTGCTTTTCACACCTGACCCCGCACGCACCAACACTCCCAAAGTCTGGCAGATACAGGAGCATGGATGGTGGCTTTTGGCATTAAATCAACCCTTGTAAAGGGAAGATGTTGTCAACAGACTGTGGAGGCATCCAGAGGAACCATGACATTCATAATTATTCACTATAATGCTGTTCACTTCTTAGTCATTGTCAAAGTCGCATGCATCACATCTTTCACTTGCTAAAATAATAACTGTTTTCTGGACTGAGAATCTTCCGTGCTGGTTCTGATCTCTTTTGCTACTGGAATTATCTAGATAACTAGAACTATCAGGAACACTGAAGGGTAGTGTCCCATGATATTAGCTGCAGCCTAGAGGCACCTCCTACACTGGGGCCAGGGTGTTCCTCTCCCACAGAAACCCTACAAGCCTCTGACCCCTTCTGAGTGGTAGTTCTCTCCTGTGCCATTCACAGCTGGTGGCTGAGCTCACAGCGAGCCCGCCAGGGAGCACAGCCAGGAAAGGACTCACCCAGCAGGACACGCAGGAGGCTGCACCCACAGACCCCTCAGTGGGGAGCGATCCGGCTGCCAATGAAAGCAAGACTTTCCAATACCAGTGCTTGGCATAGACCTAAATAGTCACAGGCACAGTTACAGCTGCTGCCTGAAATTTCAAACACATCAGATCAAATGGAGAAGAGCAACCTACTTAATTTTAGCTGAGTATGTTGCAGATGTCTGTCTGTCTTGGGGGCAGCTCAGTGGGGATGACACCTTATACACATGGAGGAAAACAAATGTTTTGTTATAAACAGCTGAAGACTGCCAGATGAACAACAATTAGGGGGGGTTAAGAACTGTTACCTGGCAATCACCTCTGGTTGCAGCCATGAAGAGGTTCTGCTAGATATAAGAAGTTATATCTGTTAGATATAACATTGGAGAGTCCAGGGGAAACTGAGGAGTCTCAGGGTTTGGACTTCATGGGGTTAAAATGCCTTCATTAAAGAAGCGGAGCCTGTTTCCTTGACACTTTTGTTTTGTTTTTCGTTTCGCATTGAGTTGATATAAAGTGTGACAGAATTTGATTAGCATTGAATTTTACAGTTGTTGGTTTGACTACACAGATGTAAAGTGCTGTTTGCATTCCTTACCAATCTCCAAAGAACAATCAGGCACATCAAAACAAGTGACTTTATTGAGCTCACAGATTCTGCAGGCTTTTTGCTTTATCCTAATAATGAGCAAGTAATTATCAAGGCAGTCAAAGCACAATGAGCTTTTCATGGGAAACGGTGAAATCAAGAGAATTTCCAACTGAGATGCAATTCTTTTAAGATATTCTAGACTCTGGTTATACTAAGCCAGATAATTAAAGAAAAATTGATTATTCAGGGTCCCAACATAAAGATTGAATGAATCTGGGAGGAGACACAAGACATTCTGGCTCTGAAGTCCTCAGGTCCAAGCCTTTATCCCATCTTTTTATTATGGCAGTTTAGGGAGCTGGGCTTAATTCCCTGACAAGTAGATTGGCTGTTAAACAGGATGAAACTTAACATAGATCTCAGGAGTAGCCCCAATTAGTGACTTGACATTTTATACTCCCAGAGCTCCTCAGCACAGAAAAGTTTTAGTGGGGTTTTTTATATCACTCAGATAAGAATTAATCAGATATTGGTCATCAAACATGGCCCCTGTCAAGTCCGCCCCTGTTCCGGGTAGATATCATAATCCAACAACCTCACTCAGCCAGCTTTAGGCTTTAAAGCTTTATCTGAAGTATGACAAGTGCAGAGAACACTAAGGGCTCCCTGCTCTTAAGTGTCCAAATGCCAACAATCTCTGTGCAATACATCCTTAAACCAAAAGTGGGTATAACTTACGCTACTGAAGATAATTTTTCTCAGGATAATAAAAGCACTCTACAATTTTTCACAATTAAGCCAATACATAAATGTTGCTAAAAAATCCCTATAACCTTATTCTCCAAAAAATGTTTTTGTGCCAGTGCATAGTGCTCACTGCAGAAATTCAGTTGAAAACGGGACATATATCTAGGCTGAATGGGTGACAGATTTGAATGCAAATTCAGCTCTCCATGAAAACACCCTCCTAAACGAAACCTTCCGCACGTGTTTGTGTTTCTACTACAGCTGAAATTCAGCAAAGATCTGTGAAGTGCATTGAAATCTGCCCCATCTTTCTCTTGATGAGAAGGAGAATGTAGCAAGAGCACTGCTGTACCCATGGAGGCATCAGGACATGGATATTCAGCATCACATTGTGCTGAAATTGCCCTGGTACTCTTGCATTAAGGCGTGCTTGTACCACTCCTCTGAGGTCTCAGGTTTGTGCAAGCCTTGTCAGCCCTGTTGGCATGATCCAGTGGTGTTGGATGCACAGTAGGGGCAATCTTTATCTATTGGATACCTTAATTTCTGGAGGAAGTCCAAGGTTGAGTGAGACAGGCTGCTGCTACACTGCCCCCACTGTCTTTCCTTTTTCTGACCTCTCTCCAGCTTTTAACTCTTACGGTTCTTCTTGCCTTGAATCATCAGTCAGTTCTCTGACTGCACTGGGTGATTTCTGTATCAGCAGAGGGCTGGCATGTGAGGATAATAAGGTTATTCCACAGAAGGACTTTATAGAAAAACTGATCTCTCCAGCATAGGTTAAGGAAAGAGGAAAATGACAGAAGAATACAAAAGAAAAATAGAATAAAAAACAGCAATTCCTTAGAGAACAGGAACTACAATAACCTTCTGCTGTATCCGTGATAATAAAGTTGCTGTTGAGAGGCTTCTCCTAAAGACCCTCTCTGTGCAGTGTCCAGCATAACTGCACTGTGAGGCTCCGGCACTGCTGAGGGGTGGCACTGTTAGAAACAGTGACTTACACTCATGGCAATCTACAGCATAACCTCGTGACAAGTCATTAACTTGTGTCACTACTTTCCTGACAGTGCTTCAGGAGCGAGACACAAACTCCTTCCCTCCGGAAATGCCTTGTATGAACTCAAGACCTTATCTTTTCAGAGAAACCATGAGGAAGTCTGTCTTCTGCCTCTGGTACAAAAAAATTATTAGACTACCAAATCACGTAGCTTGCTCCCTTCCTCTGTCTGCTTTTGCCACTGAATGTATAGCAATAAAGGGATCAGAGTGGGAACCTATAAACCTTGGTTTAATGGAAGAAGTTTCTCACTCTGTAAAAGGGTCCATTTGCTATGTCCTCAGATAAACTGAATCAGAAATAATGAACTCAGAGGAGAACTTCCTGGGGTAAGCTCTTGTAAAGTGCGCTCCAGGACAAGCAAACGATTTGTTTGCGTTGCTCAGGAGAATGAAACAGGACGTTAAAACCCAAAAGGGAGAATAAGAACATAAGATCATGAAGTCTGATTCCATTCTTGCTGTGATGCAGATTTTTTTAAGTGACCTGAAGAAAAATCGTCTACCCTCTAGATACTGCACTTTATCCCCACAGAGTACGGGTGACTCTCCCGCCTTGCTGCACAATTGTGTGACCTCTTTATTATTTGAAAGGATCTTGAGACTCTTAAGGTAAAAGGGCAAATCTAAAAGTATTTTTATGCTAAAGAAGAAAAAAAGTAGTAATGAGAACCAAAGCTGAGCCTTGGAGAGTTCTCTCCTATCCCAATGGACGATGTCTGCTTTTAATATCCATTCAGGGAAGAAGGGGTTCAGAGACAGGGCCATTTCCTTGCTGTTCTCTTTGGTGTCTCTTTTGTTCTAGAAGGCAGACGTGCAAGCAAGTCAATTTTGTCCTTTACATACCCTGAGAGAGTAATTTTGCCTGAAAATTTCTTTCACCATTAGAGACAGAGCAGCACTTTGGCCTTAAATAACCTGACCTACATCAAAATCACACCCTTGACAATCATCAGTGAGACCAGTGATGTGAACAAAATTTTGAAGATGTTAAGATTAAGTTATATAATTAACCCTACACACCTGCAGAGAAAACTGTCAAACTTTTCCAGGGTACAGAAAGGGCTAATTCCAGGAACAGCTGTACCAGGTGTTTGTTTCTGCCCTTGGTTAGTTCTCTCAGAGCCCAGTTTGCTTAGCTCTCTGGTCAGTATTACCTTTTCCCAGGCTTCGCGTCACTGAAATCACAGCTAAGGAGTAAGTTGGGATTTGCCATGCATGAAGGCTGGCACTTTGCTGGGGTTAGGTTCTACCTGTCACTGCTCCTGGGTCCCATGCAACCAAACCAACATCAACAGTTTAGCCTAAAGATATTGCTTAAACTCCCACCTTCAAATAAACCACCCCCACTCAAGTACAGCAGTACTGAACATCAACTACACAAAAAATAACTCACTCTAGGCTAACAATTGTGAAGGACCCTAAATCAATGAGGTAGCTCTGCTTAGATCCTCCTTTTAATAAGCTCCCTGAAGAAAGAACCAAAGCTTTTATATTAAAAAAGGAAAATTATACCACAGTATACAGAATACCTAATTTTAAGCAGATAAAGTTCATACTGATTATGCCAGAACAAATCATACAACTTTCCTCATGCCCACTGTGTCATCAGAGCTGGGAACTATTCCCCAGGCTTGGTTTTAAGTACTCGGGCCACTTCCTGGGCTGCAGTAAACTTGACCCAGTGCCTGACAGACCCTGGGAAGGGTCTTTTCTATCACTTTTAAAGCCTAGCTTTCTGCTCTTTCAACCATCTTCACTCCCTGCTTGTCTCTAAGAATCTGCCCTTCAGGAAAAGGCTAATTTTCCCTCCTTTTTTTAGAGTCCTAGCACTCAACTCACATTATTTAAAGAAATTTTGCATAAAATCAGGAACAAAGAAACCAGGCGAGATTTTTACACTGCCAGGGAAAGAGTAAAGATGTAGGAGAGATTTACTTATTCCACAGACAAACCAAGGCACAGTGAGCACATCACAGGCTAAAGTTTAAATTTGTCACATAAGCCTGAGAAATTGCACATTTGGTTTGTTTTCATGTTATGGTCAGGAGAACAGCACTGATCTTAAACTGCTGTTATATTTCACTTGAGCAGCTGGAGGTAGAAATAAAAACCAACCTAACTTTTCATAATGGATGCTGTAAACAAGGCTATAAAAGTCAGAAAACAGTTACTCAGGCATTGGAACATTAATAATAGGAAATAATAATCTTAAGGAAAAGCATTTTCCATGTCCAAGATTCCTGCATGATATAACTGAGAAAGACAAGGAGGAGGTGCAGGCATGATGCTTGCTACATAAGCCCAGGATGAGGACCAGTGGAAGTGATGGAAAGATCAGGGCTCAAAGAGTCTCTTGTTTCACAAAGGACACTCAGGCTCCTAAAGAAGCAGCAGAACAATTCCCAGTTTCCAGACCAGAACTGCACATTTTCATATGTGAGAGGGTAAATCCCTCATGGCAGTACCAGATTTTCCCATTAGTGCTAACAGAGCAAATTGCAATTCTTGTTCTTGATTTTTCACTGTCCTCTAAATATACCCTTCCCGCTCCCTGCCAGTTCTTCAGCTGCCCCACAGCCACAATGACTTTTGGCTGTCAGCAAATCAGAGTCAGTGGGGGAAGAAAAAAGGAATGTTTTTTCTTCTGATTCATTTACTTGTCTGAGTTGAGACTGTTTTTCAAATAATTTGACTTTGACAAACGGATGCTGTGTACTCAGAACTGTAAAATGGTTTAGTAAAGACAGAGAAGAAGGTATTGCCCTTTCTGAAGGAAGAGGTTAGAGCAGTGTTCCCTTCTGCCAGTGCTTCAATGAAAAGGAAGGAAGTAGTCTTAGCAAACCAGAGCTGGAAACTCTTCATATCCTCTTAACGAGGACACTCCTGAATGGCTTATGACACCAAAATCACTGCATATTTTACTGAAATAAATCACAGAATGTTGTAAAGCAGCTTTCTAATGCTTTGAACATGTAGAGGTTTAGACTGTTGTTACTGGCCAAAATGTATTAGCCTACAAAGACCTCGTTAACAGTTTCATAGAAAATATTTATAGTTAAAATATTTATTTGATAAAGCCCCTTTTTCTTGAAATATACACATTTTGAAAACTAATGTTTTGACTAGAATAGATTGAGTTTATATGTTGAATAATTACTATTTCACAGACTGAAATACAGTGCTGAATCTTATTAGCAAAGTGACTTTCCACACCATTCATTTAAAATAGTTTGAAGTGATCAAAATAAATGTATCAAAAGATAAGCTTTGTCAAAAGCAAAAGCTTGAAATCTTGTTTCACATAACCATTAAAAGTTTATCTTTTTGCCTGACACATGATAGTTTATCATAATCTTTAGCACACTGTCTTACTAAATCTTTACATTTTCATGAGGTTTCTGCTTTTGACAAGCTCCAATTCTCTCACTATTAAAAGAGCAATGACATAATATTGCAGTAAATATTAACAGCAGCAATAGGTACGATTTCAGTAGTTTAAATCAGGTGTTTCAGCAAAAAGGAAGAAGAATCTTATCCTGAATTGTTATTAATTAAGCCATCAAATTATTATCCCAGGCAAAGACAATAATGTTTGAAAACAATTGCAATTTTCTATTTATTTAACAGCTTAAATACTGAATATCGTCTGTGTTCTGAATGTATTGTGAGCCTATGTGAGGAGTCTGGCCTTAATTCCTTCTCTTCCCAATTTGAGCTACGGAGACAGAGGTGCAAAGGGAACGAGATTACTGTTGCTGTTCTCAGCTGCCTTGGAGGCAGATGAACCCCATGGATGCAGGGCTGTGGCACAGCTGGCACAGCTTTTGCTTAGGCAGGGCTTGTTCCACAGATACCAGAACTGCTCCACAGTCCCCCAAACGTGGCATCTGCAGCATGATTAACATGAGATTCAGGTGGGGGCTGAGGGGAGTGGATTCCCACCAATACCAAGACTTTTAGGAAAAAAACCCCCAAAACACTAAAGACTGCTTTTAGAGAGTAACAAAAACACTAAGTGTGAATGAAAGAAGATAAGGGGAAGAAGTAATACAAATAATGCACAAAAAACATTTATGTTGACCTATGCAGAAGAACCTCATATAAATATGAAGTAAGGGATTAAAATAACATTTTTTTTTTAGCACAGCTACTAAGAAATGGTGATTTTTCAGAAGGCAATACTCCATGATTATTCACAGCCTCTATGGCATTTGCTCGTGTCTGGAAAGAACTAAATTTACAAATGACGTTTGTATTTGCTAACTCCGGAACTTTGATCTAAAAGTACTGCACCAATACTACATAGCAGAAAAATCAACCCATGCAAACGCCAGCTAGACAGGAAACAGTCTATACTTTTCCAAATGTATGGGATTAGTGCAATGCTGACCATACCTACCTCAGTGATCAATATTGTAAACTTAGCAAATCTTGTTTTTAGGATTAGTGTGGCTTCATTCTGCATGTTGTCATGAAAGTAAAGATTGGATTTTTACCCCACACATAATCTAACAGCTGGATTTGCTTTGAGTACTATTTACACAGAACAGCCCTGCCATGCATAAGATGTCCAAATTTTACAAATAAGCAGAGATCACATTGGCAAACAAAGTGATAATGGAGAAGGTGAGACCACATGAAAGAGTGGGGAAGAAACACAATCTATGTTAAAGCATTTTGTCCTAATTATAGTTTCCTTCACTTCATATTTTAAGTGGAAACATAGTGTAAATAGAAAATCAACATGGAGGGGTAATGGAGACAACTTTACAAAAACAGACAAACAGAGAAAGAGGAGCACTTCAGGTGTAAGGCAGAGAACAGAGAAAGAAAGTGCTGTAAGGACCAGGTAAAAAGAATGAGAAGAATGGGTTTATGAAGTGCAGAAAACAGAAAAAGGTAATATTTAAGCAAAAGCCCATACAGGTATGGCTCAGAGGTTTGAACTTTTGGATTTATTTTACTCCCACTTTTACCTTTGGTGTATAACAGGATGAATCAAGTAAATTACTGAATTGCTGGTGAGAAACATCCAATGTGAAGAGCACAGGATTGGGCCATGAGTTGTAAAAGAAATCTGAGGCAGGGACTGAAAAGAGATAGCTGGAGTTCTTTAATATCTAGATAGTTTGCTTAAGGCTGGAGAACAAGGGAAACAATTAAAAGAAGTGAAGACAAAAGATAAAGAAGACTATCTTTCACACTGAATAGACAAACTGTATCCAATACTTCTTTAGGTGATGAAAACGCAAAGCCTGTTAATGTCCTGTCCATTTTATCCTTGGACTGGATTCATTAACAACTCTGGATTTACGTTTGATTTCATGCCATCAATCTTTTAGCAGTTTATTTCCTATGCAATCAGCGAGACAAGTAAGATTCTTTTTTGGCCTGAACTCCTGATTGTGTTGTGTTAACTGCTGTGATTTTACCTTGCCAGCAAGCCCCCACTGTGAGCTGCATGGCGATGTGGGAGGGGTGGATGGGCCAGTCGTTGGTCACCAGGTAGGGCTCGTACGTTGTCCCATCCATGTACAGCGTCACCACGGGGAACTCCACATTGACAACGTAGTAGTGCCACTCCTTGTCACAAATCTGGGAGACACAGCAAAATATTAGTTAGCTCTTACAGTGACTGATTTTTATATCCCACGTGGTTTTTTAAATTGTGTTGTGTCCAAATTTCACTTCTAGGAAATAATGTTATTGCAATTTATACATCTCTAACATTAACGAAAGCTAAAACAATGTTGATAAATACTCTTGGCATATTTGCAAAAGATATGCGATAAATAGAGGCTTCTTAAAACACATTTTTTGAAAACAACACATGGATAGAAAATAGAAAAATCAGACACTTTGGTATTTGCTCTGTACTTTTGCATTTACTAATACACAATATTAGTTTCTCAATATTTATATTTAGTGTCGAGAATACAAAATTTCATGTAAGAGACACATACTTGGGATATACTGGAATAGTTACTGGGAATCCCTGTTAGGTTCAGATTAAGAAAACGTACAGCCCTTAGTCACTGGATTGATGAGTTATTACCAATAATTGCCGTTATTAACTTATCACATCACTACTTAGAAAGACCTGTGCAACCTGCCAGGACCTCTACAGTCCTGAAAGGACCTGGGCTTTGCTCTGTGTAACACAAAGGGACCAGCACTCTGTGTCCCACCGATTTGGGCAGGGAACTCACATCTTCTTCGCCCTTTATCTTTTGGCCTTGAGCTTTTTCCCAGACGGTGGGGAAAATGAGGCTCTTTATGGTTTCCTGGATACCCACCAGTGTTGAAAAGCAACGGTCACAGTTACACCATACTTTCAGGATGACAACATCACTGTCAAATCACGCATGAATTTCTGAGCTGGACAACCAGGGATTGCTGCAGGATGGCCAAATTCAGCTTTAGTTCGGAAATGTACAGCTGGATGAACCCATGCCTCTGGAGACAGAAGTCTGGTGTGCAAATATCAGTGTCTGCCTAATTATTTTTTTTCTGTTGTTGTATCTTTCAGATTTAAAAGTTCAAAGGAAAAAATCACAGCAAACTGGTAGGATGGGTGGGCTGTTTTAAAAACAAAGCAATAGTTACAACAATGGTACTTTCAGTTCTGGAGAGATCCTTGTTTTGATGTATTAAGAAATGGAAGTGTCTGAATGCAGATATCCTTGCTGTTTCACAGAAGCAAGCTGCAAGCAGAAAGTGATGTTTAAACATAACACTTTGTCCTTGGCCAGGTTAAGTGCTATCTGGTGCAATATCTGCCCTTTGAAAGCAAAAGCTAATGTTTTGTTCCAGCAGACATTTCAACAAGCACTTAATCACTTCTGTTTCAAACGGATACATTTATTACTGCAGACATCATAGCTCCACAGCAAGAGATAAATGCAGAAAGGGGCTACTGGAGGGAGCCTTCCTTTTGTTAGCAGCAGACAGCACAAATGTTTTCTGAAGGCTAAATGAACTGAAACCGAAATTGAAAGTAAATAAATTGGAAGACTGAAAACTTTATTGAACAAACAGCAGCCACCAATAGTATTCTGCAGCCCTGCCTTCCAAGGAAAAGCAGCTCGCCGAGCCCCTGACTGGCTCATTAGCATGTGATGCATCACAGCCACACACAGCTGACATTTTATAGACACCAAAACCTGGTTTTGAGAGACCTTGCATGGCCAAAGGAATGCAAATACCTGGCCCTTTGTGGAGAACTGTTCCACACTATTTCTGTTTTGCCACTCTAAACTGCATCACTCGGGATGCCCCAGGTGCACCCCAATGAGTAAGCAATTCTCATGTTTAACTAAAGCAAGAACACTTTGATAGAGCAAACCCAAACATTTTGGGGCATTTCATACACAAAGAGCACAATAATGTGTAGCCAGTGTAATTACTCCATTAGGCAGTTACATTTTTCAAAGAAAATGCTTTCTGGAAACACAACTTTTCATAAATTCCACAATTCAAGTCTCCTGCAACTGTGCTCAAGTGCTTCCAAGAAAAATGCAATGTCCAACTGTGGATGTCCACACAAAGTACTCAGGAGCTTTTATTTTTTCTTATACATTCTGGAACATAAGATAATGCAAGTGCAGACAGCTTGGTGAAGTCTCGGAACCATCACTTACACGCCTTTCCTTAAATTTCAACACGTAAACACAAAAAGTGTTGTTTTGAAGGGAATTTACACACTTGAAGTCTCAGATCAGTTGTTCCTGAGATTTCAACAGCACTTGTTGGTCATCTTAATTGTCACACGATTTCAATTCAGCTTAGGGACACAGACATGTGTCCATTCCTCCAAATGATCTTTCAGTATCTGTACTGGGCCCCAGTATAAAAACAAATTTTCTACAGGGAATCAAAAATTACTTCCAAACTCTGGAATACATCCCAGTCATTCAGCAGCAGGTAGTACTTCACGGCTGGCCATTTCACAAGCAACAAAATAATGAAATAAATAATTGTAGTGTGTAATTTGTTATGCTGTCATTTCAGACACCTTCTTCACCTTCTTAACATAGGAAGCCAATTTTTTCCCTGCATGTATCCCACACTGGCAATGGAATGCAATATGAAGCAGTGAAGCCAGGAAAAGTATAAAATATACTACACTGGCAAATAAAGAAATTTTAATACTCTCAAGTTGGACGTTTATTTAAAAAATCTAATTTATAAAGCTATTCTAATGAGATAAAATTACAGATGAGTAAGCGGGGCTTTCCAAAACTGCTGGATGGCTTGGTCTAATCACTCTATCATGTCAGTCTGCCTCTAAAAAGTATTAATCAAATCCCAGTGAATTAAACAGCCTGAAGTCCTAGTGCTGATTACAAGCCATTGCATTGGAATATGCTTTTATGAAATAGCTGAAAACAGCTTCCATATAAATCTTACAGAGTATGTGTCCTAAGCTCTTGGCATCTTCTAATGAAAAAGTCAATTTTTGTGCTTTATATTGGAAAGCTCAGGAAAAGACTGAAACCAAAGTTCTTTGTCTGAGAAGCGTGTGGTGCTTAGAACCAGACTTTGGTGGTCTGCAGAATGCCCCATTCTGCAGCTTTGTCCATACAGGCCTGGCATGCACCTGTGAGAATCTGCAATTTCCAGCTCTTTGAGCCTCCCTCGGGTCAGCTGGGGACACTCCTGGAATGGGGCTCATCCACCTGCTTGGCTGCACGCACAAAGGCAGACCGTGCTCCCAGAAGTGTCCCAGTGAAGAACCAGCCATGCTCACCCGCGAGCCTCTGCTGAGCTTCCTGCATGTCCCTTTAGTGCCCTTCAGCAGCCCAGGGAGCCCGAGCAGGCCAACAGCTCTGCACATCCCCTCAGTGCTGCTCAGGGCACACCCTGAGAGTGTCCCCTTAGGGCTGAGAAAGGCACGTGTTGCTTCCATCTTCTGCTTTGTGTGACTTTGCTGAGGAAGTCTCAGAACATACTCAAACATCCTCAACAAAAGCGGGAGGAAAAGGAGAGCAAAGAAAGCTCTCTGCTTACTGCAAATAGCACCACTTACTGCAGCTATGAGACAAAAATCCTTCTGCCTGAGTGGTCTGAACCACTTGTTCAGTTGACAAAAGTGGTCTGACAACCTCTTGTTTGAAGAAAGCATCTTAATCCAAATTTAAAACCCAGAGCATGTCACTGTATTCACTTCTCAATGCCTTTTGTAGCATCTTAACATGCTCTGAATCCATCACCCCCATCCTTAGTAGAGCCCATTTATTTGAGCACATCTAAAACACTGTGCCTGCTTTGGGCCCTTAAATACAAGGAATATTTAGATAAACTGGGGTGAATTCAGTGGAGGGCCAGCTCTGGCCACGTGAGGAGAGGCTGAGGGAACTGGGCTTGTTCGGCCTGGGCGGAGGCAGCATTAGGGAAGAACAGCAGCCCTGCAGTGCCAAGGGAGAAGTGGACAACTCTGCATTTTTGTATCACCTCACTAAAGAAGGCAAAAAATGCAGGGAATCTTATACTTAATGGAATTAGCATTATTCACTCAGCCACAATCCCCAGGTCAACCCTCCTGCCTTGTTCTGAAAGCAGCCAAATGCTTTGTGGCTCTGCTTCGAAGCCTGGCCCCCACTACCCTGGTTCAGAGGACTGAAAATAGATGATAATTGGAGGGGGAGAGGGGTATTGCTTTGCGTTTAAAAAAATACCATGTTTTCCTCTCCATCTCTAAAAAAATCCTTCTGAAAGAGCTTTTAGAAAATTTACAAAGTTTGGCATTGTTCTTTTTCTGTTGATTCCAATAATTTTGATAGGTTTTTTAATATATTTTGAGACCATGAAATATTTTTATTATGTATTTTGGACATATTTTTGTAGTTTTGAGACAAAGCACTACACTGCTTACAAACAGGGAGGTAAAAGGAAGGTTCTAAAAGACTGTTTCATTATACTTTGAATCAGGACCTAAGGAATAGTGCCACTGCAACAAGGAAGCCTAAAAAAGATATTAATTTGGAATTGGTTGGCAGTGGATTTCATATAAAATTGAAAAAGTTACATATATTTGCAATTTTTCAAAGAAAAATGTTGGATATTTACATATATAAATTTAAAAAAATTAAGCATTTTAGGCAGTTGAGTCACTCTGCCCGAGACTGGTGAGTTTTGCATGAAGGCAATTCACAGGTGAGCACAGAGAGCCTTTCTCCTCTCCCACTCTGGGGTTTAACATGGTTGTCTCTGAAATGGGATCTTTAAAGACACCGAATGAGCTTTTATCTGTTACTTTAGAAACTCATGTATTGTCTTAATTGTTTTCCTAATGTCAGTTCTCATCCACAAGCATCTGCAATTAAGGCATGTTAGTTTAGAAGAAGAAAAGGAGATACCTTGGGGCATTGCTGTTGCTATAACTGCTGCTTCCTTTTGATTTCTTCTAATAAATCTTTGCCTCAAATTTCAGTAGCTGAGCTACCTGCAAAAGCTGATTAAGTGGTATAGGAAAATAAGTTCCACAGTTGACTTTTTGAGCTCTTTTTCTCGTTGTCTATAAACACTTCTGATTTCTTTTGGTTTTGTTGTTTTTGGTTTTTTTTTTTAATTATCCCTACACCACCAGGAACAGAGGATAACACTGCTAAAAATGTCCTGGTGTAGATCTTAAGTGTGTAATTCAGTATGCAGATATTCAGTGTGAAGGATGGCATTGCTTCACTGGGTACCTGGGTTACCTGGTGCCTTTCTGTTTTCTAATACAATGAACAAAAATCTGTTTCTGCTGTGAATATGTGGTTTTATGGTAAAAGCCTGCTTTTGTGGGAATCAACAGATATGCACTTGAAATTGGCTTTGTGCTACAGTACAGTCTGTCAGCATATTCATTTTGGGGAAGAGCTTCTGGAAATAAACAAAAGCAAAGTGCAAACACTGACTAATCAAATCCATTCGGTCACATAAATTGCTGAATCTTGTAGCATTATTTATTCTACCTCGGTAATAGGCTCTGCATTAGGACATATTTGCCAAAGGTGTTGGCTTCACTCAACCTTAGCATTGCTTCACTGGAAATGATTAAAACATCTCTGGGAAAGGGTTTGATATTCTTGACCTCTAAGTGAAGGTGTGCAGATTGCAAGTAGGTCTCCGATATCTCCACAACCTCTTCGGAAAACTTTAAATAAAGCTCTAAAATATTCATATTATGTACCAGGGCTTTTTTAAAAAATACTCTCTTTGTGTTTCGTGTTCTACATTTATCCTTCAGCAGCTCCTTCACACGACACTTCTTCCCTCGTCTGTAAAATCAATATACCCTGTCTCTGCAGTGCCAATAGATACAGTATGGAAGTAGTAATTAAAGCAGGATGGAAGGAAAATATACTGCATATGGGAAAAGAGCATTGATACACACTCCCACAGTTAAATTTACAGGTGATACACTGAAAAACATCATCACAATCTACCAAAGCAGTGTTTTGTCCATAAGAATACTGCTGCACATGTAACCTACACCTAAATCTTGTAGCGTGAACCTCAGCCTGCACAGTCCTGCTCAAAAGTGATCACAGAGTCTCCCTGAGCAAACTGCTGAATTCTGACAGCTGGTGGCTGGCAGTAAAGGAAAAAACCCAACCAGCCAGACTGCTTTGCCCTGGAGCAGCTTTTCTGCCTTTGAGATTGGAGCATTGCCACTCTTCCAAGTGTCAGCAGCAGTGGCTGCAGGATGGAGTAATTTGTACTCCTTGGTGAGGAAGCTTTTCCACAGCTATCAGAGCTGTATCAGAACTTGGACGTCTCTAGTACAGATGCTGATGTGATGTTACAGCTTTTGTACAGGGAGTTAATTTGGAAAATTAAATAACCATTCTTCTATAGCTGCATTTGTAAAGGACTGTGTGTGATCAGTCCTAGAATAAAGGAGATGAGCACTATGCAAATTAATTCCTTCTTTCTGGAACCTCAGCTACGTATCAGAAAAACATTACCCAGAGAAGGGAGTAAAAGAGACTTCCCTGCTCCTTATGGAAGTCTCAAGCAAGTTCTTGCTTCCTCACAGGAGTTTTGGTGAGGAATCTGGAAACAGTTTGTATTTCTTACCCTGGCTGCATGGATGAAAGGAAGAGAATCCTCTTGTGATTATCCTGAGGTGGGTAGAGCCACAGGGTTGTCATTCTCAGGGCTCTGCTGGCAAGTGGCTCATGCCCCAGCTCCTGAATGAGGCACCAGTGACATTCCAGAGATACTGTGAAACCCAGACAGCTCCCTTCAGGTGTCCCTGCACTGACACCTTGGTCAGAAAGCTGAGCAAAGCAGAAGGGGTTTTCCACAACTGTGTATTTTGAAACAAACTGGAGGTGAAGGACTGGAAAGCACTTCCTTGCCCTTATAATCTCACTAATTGAAAGGATAATGAAGCTTCATGCTGATTGATTAAAAATTACAGTTTGTGTACCTCATAAAACAATTGTTTCCTCAATATGAACTATTTGGTTGGATAGTTTAGAAAACTGTCCATTAGAAAAACCTGCTGGAATTTCTTGTGTACCTGCTCAAGTAAATGCTTTATGCAAATAAGCACATCTCTAATCACAGTCTTTCCAAACTGATATTTTCAACTATTTACTCACCGTCTAGTACATATTTTGTTCTTCTGCTTAATGCTTATATGACTTAGACATTTACTTTCACTTAAAAAAACAGGTTTTCACAGACTGTTCAGGAAACATCCCTAAGATTTGATATTTTAAAGAAAATATGGAGAGACTATTTTGTTAAAATACCTTGAGCCCTGCAATTTATTATGCAATATGGTTTATTCACCATGTCAAACAGAACTGTGATGTCCATTAAATCACTCAGAAAATTTGGTGAGGAAAGTTCCATCTTTTAACAATTTTTTTCTCTTGAGAAATACCCCAATAATACCAATTCATCTAAACTAATTCCTGAAACACATTTATTTAGCATGTTTGCCAAGTAATTTTCTTTATAGCTACTGATGTTCCCATAAGAAATGCCTTGTTGTATTTTATCAGAAATTCTTCTTTACTTTGTAGTGACAAATAAAAGTAATTATTTTTTCCCTCCTCAGCCATTTCCCCTCCACGTCTATTCAAAAGAATGCAGAATGAAGAACAAGCACCTGAAACAGGTGAGTCTGTGTTTAGCACCAGACTTAGAGATGTAAGACATATTTTGCTCTTTCATTTTCTTGAGCTTAAAAACCTGAATCTTGCAGAAGTCTGCAGTGTGTTTTGTTTGGAGGTTGACGGACACAGCCAATGTCTTTCATCTCAGAAAAGAAGGTGAACACAGACACTGCAAGTCGCCCTGTGGCAACTGGGGCAAATTTCTCATTACTGTGAGTTAGTTTTATTCTGGTTTGTGTATAATCTTCAGTTTAAAAGAGCTAAGTATGCAAATCTGACTGTGAGTTTTCCAAGATTTATTATCTGGTTTTGTCTAAGCTCCCTGCCCCATATGCTGGAGAGAGGATGTTAATGGTGGCATTGACCTCCCTGTTAGCCAGAGCGTCCTCCCCTCCCTGTGCTGCGGGCGTTCTGCCAGGCAGAGTAGATCACTGCCTTGCATCTCAGCATTCTCCTGCCCCTTTTGGAATCATAATATCCACTCTACTATTCCAGCATTTAATGAAGCCAACTTCATTCCAACCACATATGACATTTGAGTCATCTGCAAATGAACCTTCAGTGTGTGAAAACAGAAAGGATTTAAAGAAATCTCAGGGTGAAGCTCTATTCATCAACTGTAGAAAAAGAAAGGACAGGGAACGAAATAATAATCAAAGACATCTCTTAGCTTCTTATTCTGCAGCCCCCTGATGAGATCTTGCGTGACCACAGTGCTGGCCCTTTTCCGTCAGAAACCACTCTCATTTGAAATTTATCTGGCTGTTCACCTGCACAGATTCTTCTCCTGTCTTACTCTTAGAAGAGATTTGACAACTCTGTCCCATACCTGAAGACTTTTACATTACTGTAAGATGGAGAGATGGTAAAAACAATTCACTGGGGCAGTCCTTTACAGCTTTTAGTGGTACCTATGTACATATGAATGTATGAAATATATAAATGTGCATATGCATGCATACACACAAACTTTGGGGTTTTTTAATTACAAACTGGAGTGAAACACTTGAAAACAGGGCTGTAGAATAGTTACGTATTTCTAAAGCTTTAAAGTAAAAAGGGAACACCATTTTTAGAAAGTCAACATGGTATAACCACTGAAATGAATAAACTCCAAACAGCTCATATCGATGTGAATATTTTCTTAGACCAATTTGTACTACTCTACCAGTTGTAAATGTTCTAGTTGTAAAGACTTCAGGATACTTTCAACAGCTCCTATCAGAATAAATTGATTTTAAAACTGTTAAAGAAAGAGAAATCATCAGAGCATACAAAGATAAAAAACATTTTCAGAAACTAAGTATTTAATAACTGAGTTGGACTGAAATTGAAACTAAACTATTGAAGTGATACACAGTTAATGAAAACGGATACCTGTTAACTCTACCATTAAAGTTATTATTGATATTCCTTCAGCTACCGAATAACAAAGTCTTGGTAGGTAATAGAAGGGAAAATAATTTATATAAACTGTTATAATGGTCTCATAAAGAAATTTTGATGGGATTAGGATGGATGTTGGTTATTCTTCACCAGTAAGGAAATTTTTCCTGGCCATTAATCTCTCTCTTCCTCTCTCTGCCTCATGTAAATAAGCCCATTTAGCATTATTTGAATGTGGTACTCTGGATTGGGCCGTGCCTCTTTCCAGGCTTTCTAGGCTGAGGGCTGGTCTCCAAAGGAGAGTTATAATGGGAGCAGGGCAGTGGCCTCCAGTTTCAGAAGCATTATTCCCTTCTGAAGCTGTCAGAAACTGATACCCAATGAAGGGAGCAGCACTGCTGCCAGCAGAAGTGAGACAGCCAGGAGGAGAGCAGACCACTTAAAATGTTTTCCAGCTTTCTCTACTGTTGTTTAAAAAAACAAATAACAAGCCAAATAATTTCTATTTTATCTGCTCTTTGTTCTTACACTATTTCACTACCTGTAACAGGAAGCTTTACTGAATACTAACTCATCCTGGTAGTATTATTTCCCTCTTTTCCTTTTTTTAAAAATTCCCTTTATTTTTCTATTCATTAACACCAATTGACCACAAATTAACAAAAGGCAGAAAAATCCCCTGATGTCAGGGTATAAAAATAAAACCATTGAGTATAATGCAAAGAACTTTGCTTCAGAGATGCAGCATGGCCACTGCCAGCTTGGATTTACCATTGGAATTCTAAGGCTGAGGAGAGCAGGAAAAGCAAGGGAAGAGAGAGGCACTGTACCTCCCACCACAGATGCAGCTTGTCATGCTCAATAAAATATTGCCTTGCTCCTATCAGGGTGGAAAACTGCTCCTATCTAAATGGAAAGAATGATCAATACTCTTGAGATGAATGCACTTTCTCTCTAGTAATGAAACATGGGGACATTTTTTTAGATCAACTTGAATCAACTGAATCTGAGGAATAAAAAGATCAACCAAAGTCTTAGCCAGAATAAACACTACAAGTTTAATTTCCCGCCTCCCAATTTAAAGGACTTCTATGATTATTTTATTTATATGCCAGATATTGATCTACACTGTGATTTGCCAGTATAAATTTTCTGGTAAATATCTCTTTAAACTACAGAAGCTATTATAAATGTTATATACCCAAATGCATATGTATATGATCAGAGATGAAAAAATGCAAAGACCTGGGGAGATCATGTCTTTGGGAATTATTCACAAACAGAAACATGTTTACCACTTAGCAAATAAGAATAATATTAAGGAGAACTATGAAACCCACCAGATCCTTTGAGCTCCTACCTAACTGAAACAGCCCAAATACCTCCTTTGTTTCCTAATCTGAGACCTGATACCTGATTGACATTATTTATTGAAGTGTTCAATTAATTTTTTGAATTTCAACTATCTATGCATTTATAAAGCATGAAACTGTTTCATTTCCAAATGGTACCCATTATGTTCCCGAGTGCATCACTGGGAAGGGAGCACAGAGATTAGGGATGTTTTCATGTACGCTGAGGTCCAAATTGTGTTAGTCTTATCTTCTTGCATTATTAATGTCCTTTCCAAAACTGAAAAGGTGTGGGCTTTTGAACAACCTGACGTCAAAGAGAGCTGAAATGAGCTTTTGGTCTGTGAGTTTTGCTCCCTCCTCAAGACAGCACACATAGAATTCTACTCCATTTCACTCATGAGGCCTCATCATTCATCATTGAATCTGACCTGGAATTTAAATCACTCTCTCTCATATGCCTTCTTCTTAGGTGACACATGCAGGGATTATGCCTCTTAGATATTTCTATTAAGAGATTTGCAACGAACTTATTTTTCGCTATTTGGAAGGCTCTGTCCGCAAATGGAATTGTGGTCATAAACTAAATGAAATGCCCATTTAACATGCCTCCTGAATCATACATTCTTTGCTAGAAAACCACGCAAATACTTTTCAGTTTATTAATAAGACTTAATCAAAATATAGACTTAATTTAAAAAAAAAAAGACTATGAGTGTTAATACAAAACAAGCCATGCTATTCTTTGCCATTACCTCTCAAATATTAATATACAGGGGGTTTGTTCAGTTTGCTTTCTAGAAACCTGGCTGAAATGTTAATATTCAAATGTTAAAGGTTGCATTTGAGTCAGGCATCTTGACTGCCTGCTGCTCCAAGGACCGAGACAACTCCTGAAGGGTACTCAGTAACTGAGGATTTTTTTCTCTCTGAGCATAAGGCGGTTGCACGAAGAAAAAGGAGGCTGTCACTGTTCAAAGCAGGATGATACATCCTTCCCTTGCTGCTGATGTCTGAACAAATACAACACTTGGTTCAGGCAGCTTTTAGGATATTATAAAGCTACAAAGAGTGTGATTAATGCAAACTAGACCCCAGAGACAAAGCAAACAGGATAGCTGGGTCTTGTTTGCTTTGGAGGGCAAACACTTGTGCTCAGCTCTGAAAACACCTCCTGAAGAGAGCTCCTGTCTCCTCCCTCTCACACAGTCCCACCTACACACATCACTCACTTTGTCAGACCAAAGGACTACGCTCCCTTATCGATTCACGTCCCACAGGAAGTGTTATGTGCTGGCATTAATTCATTAAATAAACATCCAGACTTGATGCCTCAGCTCTCAGCTACCATCTGGGAAACACTGGGATTCTCAGTCTGCACACAGAAGAAAGCCCACCTGGATACTGCCTGGGGCTGCAGACCTGTCCTTTGCTGGCTCTTTGAAGGCTTCCCATCACCTGGCAAATCCCTCTTCAAAGGCTCTGATCTCTGAAGGAAGTGCTGAGACTGCTTGCAAGGGTTGCTTTAAACGTGCTCAGCAAAGGCAGATGGAGCTGACACGGGTGTTAAGCACCTTTCACAATTTCCACGTTTTGGGAGAGGTGATTTACTTGAAAGGTTATTTGCTCTGCTGAAAGTGCACAGTGCAAATCGGGGATGAAAGAAGCCCTGCTCTTACACAACTCTCACACTGATTTGAGGGGATCTCTCCAGGGAACCACAGGGTGAATCATGTGCAGCCCAGAGCCCACTACTCTGGCAGGTCTGGTTACTGCAGAAGTCTGAGCTGGAGGCAGCTACAGCAGCACAAAGACACAGGAGAAATTGGTGCTCCTTCCCCATACAGATTAGTCTTGGATTTACTTCAGTTCCAGCAGGCAATTAGGACATAATGCAGGGAAAAGCAAATGCTATTTTGTTTTTAATGCAGCTAAAAGGTGGCAATGAGTCATACTTGGCTACCTTAATAATTTCTGTAGAGTGAAGAATGGTTGTGTGTCCGTGCTTCTGTATTTATACATAGAGATAAGTCAGGAAATTATACAACCCAAATATTATGCATAGTCTCTTTAGTGAAATGGGGACTGCTGGGACTTTAATTACAGAGCTGGCATTTTGCAGACAGGCTGATTATATGTTATATACCATAGTAAGGTAATTAGTTATCAGCTGTATTTGTGACTTTGCCAGAGGATGCTGTTATTTAGTCAATATGCAGCTTGCTTTTAGTACTAATCGTGATCATGTTCTTAGTGCTTTTATGGCAGGAAACAAGTCAGCGTTGAGGGTCTTCATCCCAGAACAGTTCTGGGCTGATGTTAGGGACATGAAGAAAAATAGACTGTGGCAAGACATTTTCAATATCAGTGTTGCACAAGCCCTTTTAAGTTTTATGGATCTCATTAAAGTATTGTTTAAAGGTTCAAACATTTATTCACAATTGAGCTGTCTGGAATTTTCCCAGTGAAACACTGTTTTCCTGACTGGTAAATGGGTGCTGAAATTACTATTGTTAGAAATGGGACAACAAGTTCTTCAGGTAAAAAAAAACCACTGAAAAATATGCCTTTTTAGTTTTGCCAAATAGCTCAGGTGTTTGCTTTCAAAATTGTAAATAACTTAAGGGCAAAAATCCCAACATGCTCCCCTAAGGTACGTAATAACAGACCCAGACCAAGTTATATGGAAGTCTTACATGACATGAAACTGTAACTGCAGAAATAAAGATAACAGGTGAATTGTCTGCCAGCTGAGAGTTGTGTATTTCTGAAATCCAAACACAATCAGTCCATTTGGGCTAGACAGTGATGGTCAAGGAAAGCAAGAGCAGTTCTGCAAGGAATCCAAGTACGACATTCAGCAATGTCTCTTACTACCTGAAGGAAAGTGGACATTTCCTGTCACCTCTGCACACACACGACTATGGTCTCCTATTGCACACTCTAGAGTCAGATTAATAACATAATTTTATGTTTGAATTGTAATACACTTAACTGCGATCCCAGTTCTCCTTCTATTTACTTTAGCTGAGCACTGGGTGATAAGTTACTGCAAGAATTTTCATTAAATCAGCCACATTTGGTTAAATATTCATCATATGGAAAAGGAAGGCTGAATTTGAAATCAGGGTCTCTGTGCTGGCCATGGAATTACAGCAAACCCTCACTTGGGAGTGCATCCAAATCCAGGGATGTTGGCAGAGGTGCCTCAGGGAGAGAGGGCATGAGGCCACTTAGGAAAAAATAAAAAAAGCCATGCAGGCCATACATGCGATTACAGCAACAGTAAATTACTCTGAACAGGTTTGAGTCCACAGGTTAATTGGAGTAAACAAACTGGAAGGGATAAGACTGAATCAGTAATAAAAAAATCACTGCAAGACTGGAAAATAACTTAGTAACTGCTTGAAAAAAGCCAGTAAAATTCTGGAGTGTCTGGAATACCATTAATTGTCCATTTGGAAGAACACTAGAGCAGGGGTAGGAAGATCTGTGCAATATCAGTCTGCAGCTTTTTGTCTGTTTTCAAGCAGTTGTGAGTAAATTAGAAATAGGAACTTAACTGGCTGCTGTGAGGATATTTTAAAATTGGAAGGTTTGTTACAATACTCTACTAGAACTTTGTGCAACTTCTGTGGCGTAGTGATGCTTCTTTTGGGAAATTTGCTTCTTGATGGAGGTTTGTTATGACTTTAATATGCAATTACTTAAAAAAATCTTAATACTAAAAAGCATCACAGCTATCAATAATACCAAAGAATGCCAGGAACTTCCCTGAAATTATGATTCAATAAACTTGCAATTTCTAACATTAAAGTTGCACTTAGAATTTCATTTGAAAACAACTTCTGCTAATGGAAAATTTAAGTGAGGGTCCTGCTTTTGCCTGCCTAGGAAGTTTCTGTAGGGTTCATTGCCTGCTTATAAAGAATATGCAACTCTGAAGTAAAGAAAGCTTTCAAGACATGAAATTATTCATAAGGATTTCCATTTTCTAGCCAGCATTAGTACTGCTACAAAACTATAAATGGATTCACAATTATTTGTAACCTAATCGGGTCATAATTGCTAATGAGAGAATGGTTAATGTTAAATTTTGAAATTATCCTGGCTCTGCCATGCTCTGGCAAAGCTCACCGATCCAAGCACAGCTTGAAGACTACATTTTTAATTGGTGGCATTGAACTGAAAACCTGCACAGCTACCCTGATCTTATTTAACAGCTGCTGATTCTCCTTTATTCTTACACAGTGAATATCCACTTGGTAAGGAAGCAAAGGTTTGGAATCTCGGCCAGCGCAGATTCACACCAGTGGAAGCACTGGCTCATCAGCTCTGCAGATGCCTAATGCAGCCCGCAGGAATTTTTTACTTTCTGCAGCACATAAACACACTAATAACATAAAAGTTCAATATGGCCAATAGATGTCAATTCTTCTGAAAGCCTAGTGAATGCAAAAATTGTTTTTTAAATCTGTGTCTTAAGACAGTCAATATCTTTAAAAACGTAGAGGTCTTTATGAAAAGCAAGATTGATCTTTCTTCAAATTCATGTAAATCACGCATTTGGTTTACCCACCACAGTCATTCCTAGTACATCCCAGGAGCTCTGTAAATAAGAATATTGATTTTGATGACCTAGGGAGGTGGTACAGTGAGAACTGACAAACCCATAGTATGGCTAAATAACTCCTACAGTCTTAGGTGGAGAATTATTTATACGACTACTTTCATATGACAAATGACTGATATAAGTTTTATTAAACCACTAGCAACCATAATAATATATTTTTAGAATAGTAGGCATTACTTTGAGAGTAATAGGTAAAGCTGGAAGGAAATTTAAGGGGATATATAAAGTGCATCTCTCTCTGTGCCAAGGTTGCACCATGTACACCCACTACAATTTCAATAATAAACATAAGAAAATAAAATGTAGTGGGTAAAGTATAGAAAGAAAAGATTAGGAGATCACGTTCTTATTTGGTAAAAGTAAATAACTGCATTAGAAAATGCAGCTTTCAAATAAGAATCATTCTATTTAAGGTACATTCACCTGTGGCAGTGACACAGGACACTTCACTGCAATGACAGGAAGAGTTTGCAAACTGATTTGCATGCAAGCTGTGAGCTGCTTTTGTAGCCTTGAAACTCATAATGTGTAATACTGATTTTCACAATGGGTTTCAAAAATATGGATGGCTTAATTACAACTTTAAATAATGAAATTGCTTAATCATGCTGACAGATAAAGCACCTGAAAAGCCTGATTATGTAGGGTAGCTGCAGCATGTCTTTGTGCTGTCATGCTGTAACTTCCAGGTGTCTTAGTAAATTAGATCAGTAGTTCATTCACGATGAAATAATTCTATTATAATCCACCTTTCTTGTTGCTAAATTGCATCAAGCAAATATGTCAGTTCAGTAACACTTGATGACTGCAGTTAGGCAGCACCCTGCATTTAGTTCTTAACTGTAGAACTAGAAAGCTGCTCAGTTTTGCATTTTTGTATAATTTTTCATCATGTGCTTGAACATATGCCTTTCTAGGCTTTGACATTGTCAAGAGACTACCCAGATGTTAAAGTAAATCAGTGGAAAAACACCACCATACTTTCTTCTTGAACTGCAGGTGTCCAGAAACCCTGGCTCCAAGGCTGGAAGAAACAGTTCATGCACATGGATAAATGAATTTATATTTATTAATAACGCAACCTCTTTGTCTCCTAACCTGCCTTTGGAAGGATAAAGATGTCAGTCCTACCTTTGTGAAATGCTCCAGACACCACCTGAATGCTCCAAAGCCAACCTACTTTTCTTGTGAGATAAACAACAGAAGAGCCTCAGGAAATTGCCCAAGTAACGGATCTGGAACATTGCCAAACCAGTTTGTGCGTATGTGTACAACATCTGGTGGCACAAGTGATAAATCATACAGTGTAAAATAGAGATATTAGAAATAGCTGACAAATAAAGCAAATGTGACTGTTCACCTTCAAATCATCGTTTGATTGGGAATTTCCATTCTATGCTTTAAATTTCTCGAGTTCCCAGAGCACCGTAGAACCAGGGCATTAACAGACACTTTAATCCAGCTTGTTTAGGTGTATTAAGAACTCCATATCAAGATATTCTCTAAGAAATTAAATTATTTTGAGGGCCTTCCCACAGTACACTTTAAGAATGTTATACTTTTTATTATTTCATGGTGCTATAGACAGTTTTAAATTCCTTTTATTCTATGCCGAATTTCCTTCCTTTTCTTTTTCCTGCTTTGATCGAGAAATGGGTGTCTTAGGGTCTAAAGGGCTTGGTATTTGCAACAGTTCTACCTTCCCTTGGGAATGATCATAACTACATATGGGAAAAAACAGTTGCCCCTATAAAGACCCAAAGGGCAACACATAATAGGGATCATTTTCAGAAGGGTCGACCCGGCTCATTTAAAGTCTTTGGGAACAGCAGCTGAGCATTGAACAGGTGTGAAAATCCCATACCAGTGTAATAAAGCTGTAATAAAACAGGTCAGAAAACTGAAAAATGCAGAATGGAAATATGCAGAAAAATGTCCAAATAATTTCAAGCAAAAGCAAATAGAGAAATTATAAAATACTGAGCTTGGTTGCTCCTTTAAGGTCATAGCAGTTTTACAGGAGCATAGAGCAGTCACTGCATTTCACACTGGGCTGTACTGCAGAAATCAGAAATGCACAAACCCACACCAATTTGTAGGGAATGCTTCAGAGGTGGCCCAAGGGAACTTCTGTGTGTCATAAAGCAAGTTCTGGACAGCCACTGTGATTGGTTTGTCAAGATTTTGTTGTTATCAGCGATAGAGCAGTTACATTAAAAACTTATATTAAACAAGCTTCTTTCAGTTGGGATCTCAAAGAATATTTTTGGCATTTATCATCACTGGTGACTCATCCTTGTGCTACCAAAAACAGTTTTGAAGCAAGACACTGAATAAATATTTGTCAAAACAGCATTTGAAGATGGAAAGTGGCAATAAAGTGTGTCAGAATAGACAGGGCTGTAATGGAAGGCACTTGAGGTGCCAGGGATGCCGCAAAGACTTTTTAACTCCTGGAATTATTTCATCTCTGTTGCGGAATTAGTGAGATTCATTTATCATTTGTCTCTTACTGGCTCTGTAGAAAAACACCTCACTGATTTCTTTCTGCAGTTTTATTAAAGGTGTATGCACAAAGCAGTGCAGGCCTGCATACCAATTTCTAAAGTAAGTGTTTAAGAGCATAAGAAACTCTTTAGAGCTTCAAGTAATAAACAACTAAAGTCCATCATAAAAAAAAAAGTTAACTTCAAATAGAGCATCATGTTAGAAAGGATGGGACTGGCAAGCCTGAGGGCTTTTACCTAGAGGAGAAATTTCATGCACAGAGATGATGGAAACTTGCAGCATCCTGTCTCTCTGTGGACCCGTAACCCTCTAGGACTGAGGTTATTGTGAATTTTCTGTAAGTATTCACTACTTTTCTCTCTCTCTGAATCTCTCAAGAGGGAGGCCACTCACCGTTTTCATTATACGAAGGGTGCTCTTCTCAAAACTGAATGCACACAAATAACAATTCTAAACAATGTCTAACAAGCCAGAATAAAAGAACAACTTCCAGGCATAAATCATGTTATTTAATGGAAATATCTAATTTAACTATATAAAAAAGAGTCCAGATACCAAACCAATTTCACTTTACCCTATTATCATGTAACATAAATTCCTTCAAAAGTCAGTTCTTGCTCTACCATGTCCTTGCACAGTAGCTTACTTTAAAAAAGGAGCTGAGAGTGAAGGGCTTGACCGGGCACCACTGCTTTCTCCAGGGGGAAGCCCCTGGTGTGTGTGTGTGGCCACTGAAGGGGTGAAATGCAAACGGAGGCCTTGCCTTGGTCCGTCAGCAGCTCCATGCCCACACAGACAAAATGCACCACATTTAGATTTATCTAAACTTTTTCCTCTAGTTACTGCTAGAAAAGGAATTGTCCAGGGTCCTTCCACAATGCAAAGCACTGCAGGTTAATTTTGGATTATTCAAAGCAATTTATCTCATCTTAGTAAAGAAACAGTAACTTTCTGCATGTTTATCTGGTTTTGCTGACTTAGAATGACTCCAGCTCATGCAGTGCATTCCCTATTTCTAATGGGATCAATAGCAATTTTGCCCATGGGGTGAAGACTGTTTGCAGAACAACATCCTGAAAATAATGTTGCACTGTGAATAAAGCACATGAAAAAATTGTTCATCCCTGGCTCCGAGACCTTTTCCCACTAAAAAAAGTGTTCCTATCCTATTGATTTAGGAGAAGGAAAAACACCTTTTGGCTCGACTGTCCTCATATTTGTATGGAAAGTGTAATATCTGTGCTGAACAGAGTGCGAAATACACCGTCCTATTTAATGTTATGGATTCCAATGCCACCAAAGGCTTGAATGCCATGGTTCATCATTCAAACTACAATTTTGGTTTGGTTTGCAGCTTTTCAAGAAAGTCAAAGAAACAGTTTTAATATTTTATATGTTATTCTTAGATGGCTCGAATGCATATTTGGCTGCCTAAATAATTGACTTAAAATCACACCTATGTTCCTATCCATTTGAGACAATTAGATGATAATTTAGGTGCCTTTTACTGCCTCAGGTTTAAAAAGTGTCTAATAGCTAAAATATGAGAAAAGAAATTACAAAAAAGTTGACAAACACATAATGATATTCAATTGAAACTTTTGAACGGGAAACTCAGAAAAAGGTCATGATTTTGAAACAAAGGAAACATCTGCGTTTACAAGGAAATGGGAATAAGTAAAAAGAAGGAACCTCCTCTACCTGGGCATCTATTGCAGTTTTTATTACCCAGCATTACAAACTTGACAGTGATTTTCTTTAACATTGCTCTTTCCATTCCTTTACTTCCAAATTACTGCTAATGGATTCTCTCACAACTAAGACACTTAATTTGCAAAAGGATGAAAGTGGGGAAAATCCCAAACTATCTACATTTCTTTTTCCCCATGTTTCTTATAAATAACAAGAATACCTTCAGTGTAAAGTCTGTTACCCCTGATCCTTAGCACCTTTTGCAGAGGTCCTGCGTTAGCAGGTCACTGGTAAAGGCACGTGTGCCCAGGGCTGTGGCACTCTCAGGTCATGGGTCACTACAGTAAGTGAAAAATTCACCTAGCAAAGGCCATTAATGTAACAAATAGGGCTAAATAAACTGAAAGCCATACTGGAAAGAAATCCTTAGGTTTATGAACTGACTTAAAGACACAATCTTCGCAGAGCTAACTTGGCAGACACTGTCATGTGGAGGTTCCAGACACTTCTTATGCAAGGCTGTTATGGTGTCAAGAGGCTCCAGATGCACTGCTCAGGTGCAGCTGTATAAAATGTTCCACAGATCCCTGTATCCAAAGATGGAGCCTGCAGCTAAGATATGTGCCATACTCACCCACCACAGAAATGAGATCTAGAAAATTAAATTAAACCTGGAATGACAATAATCTCACATTCCTGGTCAGTGCCTTGAAAGAATGAGGAGTCTCGTGGAGTAGATAGAGCCCAGAGCAGCTGGTATCATAAATTTTACTGTTCCACAGTGAGAATGATAAATGATTTCACTAGTTCAAGCTTCACCCTCTTCCAAGGTCACTGGATACCTCTCAGCAAAAACAATCTCTGCATTGTGGCACTCAAAGTGAGCTCAGCAATAAAGTGCTCTGCCACATTTTACTCTGCTCTGGCTGTGCTTGGGACCAAGCCCTGGAGGGTCTTGCAGAGTCATTTCTGCACCGTCCTGTCTGCAGAGTCCTGTCCCACAGTGCAGATGGGAGGAAACACGGACAGCAGCTGGGCACAGCTCAGTTCCCAGGCTTTTCTTCACATAACAAAAACAACAACAAGGAAGCAGAGGGTATGCCACTACAGAATGAACTGTTCTGAAGGTGAGATTTCCAGAGGTATTTCAGTGTCTAAATATGCAAATAATCAACTTAATCTACTCTTGAAAGTCTATCCCAGCTTCTTTTCATATTGAGTAGGATCCTAACTTGTTTTATGATGTGGTTTTAAAATATCCTGTGCTTTCTAAGGCAAACCACTCTGGGTATACAGTTAGCAGAAGGCATCATTTTACTACATTATAGTGAAAATTTCTCACTGCCTTGTCTTCAAAACCATGCAAGTTCCTTCCCAGCCCATTATTCACATATGTTTTATTTTCAGTTTCTTTTAATTTACTCTACCATATAGGCCAGATGGAGCATGAAGAAGAGATAAAGCAGCAATTTTATGAGGTCCCTTCATGACAAAACTTACAACAGTATCACCATGACAATATAAATTTATCTTCATGGAAGTCTGGGCACACAACCCATAACAAACTTTATTTATACTTTAATCTTACTTTCTTTTTCAGCTATAAACAACAGCTGAAAATATACTGTGGAAATCAATTGACAGCAGCTGAATGAAAGGAAATTAATCAAGTGACCTAAAAAAGTATTTTCTGTCTCTAGTTTCCATCATGTAGGAATTTTCAGTAGTAGTTAGGAAGGTTCATGGCCAAGTTACAAGAGTCACATACAGATTTCATTTATTGAGAGGACACTGGCTCTCTCTCATTGTAAGGACACAGAAGTTGACTGCACTCAATTTTCAAAATCGAAATACTTCCCACAAACTTTGCATTATCATTAATTCAGATGCTTAGTACAGAGTTTAGAAATACAAATCCATCTTCAGCACTCAGAACAGCCTTATCTGAGGTGATATCAGTTACTCCTGACTTGCAATCTTCAATATGATTTAATTTAAATTTGTTTTGAGACACTGTAAGATTTCACATCAAGTACAGCAGAAACTGATTCCAGACTGGTTAATGTGAATGCAAAGCAAGTGCTCTGACCGCCACAGGCTTTCTTACCACACTCATCTGATAAACATGATGGAGATCTCATTTTTTTATGCATTTAGAAGGTGAATTAGAAAAGTAAACATTCCTATAGCTACATCTTCAATAGCATAGTTTGGACCCCAAGATAAGAAGAAACTTGCTTTGAAAAAATAGTACTTTGCTGAAGTCTGTCTTCTTTCATCCAAATGATCCTTATCCTGCCTAGAATTAATAAATCTATGAAAGGCAACTCTTATCTCTTTAATAATAATTTTCTTGCAATATACTCTTAATAATAAGGAGAAATTACATACAGCACAGTAGATGAAAGAAAAGCTCTGCAGTTTGTATCTACAATATAATAGAAGAGCCTTTCTGTGTGTCAGCATACTCTTTACTGAAAAGGTTTCCATCACTTCCATTGTGCTGCTAAAGCAGATTTTTTTAAAATGATAAATGGAACACTTTTAGGGAACTATATGCAATGTCACATCTCTGTCCACTGCCAAAGGATATATACCTCTACTTACCACTTAAAGTGGCTCAATTAAAAAAAAATCTACTGCATAAAATGACTCAACAAAGTTAACTAATTTCTCTCTTTTTATGTGGATCCTAATTAGAATTTTAACAGCTGCAAGTTGCAGTGAAATTGCAAAAGACTCCGGACAGACCCTGGACAGACTTCAGAACAGTTGCTCTGGGATCTGGGTTGCTCCCTATGCTCTCTAAAGGAGGTGAAGAGGAGGGAGGGGCTCGGATAAGAGGAAGCAGGGAGGTACCTGGTCCAGTTTCCAGTGGAACTCGGCGGGGCGGAAGGTGTCGGCCTGGTCGAAGTCCTTGCGCAGCAGGAACACGAGCCGGCAGTTGTGCACGTACAGCGCGTAGTGGTGCCGGTTCATCTCTGTGGGGAGGGACACATCCACCTCAGCCACCCCACACACAGCAGCACTCCTGTTTGTGCCTGCAAGTCTTATACACAGACAACACCCAGCCAAATAAGAGAAACCTCAAAGAACTGAGTTTTCTCATGGATCATTATGGTTCTTGCAGGAGCATCTTCTTGAATTATGCCATATCAGCTTTGTTTATGGAATCATCCTGTCCCAGCTAATAAATCAAATCCAAATAAATATTTCATATAACTAGTTTCAATGAAGAATTAGAACTGTTTCTCCCAATCTAAATCATGAAAAAAATTTAAACACAATTTAGTTACTTTATGAATCAATTCCTGTGAAATCTCTCTAGCTGTGTTATCCCAGCTGTGTTTGAAATTTAGGTAATCATCAGTCCCCTCAATAAGATCTCAAGTCAGCAATGTTTAGAGTGGCATCATCAGAGATTAGTTTTTTCTCAGACCAAATGAAATGAGGAGAGATGGTAACACTCTACTGCTGTTGATATTCCCTTTGCATAGCATCTTTTCCATACACAGACTCACCTGTCTTGTCAGAGTTGCAGAGAATAGTCTCCTTCTCAGCTCTTAATCCAGGACTAGGGCCATGTTTCATCCACAGAGTGATGGTGAATTGATCAGTTAAATTTTTCGGGACTATTCCATCTGGGATTTTGGCTCCTTGCTTTCCATCAAATTTAAAAATGATGTCATTGCTATCCATGAGGAGCCCAGCTGTCCAGTTGGTTGTTGTACTGGGAGACGGTAACAGGTCAATGGCACCTGAGGAAGCTCCTGCAAATCACATTTAATGAATAACATGATGAGAGACCAATGAAAAAGCTGTGAAGATTACTTTAATATAGGCCAGGGTTCTGATTCACACTCTTTAGACTATTTTGCTACCCAAATGGCCCTATCAGCCTCAATGCCAAATCACTGAAATGTTATAAAATACCAACCATCGTAAACCGGCAAGAGTTTTCTAGATTAAATGTACTGCACAGAAAACTATAGAAAATAATGTAAAGTTATCTTTCTCAGAAATTTTCATTATTTTCTGAAATTCATTAATGACATTTCTTCAGCTGTTTCGAGATCTGCTAAGAGTCAAAACAAATTTTCTGCATTTATCTTTGCTCCCTGACAGCATGAAGATATGTGGGGATGATGTGCAGTAAAATACAGCACAGTGGGGATGAATGCAGGACAGGCCACAGAGTGTCCAGCAGACAGCCATGGATATCCACAATAATGCTGGTAGCTGTGTCAATTCACAGGGGGGATTCACCCTAACCAGATAATATCACTTCAGTGCTGGTTTCCGGTACATATTTGATGGTTGTAACTCCACGTGTTCTTTAATGATAGACCGAGATGGAAAACACCGTGGTGCCGAGGTCTGATAAAATAGCACAGTTCCTCACAGTTCTGTGTTTTCTTACAGCTTAACAACTGCCAGGCACTATTAAAAACATGTAAGGAGCTACCCAGAGCATTTACCTACCAGTGAAAGACAGCATTTAGCATTTAGGCAATACGACTCCAAGAGTAAAAAGCACAAACAATCTTTGTATTCCTGGTGCTGCTTTGTCAAGTAACAATATGGTGAGCAAACTGTGACGGCATAAAAAATCCCCTGCTAAGATATTGTGCCTTCCTTCGCCATCCAAGAAGAGATAAAAGATCCCAAATCTCTGCAGGACTGCAGAATTTTAAGCCAAGAGTGTGCAGAATTGTATCATACAGACTTTTAAAACAAGGTATTATAGTAATGATTTGGAAACATTCACATTATTCTGTAACTGAATGTTTTGGATTCATTTATTACTGCAAAATGAGGCTACTTTGAAGTGATATTTTAAATATCAAACCTAGCACCTACAGGTTCATAGTTTGAGCATGGAGACAAAGTTTATTTATTTTACAAACTGTAATTCTGGATAATACACGACACTGCATTATTTAATACAGAGATGTTACCAACAGCAATACATCAAACTCAGTTTATCCAGATGGCACAATATGGGATAAACTTTTTTTTTTCTTCTTTCATTCAATTCACTAAAAATAAAATTATTTGCACAGGACCCAAGTAAAATCATTATTTTTTCACTCATTTTCCTTCTGAGCTAATTTTTATATTCAGTTTTTTAAACTTCCAGAAGGAACAGGAATTCCTTGTACCATGGTGTATATCAAAGAAAATACATTTTTAAATGGGCACATGCTTGTATTAGGTAAATTATGAGCTCAGAGAAGCTTCACCCCTCACTATCTACTCTGGCCACAAACATTTGGAAATATCTATTTTTTCTATTAGAATTAATCAAAGGATACACTTCAAAATGGAATTTCTCTCATGGTCAGAGTATCATAGAATGGTTTGGGGTAGAAGGGTCCTCAAGGATCATTCAGTTCCAACACCCCTGCCATAGGCAGGGCACCTTCAAGCCCCATCCAGCCTGGCCTTGAACACTTCCATATCGCTTGTTAAACTCAGCAAAGTGCTCAGGTAAATGACCTCATTTGCCCAACTTAAGGTCAGGCTTGTGCAAGAGCTTGTGTAACCAGCACCAAGCCCAACAGGCTCCACTTTATCTGCCCATATTTGTATGGAGATTTATGGCTAAGTTTGGCATCTTGTCCTGTTACTGTGTTTTAATCCTGCCCTGAGAAAAACCACTGGATTATGTGCTCGGGAGATTTGGCTGGAATAAGTCATGCTTTTCCTATCCTAATAAATCCAGCCAGGGTCCCAGGCTGCTCAGCTGTGTACAGAGACAGACCTGGAGCAATGCAAACAGGATCTGTCTGGAGGTGTTCCCAGAACAGCCTTATTATTGGATCGGTGCCCTTCCAAAATGTAGTGCCTGATGCCCTTTTCTCCCAAAAATGCTTCCAGAACAATGCAGGAACTGCTGCATGAAGCTCAGTTTTGGGCTGAGACCCCTGAGGCACCTCTTGCATACAACAGTGTTTATCTTCACAAGTGATTTATGCAGTTGGCCCTACCTCCTCTCCCAACCCGGCACATTTGGGCTCCAAACTTTGTGCCAGGATAAGTACACAGTGATGCTGCTCGCTGAGCTGGACCAGACTGCTGGCTTAGCTGGAACCAAATCATCCAAATAACACCCAGCCCAAATTGTACTTCTTGATCAGATCAGCAACCTTCTTTGAGCCTCTTGCAATGCTACACCGCCCAGGATAACGGAGAGATGGCAGGATCTCAGCTGGAGCAGGGCCTAGAGTCTGGTACTCAGTGTTTCCCTGACTCAGTTTCCCATCTGCCATATGTGAGAATTAGCAAGCCCGTTATTTTCTATTTTATCTACATTTAGAGGGAAAGGAGATAGCACCAGAGCCATCTTTCCACCATATTTTAGGCTCCTTTACCTATATTTCTTTTAGTGTGATTTATTCTGATATGCTTTTGCAGTCTAAATGGTGTCTTCTAGAGTCTGTACTTTTTATTATTGTCAGGTGACAAGGTGAAAGAATGCTTACTAAAATGCTTTGAGGCCCAACACTAACAATTCTTTGACTTTAAAATGACTCGAGTGTAATTTAATCATTTAAGCTGCCCACCTTGACCGTCCAAGGGAGTGCGAATCTCTGGGTTATTGAAAAGCAGACTTAAATCTTCCGTCATATAAAAAATGAATTTTAATTCACCTTCCTTAGCATCTGCCTTCTCCAGATTTCCAACAGATAAATGAAGAAATGAGCACAGGATTTATAAAATGGATCTTTAATTACACAGAGAGAGCTTTGCATTTTACATGGTGCAGATCTGTCTGTGAGTGCTCAGTTCTGCACTATCTGCAATCACACAGTGCTTGACTGGACAAAAAAATTCAGGGTTTTCTTCCTTTTCAAAGGATTTTATCATCCAGCCATTAGTTACAATAAGGTAATTTCTGGGAGAAAACCGATTTCCAGAAATAATTTAACCTGCTTTCATAAGAGTTCTCTCTACATTGAGGATGGTAATAAATACTAAATAACAAAGTGCAGGCCAGGCTAAATGCAATTCTTGTGTAAAGAACATTGTCACTTACAACCTTTTTATCAAAGTCCTGCTACAAGTTCCTACCATGTCTGCTCTCTATGAAGATATGGAAAACTTGGACAAAAAAAAAAAAAGATTCTTTCAGCAGTGAGAATTCCCCCCCTACTTACATACACTCTTACACTCTTATCTATTTCTCAAGTGCTTTCCATTCTGTTCCTTCACAGATGTGCTGAGCAAAAGCTGAAGTTCAGCAGTGATGTCTGTCCACTGCTCAGAGCTGCCTGCAGCCACCACAGTGGCACTGACAGACCTGAGAAACTCTTGTAATTCTCTTTTCTACTCAAGTGTCAGCAGGTGAGGTAGTCAAGCCACACTCTGCAAACTAGACACCTTCGAGTTTGCACAACCTTCCTCAAGTAAGGAATTTTATACCAGCTGAAGGTACCTCACTTCAGCCCTACACTTGAAATGATAATACTGTTGGATATAGCTGCTATCAGTGTTTGATTTCAAGGTAATAATTTCGTGGTTTAGGTCTTGTTCGTAGTGATCTGCACTGAATGTGCCATCTGCAGTTCAGGTCTGTAACAGCACAAAGCAATGTTCTTTTGGCTGCCAATACGGGTTCTTAGAGGAGGCAAAAGTATTTAACTTTGGCTATAATATATTTATTTTTATTAAAATTCTAGTATTTTATGAAATCAAGCCTTGCTCAGCCTCTCAGATTTAATGTCATTAACACGATTAAGATACATATTGGGGCAGATGGGTTTTCATCTGCTCTTCTAGAGCCCAGGCAGTTGGATAAAGACACAGAATTAAAGTCATGATTGTTTCTGTGATCTTAACTAAGCAATTTTGAAGTTGAAAACATTCAGATTTTAGGACAATGCTACTACTCCCAACTCGCCTTTACCTCCCTTTCTCCATCTCCACTGATAATTGATAATCACAACTGCCAACTATTTTCCTCTGGAGATTGCTTCTCCATTTTTAATAATTTAGTAACACTGGCTGAAATTTTTCATTTACAAAAGTTATTTCTTGTACTGATCGTAACGTATCTGCAGCACTGCTGCTGTGGTTACCAGAGCAAAGGTAAGCCCTACACCAGAGCACCCCAAACCAAAATCCATGCATTTAAATGGAAAAAAAATGGCACGCTTGTTACTCAGACAGGAGCCAGGTAAAGAGACGTTTTGGAGAAGATAGGAATCAATGTCCACACCATCAAGGCTTCAGAGGAGGACTCTAAAGACAGGATATTAGAGGAGCAGGAGAGACAGCTGATCTCAAAAGATAAAGGGATTATTGTGTGGCCATTGCTTTGCCAGATACAGAATCTTAAAGTCTGAAACAAATACATCAGTATCTTCAAGTATTTAATCTGCCTTTCCAAATGGATTTTTGCCTTTTACACCGAGTTATCAAAAAGCACAAAAAGGGAGGAAAATAATTAGGAAATATTTCTTCACCAGGTCAGCACTTATCTGAAATTCATGTTTCTTAAATATTTTTGCTGAAATGATTGTCCAAAATACTCTTTTAATTTTTGTTTGTTTGTCCTCTGGCACAGCACTGAGCAGCAGAACAGAAAGCTGAGTCAGGAGAACACACACCCAACAGGGAGATTCAATTCCCTTCATATCCTATGGTCTTCCTGTGATGGCAAATCTACACTGGAAGTCTCACTACGCTGTCATACTAGTATTTGTAGCAGAGCGAAGAAAGAAGGAGAAAGAGGTGGAATGAGGAAGAAGGAAAAAGAGAGAAGGGAATAGGATCAGGAGAGAAAAAAAATAAAGGAAGGCGGGGAGAAAGTATGAAATAGAGTGAAAACAAATGGAAAAGAAGAATGGAGCAGCTGTCAAACATCACCACTCTCTCCATTTTCATTGCTACGATCCAAGGTGAATCAGCTGAGCTGAATCCAAGTGCTGCATGCTTACAGGTCACAAGGAACTGGTGCTTTGTCTGGAAAAAAAAAATTATTATGTCAGCTGAAAACCATATTCATACCACATAATTTCTGCAGAGATTTTTCTGAGTAGGTTTCACGATCACAGCCCTTTCCAATGTAATTGGTCTGCAATTCAATGGTGGTGTGGATTGAGGACACTGGTCCATCACATGTTTCTAGATGGATGCTGGGAAACAAGGGTATGCTGCCAGAGCCAGGCCTGTATTCAATCCGTTTGTTCCAGTCTGGAAAAAAAAAAAAAACAAATAAAAAAACCAAGATCCAATGGTGAGTAAAAAAAGGGAAGGGAGTTATATAATTTTAAATGTCATATTGTTCTCAAAGGTCACTGTCTAAGGCAAAAGTAAGGGTTTCTGAACTTGGCATCAATAAGCCAGTGTCCTAAAAAAACTGGATTTTGGCCTTCTTTTCTAAGAGTGTCAGGCTCAATTAAGTAACACTGCTGCTGGTTGAGTCACACAAGCATGGGCTACACACATCTCCTGACAAGAAGTGCTAATTGGTGTCAGTCTGGAGCTCCGGTGTCCATGTTCCCGTGACAGACTACAAGCCAACTCTACAGGGAGGAGGTGTCTGCTGCACCCAATTTGGTCAGATTTCACAGTGTTGTGATAAGAACAAATACCTCCAAGGACCAGGCTACACACATCAGTCTAGTATAACACCCCTGTAGTGCCACTTCTCATCTTTGAACATCTTCCTAATTTTGCGAAACATTAATGACAGGAAGTTCCAGCTGAAAGGACGACTCGTGCTTCCAGCCAGATCTGACTAATCCATGCTTATGCAGATGCCTCACAGCCCACAACATTTAAACAATCCCCTGCCTTAGGCAGCCACCTGTTTGTGCCACACATACCCCTGTGCTGCTCAACTGAAGCATTTAATGTTTGAAATCCAATTAATTATGGTGTTTGCAACACACTTCAGAGAAAACCCAAACAAGCAGCAGTAATTACAAACGTGTGTTTTAGCTGTCTTTACAGCTCATATTTTCACCGAGTCACAGAATGGCTGCAGTTGCAAGGGATCCTCAAAGCTCACTTAGTCCATCCCTCTGCCATGGGCAGGGACATCTTCCACTAAACCAGGTTGCTCAAAATCCCATCCCACCTGATCTCAGACAACTTGAGGGATGGGGCATCCACAGCTTCTCTGGGCAACCTGTGCCGTGCCTCAGCATCCTTATAGCAAAAAAAAATTATTTCTTATATCCAATCTAAATCCAACTTAAAGCTGTTGCCTCTTGTCCTGTCACTACAGGCCTCAATAAAATTGTTTCTATCTGTCTTTCTTATAAGCCCCCTTTAAGCACTGAAAGGCCTCAGCAAGATCTCCCTGGAGCCTTCTCCACACTGAACAGCCCCAGCTCTCTGTCTGTCCTTAAAGGAGAGATGCTCCAGCCTTCTGGCCATGTTTATGGCCCTTCCCCTCGTTGCTCTAACAAGTTCAAATCTTTCTAGAGAACAGAAGACTTCATAAATGGAAAAGTTCTAGGTCCTGGCAGTTAACAAAATCTCTGAATGCAAATAGACAGAGACATTCTTTCTAAATATCAGTGGAAGGAAAAAACTAAGAGTAGATACAAACATACATGTGCATTTAGTAGGTGAAGGAGTTTGGTGTTTTTCAACAGATCTCATTTTCAGAAAGCGTGAAAAATGGTGCTCTCTCCCACAGTCTTAAACTGCATTAAACATTTACAAAAAACATCCCAATGTCCATGCACACACTTTGAAGTGTAAGGCAGTCATCAGTCCAGCGTCAGGGCAAAGATGCTACGATCACTGGTCTGCATTTCAAAATTCTCAGATCTTCGTCCTGACATAGCCCAACTGGTAATCATGCAGCATTTTGTTATCAAGAGGAAGATGAGACTTCCTGGAACATTCTGAAAGTATTTTTAGTATTTATTTTTACTAAAATCTTTAGGACTTTTACATCACGACTAAGACAACCATGACTACGTGACTGCCTGTGCACACATAACTGAGTTGCTATTTCAATTGTAATTTTCAGGTAATTCACTCCATTTGTTCCATATTAAGTTAGATTTGATCTACAGTATTGCATATTTCTCTGCAATTGTCAGCTTAAACAGTTCCATTAGAATTTCAAGTATCACATACAGGACATCATTACAATAACAGGTTTCTGTTCCCTCTCCATTGCAGAAATTTGAGGTTAACACTTTTGCAATACAACAAGAGCAGCAAATTCTTTCAGGTAGTTCAGGTAAAAATAAAATAATTTTATACAAATTAGTAATATATGAATTACTGATCTTTATAATCTCTTATTCACCAGTTCAGGCATTATATTCCTCTACCCAAAAGGGGAAATAAAGTATTATATATATCTGAAGACTTTCTGACTATTTCAGCAGCTTTCAGCCACATTTTCATTTCTCAGCTATACCAAATGAAACAGCACTCATGCAAAATATTCATTAGTGGATGTGAGATGTGACTGAATTAGGAACTGCAAGGTATCTGCAACTGCACACTCACCTCCAGCTGTACGAGGAATGTCCTATAAAACCCACACCATATAAAATGCCACTGCTCACAAGGAAGAATAATGGGAGCCCCGTTTCTGCCACAAGAACTGGAAGAGGTATTTCGTTTCACAGTATTACCTTTCAGCTTGGCAGAAGTGGGAATTTGTACCCAGAAATCATAAGCCCTGCACCTCCTAAATCACTCACATTAATCTCAGCCCTAAATTGTAAAACATCAACTAGACTTGAACCAGTGTCTTTGTACCTTGGTCCACTGCATCATCACAGACCAATCCTCATCCTACCAGCACTTCCTTCCTTGACTTAGTGCAGATTTAGGAATTCCACCAAGAAGTCCCTCTCCATGCCAAAAGCATTCCCAGGCCGGCGTGAGGCAATACTGGAGTAGGTTACAATCCTGTGATGGCAGAACGGTCCCTAAAGGCAGCAACAGCTCTGATAAAAAACAACTGGCTTATTTCTATAGTACCTGCCCCGCAAGCACTTCAGCATCCCAGAGCTGTAAAGCTGAGGCCAGCACCCTCTGGATCTCACCACCAGTACAGGCAGCAACGCTGGGAAGTGCACAGAGTTGGAACAAGCAACAAGTGGTAGTAACAGTGTGAAGAAATTGTTGTGAGAGTAACCCAAGTCTTTAATTTAACCTTGAACGGGGTGAATACCATTGTTTTGCTTTCTCCCAGAATAACATCCCACATTGGACTTACTCAAAAGATCAGCACCTTCCTTCAGGAACGTGGTGGCACTTTTTCATTTCTTCTGGAAGTGACTCAGAGGAAGTCTTACACAACCTGAGTCTGCAAAAGCCTCTGAATTTAGGTATTTTCCAGATATGTTCAGGTACATAATCCCACCTGAACCGGCAGGTTGCACTTAGATTAGCTAAACTCAACCAACACAGTTCCTCCTTTGACACAAACTGGACACAAGTCCTGCTACAACACCACGTCACACTGCAAACTTTGGAAAGTAAACGCTGTCAGGGTAGAAGACTAATCCCAGGGGGAAAGTCTGAATAAAACTAGCACTGTTTAGTCCTGCAGCCTCTGTTTGGATTTCATAATTCAACAGGCTTTTGCTTGCCACTTGTGGCATAAAGCTGTTCTAGACAATGTAAGACAGCCTCAGCTGGATTATCCCTACGATACAACATTACAGTGTAAATATCACCATGTCAAGCTTGTAGTTCAGATTTCATCAATTATAAAGCAGCTATGTAAACTTGAATCTTGGTTTCTGAGATACTCAAACTATCCCAAGATCAAAATGGATCAAACTTCAGTAACAGTTTGAGCCTTTAAAAGTAAATCCAATGCACTAAACAAATTTTCCTTTTAACAGCAGGATAATGTAAAGACTTTCCTTGATCTCTAAACTTAAAGGGTTTCTATACTGTCTTTGTGATCCATGTTTTATATTTTAATTCATTTCTAATGCTAGATGACACTAAGAAGGATTTAATCTGATTTTTTCCCTTGAAGGAGATCATGCAGAGGAGGTATGATCTGAGTCATGTCTCCTACATGTGTGTGACCGTAAACTTTGATTTCATCTCGTGGTGTTAAAAATGACGGTGATGTAATTAAAGATAATTGTAACACGATGAAATGCAAAACTTCTCTCCTGTTGCACTGAAGATGTGCATCTTGGCAGCTAAATGTAAGATAAAATTTATGTGGTGCTGTTAGTGAGTCTCTGCAGCATCTCTACGTAATTGCTGGAACAGAAGGTTCCCAGAGCTGTGTAATTGGTATCTCTTCTGTTTCCTCTGCAGCATCCTCACATCTGCGCTGTTTATGTAGGCTGGAGACTTGGCTAAAGGTTACTCTGGTGCCTTTTTTATGTGAAATAAGATGAGTAACTTGTTAAGGAAACGATAATCGGGTCTGACTCAGTTAAAGGGTTTCCACAGCAAAGAGAAAACTCAAACTAATGACCAAAGCTCTGCTACGATACCACGGTTTGCTAAGAGATTTGAGTGCACATCTCAAAGCATAAGCAGACATTCATATACACCTTTTCCTTCTGCAGCATGTTGGTAGTTTTGAAAAGACAAACAAAAAAGAGACAGAAATTTGTGCTTAGTACAGGACAGTGAAAGGGCTGCTGCTGCAGGAGCTGGTGAACTCTAATGGAATAACTTTTGTGCCTGACCTACTGACACTGAATATTCCATCAAGTGATAAAGTTCCCAGCACTAATGGTGCCTAATTATGTGAAATAAACAAGAATCAAAAAAACCATGAAACAACATGCACAGGTTAAGCTACTGTTTGTTGTGAGATTGCATTCGAATAATGTATTCCCCACGGTGTCAGAGCCCCAAGGCCACTAACAAGCCCTAATGAACCTCTACAAACTTCACCTGGGGCCTCCATTTGCCCCCATGGGCCTGGAGCTCTGTTTAAGCTCAGCCCCATCAGGCTGTGCTGCAGGCCCTGGTCTGGCTCAGCCACAGGACCCCTCGATCCAGGAGCCCGCCCAGGGACTTGCTGTTCTGGCTTGACAGAGCCTCATCACTGCGGACGTGCCCAGTGACCTGGTCCCAGCCCTCATCATGGATCCACTTCCTGGGACCTGCCTTCTCACCATGAGGGGTGATCTAGCATCTTGGCTGAGCCTGGCCCCCTTCTCCGGGTCTGCCCTGCTCCCCTCAGCAGGGTGAGGGGTTGGCCCTGGGTGATGAAGGCTCTGCTGGCTCTGTTATTACAACTGACTCTTTGCTTGCGTTCCTTTCGGAAATAACCTTGTTGTTGCCAGGTTTGGGTTGGTCACAGACTTCTAATGTCTCTACTGGAAAGTCTGCAAAGTGCTTCTCAGATTCTAAAAGACAGACTCTGAAACACTGCATGGAGTAGTTACTCAAATCAAGGAATGGAGTGTGTCATAACTCGTGTGGAAAGTCTTCAATTTCTCAGCCCAAGGTCTAAGAATATGTGGAACTTTTTACATGCAGAGAAAAAAAAATCATAAGGAAAACCTTCAAACCTAACTGGATATCCTGTAGTGCTTTAAATTTTGGGCAGAGGAAATGTTAATGGAATGATGCTGTCAGCTGCATCTCAGAGATAAGAAACTTCTCAATTAAATTATAATTGCCCCAGTAAAGTTCAGGAGGATCTTGCAGTGAAAATTCAAAAAAGAAAACACTATTTTTGTAGTTGCAAATGCAGAAATGTGAACAAAGGAGTTATCTTCCGCAGAGGTATATGGAAATAAGAATCTAGTTACATAGGTCAAAAATGAATGGGGGTTTTGTATCACTTAAGATGGAAAAGACTGACTTCAGTATTTCAGTCCTCACAGATAAGCAGAACAGCCTGCAGAGAGGGCAATAATGGGTTACTCTGAAAATGTGAAGTTCATGGCACACAGGGAACTAACTGGTAATGATCCCTGTGAGTCTGCCTTGGGAGCGTTATTTGATATTTCCATTTGCAGTCTTGGCACAAGACCAGGACCACGTTAGTTACTGCTGCCAGTGAAGGGAAAAGAAGGCAGTGCCACACTAGAAGTCAATCTAGAAAGAGGATATCCTAAGCATAGAATATGATGACCTTGAGAACTGGTGTTACAGAAACAGGGCTTAGCAGTAATGATACAAAGTGCTCAGGAACTTCAGCAAACTGCTGAGAAATCACTGAAAAACGACAAACGGAAAAAGAGCTGATTCCATTAAGACAAGAGCAGCATTTCCACGAGCCACCAGTCTGATATAGCCAGGCAAAAGAAAGGTAGTCCTGGAATATATAAAGCACTGTGTTTTCAGCAAGAGACCGTGGTAAAAAGAAACACAAAAGGACCTGGAGTGCTCAGGGAAGATGTATTTAGCTATAATGCAGACACAGAACTTACTGAGGGCATATCTTAAAAATTAGACTGGAACAGGTATGACTGCCTTCTCTGAATATGTCTGGTAGTCAAAGAAAAGTAAAAACAATGTTGATACAAGTACAAAAACAAGTATGAACTTATGTAAATTTTAAGCTGAAAATTCGGTAGTGCTCAGGAGTTCTGTTAATTTTCAAATGTCTGGAGTGGTTATTTAGAGTGGGTATACTACTAAAACGGTGCCATCCAAGTTAACAGCTGAATGTAAGTATTTCATTCTGATTACTCTGGTTGAAGGATGTATGGCTAATGCATGCACAGCAGTGCCAAGCCTAGGCTGGCATAAAGGCTCCCTGCTTCACAATAAATTTCATTTATAAAATTATGGGTGAATATCTTACAGCTAAGACAGCGCAAGGATGGTGTTTTGAGCTGCTAGGTACGTGCACAAGTGTAATACAAATTGATTTATGTTTAGTGCAGAAAATACTTGGCCGTTTAAAATTGTTCCGGAAGACTAGGAATATTATCCTCATCAGCAAGGTTTCTGCACTTGACCACCTTCCTCCAAATAATCAATTGCCTTAGTAATCATATTCCTCCTTGTTAAAAGCACTGGCAGAACAAAAGCCAATATGGTTTTGGTTTTCCTCAGTAATTGGATCTTACTAGAAAGCCTCCATGAAAACCATTCTGAAGTCACTCAGCAGCTACTGAACAGCATCTATGAGGGATGTTGACTCAGAAGCGATGTAAGATCGCTCTGCTACTGAAATAGATCTCTGTACAAAAGAAGGATTTTATTTCAGCAAGTAGAGCAAGCTGATCTGACTGCACACAGCCTCTGAATGACTATTCAACCTTAAAAAGGTGGTAGCAATGTGCCTTTTGGTGGTAGCAAGGGCCCAGGTCACCTTAGTGAGCCCTACGTGCCTTAGAAAAGAAATTATATGCAATATCTTTGATACATTAACCACCTTTATTAAATATTTTTATAATCTGTAAGGTGAATAAACAAAGAGAAGCTTTTATTTCAGAACTATTTTTAAGCCAACACTATGTGAAAGTAATTGAATTTTTCAGGACTATCTCTTTTAAGATGAATTTTTAAAGAACTTCAACCTTATTCTCTTCCTTGGGTAGTTGGGTGTGGATGTATATGGGTTCACAGACCTTGGACGATAAATGTAAGAAATCTTTTCAGATTGATAAAACACCTGAGGCCGGATGCTGTGAAATCCTGTTTTCTATTCAGAGTCCTAATTGTCTGTTAAACTGCAGGTTAGTCACCATTTCTTATGCAAGGCCATATGAAATTTTGCATAGAAAAAGGTCTTCTTTCATGAAGGGAAACAATGGGACTTTTGAGTTTCGGACTGTTGCCTTTGCTCCACACTCATCTCTCCAGAAGCACAGCCAGCCTTCCCTGTTTGTTTCAGGAAAGCAGAGTTCTCTGACACTTTCCTGGGGTATTCAGCCAGTTGTTTTTGAGAAGCTTTTTTCTTTTAATAACGATTTTCTGTCTGAAATCAACTGCATTTTAGGGAGCAACCTCACTTGTGGTTTAATTGCCAATAACTGAGCAGACCTCTAGCAGTCTCAAAACATATTTTTTAAGTTTGTGGGTTCATGATTCTGCCCTTTCTTTTTTGAGGCTAAACTCTTTTTCTCCCCACACAGTACATTGCTCACCAGAGAGCCTGGTACAGGAATAATTGTTTTCAATTTTCTGCTACCTTGCATCTTTCAGCACATTAGTTTATATTTAATTTCCATTTGTTATCCCACTATGGGGGGACAGTAACAGTTTTGTGAAAACTGCTCCTGAAAGTAGCAGAAATGTGACAAAAGGGGATTACAAAACCATAAAAGAGCTGAAGGAAACCTGGTCTAGATTGCAGGACATTTCATCTCACGCTATTTAATGAAAATACTTTATGGATATTAAGTACTGTGTTGCCACAAGTCTGCCCACCCTGCTTTGAATAAGGAAGATGTAACTTTACAGAAATCAGTATTTGTGACATTAAAACAACTGCAGTGAAACGAGCCACACTGAAAATGAATCCCCAGGAAAAGGTGTAGTGTGTGCTTTGTGTCCCTAGAACTGAAATCAGGCAGAGCCCCGGAGGGAGAGACAGAACCTGGGGAAGGTGTTGAAGATAACAGGTTTTTGCTTAGGATGGAAACCCCCTAATTGTGTTTTAAAATGTTTTAAACCAAAAATCAAAATATCTTCAACTGCAGATCAAGCCATAATGATGTCAGGAGTACCACCATCATCCAACTTGTCTTGGTAATGCAGTCCTTTACCTACTTGGCAGGACATGGTCACTCCATTGTTTGGAAATCGGGGACATGAAAACACAGCTGGCATGAAGAGATTTTGTTGCACAGCTCTAGAAGACATTTGACAAAACTCGCTAATGAGAATTTCCAGTTAAAATAACTGATAAGAAATTAATTCAGCTCATTGATTTACATTTTTAGCTTGCTCAGGACACAAATAACACTCCAGAGTGGTCTGTTCAGAATGGTTTGATGTCAGCTTGGGTCCAGTTTGTTTCCAAAGTAGCCTCTTAATAGAGAGAAGGCTTGTTTGCTGAAAATATCTGTTTGGGGATCTGGCTGCTCGTGTATTAATGTCCATCATCAGAGAGCAGGGAAGCAGCTCCTAGATTTAATGAAGACTTCAATGCTATTAGCCCAAGGGAACATTGATTAAAGGAAAGCACCTTGGCTTGTGCAGCCTTATTTGCTCTGCCACACATTAGTCACGTGCCGTTGGCCTCGAGAAACAGGAATAATTTTGAATTGTTTTACATAAGCCTGTTTTTCCCAGTCCCAGCCCTGCACAGTGGAGGTTATTTGAAGGGCATCTACGTTGAAATTCGCTGCACTAAAATTTTTTAATACTGAATTTGCATTAGACTACTTCAATCTCTATTCATGATAGTTACATAAACAAGTGCACAATATTTCAAATTACAAAAGCCATTAACTTTTAGGAACTAAGTGCCAATGCCATAAATTGAAATTCCAAGTATTTATTTGTTCAAGATAAAACTGAAGAACAAGAAAAAAAAATCACATATTTTAGCAACATCTCTATTATAACCAAAGACTCAGAACATTCCTCTTTTCTGCCAAAAACCTCCCATTATATTACTTCCTGTAGTCATCCAATCTTTACAAATATAGCATTATTTCAAAGAAGATGGAGCAAACATGCTGGCTGCCCCTTTGTGGGGAGGTCACAGAGCAACAGACATAGGGAAGAAAGAACACTTATAAATATCTTTCATTCCTAGTCTCCAGATTTCCTCTTTAACTACTAGAAATACCCTTGGAAAATTTTGCTTATTTGATCTTATTTTTTTCCCCCCTGGAAAGAGGTGATTTTTACAGATACTGGCTCAAACTGGGAAACAACATCACCTACATGAATTTCTCCACCTTTAAAAATAAATAGGCATAAATAAATCTCATTAAGAGAAATGTATAAATTTCTGGAAGTACTGCGTTGCAGCACATTTTCAAATTACAATTAATGACTTAGTAATAAAGAACTGAAGCCCTATCTACCCACTTGTTTACCTAAAGACCTTCTACCCCGAGTAGAAGATATCCCCTTGCACTGTGTCCTCCTTGACCTGGAGATGTGCCAGTGAGGTGAAGCAGTCACGTGTTTGACACATGGAAAGGTACAAATAATATGAACAAAGCATCAAAAAACCCCTCAAAACCCAACCAAACCTGATGTGAGGTTGTTTCAATTACTTTTATTGGTTACCTGGTGTCTAAACCCACCTGATGGGACCAGTAACAATCATCTGTCCTATAATGATGTTTGAACTACGAAGTAACTATGACAATACTGGGCAATACAAACACACCATTACTACCTTTGCAAAACTTATTCAATCAATAAAATACCAAGTTTTAAAAAATACAGAAATGAAAAAAAAAATCAACAATTACACCCATTTTAATACAAATTGTAAGCTAATTTGGGGGTACTTAATTTATCTGAGATAACTCCATAAAATGGAGACAGAACATTTCTCCAGTGTAAAGAAACCATAATTTACTCTATTCTAATTTATAGAATAAATCATTTGAACAGTAAGATCAGTTAGAAAATGCGGAAATAGTTCATAGGTATTGTATATTTTTTTAACAAAAATGGTCTTCAAAGTACTTGGGTACTAGTACATCCCACAAAACTGAAATGTGGCTCTGCTCCAAGAAAGGGCTGTGGAAATGGAATCCTGCTACTGCAAACATTTCATTACAAGCTCCTCTAGACCAGGGCTTCTCCTTTTACAAAGAAAACCTTTTTTTCTTCTAAATGTCAACCTGCAAATTTACCTTTAAGTACAACAGCCAAAGTGACTTTTTCCTTCTCAATCAGTATGTTTAAAAATTACAGTTATGAAGGTCAAGTTAGCCCTGAATGACACCTGCATAATGTGGTCACATCCAGTTGGTTTGTCCATAATCCAGCCCTCATTATCATCTTAATTCCTAATAATTACTGGCATATCTATCTTCCCAGTACATTGTCAGCTGAGGTTTTCTCCATTCCAGACAGGGTGTAGATCCTTACAGCCTTTTAGAAAATCAATTCCTACTGAAATGTCTCAATATCAAGACAGGAATCAGCTTTAAAAATGCTTATCACTCCCAGTGAGGGTGCCTTGGCTCCTGAATGCCATGAAAGCCAGTCCTGAACCTGGAACAAGATAACCTAAACAATTCCAGCTCATACCTTGCCACGGTGGCTTCAAAAGCGTTCTTTAAGGGAATAGTAGGAGAATGGCAAATCAGTAGAATTTTTTTTATCCTTCCAGTATATTCCCACTGACTCATAAGATAACTTATTGGAATAGAAATTTGTCTTATTTCTTTTTGTCTGGTCTGCTCTTTGTTCTGCCTAGAGAAGAGACATGGCAAATGGAAACAAACGTGGGATTATCATCCACTTTGTTAGCAGGCTTGGAATGAGGCATAAGAAATAGCAGCAGTTTTTCACACCAATGCAATAGGCACCCTACTTTCCTTACTGCGAGGTAGAGGGGAAATGCCAAAGGAATGAGATTTAAATACAAAATTAAAATAGATAAGCTTTTAGACCTTACCTTGCCAGCCTGGCTTGCACACTGGTTTGACGTTAACTCGTACCAAGACATCTTCTGTTGCATGTTTCTGCCCACAGTCGAAAGCTGTCACCATTATCTCATACTGGTGCTGTTTATCATAGCTCAGTTTCTCGGTGTTCCTGATGTTACCTAGAGATTCAACACAAGAAAACATTCAGAGATTCATTCTTGGCTAAGCATACACACGGCAACATTTGAGCCCTGGTTCATCAAGTGCTTTGTGACTTTGAGCTCTTTGAAGCACATGGGACATCCACAGGCAGGACAGTTCTGAGGAATAGGAAGGATTTTCTTGCAATCCAGCAGAGAAATAAGACTGTAGGCAAATGTAAGATGGGAGGGATATAATGTGGGCATGGCTCTATCAGAAAACATCTGCTCGACACCGCTTTCTAAAGTAAGATGGTAAAAGTAATTAGCAGTTACATCTTGACACGTGACGTATGAGGAGGTGCACCCTCATTTTTCACATTTTCCACAATACACAGCTTTAACAGCCTGAGATCCACTACTGAACCCAAGTATCTTCCTGTTTTCCCAAAAGCTATTACCCTTTAGATGAGAGACATTTTAAAAATAGGAAAAGCCCCAGAATCACCTCCTGCATTACAGTGCTTAGCAGTATTTGATACGGCAGCAGAGTTATCACATGGAAAATAAAACCCAGCAACAACAGGGTTTATCTGCTGAACCTGACACTCATATAAAGGTGACAAATTACCTGCTTTGGGAACAAAGACATCAGAACTTTCAGAAGGAAAGGAAAAGATCTTTCTCAGAGTAGTTCCTGCAGGACTGGGAGAGCACTGTGCAAAATGTATAGGTTTGCTATTAACAAGTTCGGCATTTTAATTCTGTCCATTTCCACTGAAATTTACTTTTTGCACAAGTTGAAACTTCATCCTGTTTAATCCATTTCATGCTTTTACTCAGGGCTGTTTGTTTTACCATCTCTTTGAATGAGGATTTTTGTTCTAGAATTCAAGAAACAAACGTACTCTGCAGCAATGCTACACGTAACTACTTTCAAGCAAGGATCAGCAAAATCCAGTTGATTGTGCTAAATTTGAAATGGGCAGCCCCCATATTCTGGAATTTAGACAAATGCAGTGAACTGATCCCCACAGATGCTGGCCAAAGTCTCTTTTGTCAGGCACGAAACATTAGGCTTTGTTTGGGCATTTGAGTTTCATTTTCTTTTTTCTTTTCGCTCAAATGAGTGAGAGACAGGAGAAAGCAGACAAATGCAACTTCTTAAAAGAAGTCTTTCACTAAAGCGCTGTTAATTTGACAAGTGAAGACTTTTAGCAGGTGTCTCTCTGCTGCACACTCCTTACCTTGTCAGAGCCCACCACTTTTCTTTCTACTACCACTACATTAAAGCCAACTTTAGGAGTTTAACTGAAACGGATGCAAAATTTTCCAGGTCAGGCCTGAAGAAAGGCTTTTTTGCATTTATCACCATCTTCGGGTTCAAAATTTGTAGCTTAAATAAACTCTTACATCTGCAGTTGTAAGTCAGGCCCAATACCCCATTCACTGTTGACTCTAAGTCTCTCTCCCTCCCTTTCTGAGCAAGGCACAGAGGAGGACAAGCCCTTCTAATACTTTTATGTCTTAAAAGGAGAAACTCAATGAGCTGCTGAAGGCTAATATGGAAACAGGGCAGTGTTCTGCAGCCTCTGGGGTTCTCTCTCTGGGGTACCTCATCTTGACAGGCATTTTCAGGCCTGCCATGGACACAGCTCTTTCCTCCCCACAAGCAACTGCAACAACCACACCAACTACTTCATTGGTTTTTGAGTTAGTAATTGACAAAACAATCTAATCACCCATTTTACTACCTTGAGTTGCCTGATTAGTGGCTACCTAAGAGGTTTTAATGAAAAACTGCCACTGAATATACTTAATACTACTGATTTCATATCTGCTCAGTTCTTCTGTCCTTTCTGCATTATATTATTTCTTAAATTAATCCTTATATTTCCCTATTTGGTTCTCCTTGGTATTATTTTAGGCTGCGATCAACAAAATAAACTCTCAAGAAACCAAAATTGTCCAAATCTTCATTAGGAGATTGCTAGAATTCGTGTGGCACATTAACTGTCCTACAAGATTTATAAATCATTACAACATATTAGCATTTCATTAAATCTATCTTCCAAGATCTGTATTTCATTATGGTCATTTTAGATTTGGACTACAAAGATTCTAACTCTTAAGTGTTATTCTGGAAGGTCATTTGGATGACTTGCAGATGTTACCCAACAGTTTATTGATTTCCTAATAATTTTTTTCTCTTACCTCTGATGCTTTATGATTCTTTGGGTTTTTATAATTTAATCAATACGATTAAAAAATAGACACAGAAGGGAAGCACTATAAACACAGACTAATTAAAGTTTTAGAGATGATAGTCTGAAAGTTTCTGTTTACATCTCACCCACAGACAAAAAAAGTAATTAACAATATTAAAAAGAGAAAATTTTAATGGGAGAAATAAGTACATTTCTACACAGCTCAAAATTAGGCCATAATTTTTTTTTTTCAGCCTGCCTAAATACCTGCCTTTTCCTGGAAATACCTAGAGCTATGACAAATTTTCAAACAACAAAAAGCAGACCAGTGACTACAGGAATATAGAAAGTCCTTCCTGAGGACACAGACATTTACACCTCTGTTTCTTCAAGGTCAGTTTTAGGGATAGATGGATATAGACATCCCTCTTTCATGGCTCCTTCACCTTACTTTGGAGCAGTCACGAGAATGGGGAAAGACTTGACTGATTTAGTATGGCAATTCCCTCCTAAATTCCACACTTACTAAGTCCATTGAAGGGTTAGAATTTCTTCTTGTCAAAAAGGTTCATTTTTAAAAGATAATGGAATCTGTCACTTAATAACTATATAAATGTAGAATGTGGATGCTCAGCTATAAAGTTTGGCTTTACTTTTCTGGCAACAAGGAGTTTGCACAGCTCCTACCACAGCTCTCAGTGCTGTAAAGGGGGATTCTTGTGAGGTCCTGTCCTATCTAGGATTTGTAACCCGATAAAACCTACAGGCCCCTATCTCATCTTCACATTGAACAGTCCGAACACGTATTTGTGAAGTGCTCCCCAGAGGTGGGTGGCGAATAAGAGTCATTCCCCATTTTAGAGGTCAGAGTAGGTCGGAGCCGTGACAGAATCTGTATCTATACCTGAGTTCTCTGATCATCTGACCATAATCCCTGACAAATACAGCACAAGATATGTGAATAGAAATGGGTTTTGCTGGCATTACAACAGATCTGTGCCTTGTGGTTTAATTTTTCTGTCACCTGAAAAAAAGCCGACACAATATCGATACAGTAACTGACTTGATTTGGATTCTCTGCCTAGGAGAAAACGAGACTAATCTGCATGCAATAGTACTTTAAAACATATTATGCCTTATACCTTTAATCACAGTTCTTTGCACAGCAAAGCATAAATTTTTCCTCTGCCTTTACATGACTGTGTTTTATGACTCAGAGTTCATTACCCTCCAAGTTGGGCTCATCATATACAAGAGTGAATTTTATTAGTGCTATAGTTTCAGAACACAAAGTAATTTTATTCACAAGGAAATTACATACCAAGGGCCAGAGTTCCCAGATGTAACTGGGAAGTTTTACATTACCTTCCCAATGTGCCTAAGTTACAAAGACCTGTAGGAAATACCCCTGAGCTGATGCTGCTTCCTGTGCCCACCCACTCCTGCCTGCCACGGAGTGAGGATGAGGCAGCCTGTGCACCAACATAGCCTGCAGGGCTCTTTCTGCCATTCTGAAAATGTTCCCCAATGTGTAATATAATTTTTTGAAGGCCAAAAAATGCTCCGTGCATGGATCTAGGGACAAGAAATAAGTTTTACCTAACAAGACAATGACCTGCCAAAAGAAAAAGAGCTGGTGGAATAGTTTAATCTTTTTACAGACCTATGTTTGGGGTTAGTTTTATATGTTGGCCATGAAAGAAATCCACCATCTGGGGCAGACAATGTCACAATTCCCCCTCATCTCCATCTTTTGGGGCCCCCTGCAATATTTAGATTTGATTTTAAGGTATCTGGTTATCCTCTTTCTGAGCAATGAAGCTCCACGTGTAGGTGACTGAAAAGCATAAAAAAATCACAACCTGCAGAAGACGCAAGACCCTAGCTTTGTATTTCACAATGGCTAAAAAAACCTGTTAACAAAATCCTAATTAGCACAGTATTAACAGACAGTCCCAGGCATCTCATAAATCTATTCTAACCACCCTATAGGGAACAAAAATGGGCATGTTTCCAAAGAATTTGCACCAGAGAAAGTTTATATCAGCTGCCATAGAGAGACATTCTCAGCAGTGAAATGTGTTGGAACTAAGCAACATATTTCTGTCACAAAATAAAAGTGTAGCCATCTATTCTAACTTTGTCTCTAATCTCAGTGGGTTTAAGCAATTACCATTATTTTTAAAAATTGCAAATTAGACTGCAATTACTGTTGGTTGTGGCAGCACTGTTCTTTTAGTGAACAAATAGATCAAAAATATTAATTGAATTCATGACCAAGAAACTGCAAGTATTACAACCTTATACCAATTATTCACTGCAGGCTTTAAAGTCATGTTTAAATCAATGATTTTCTCATTGCCTTTGTTGAAAAGCAGGGCCCAGGCACATGAGGACAAAGATGTAACCAAGGATTCCTGACATTTCCCATGCTTTTGATCATGTCTCTGCCTGTAAAAAGACATGATCACTCCTGAGGCAGCTGCTCTGTGTGATAGGAGCTGAAAAGGCACGAGCACTAGAAATGACTGCTCCGTCTCACGCCAATTTCAGGGTATTCTCTGTCCCTTATATCTGCCACCAACCTGGCGGGAAATTATGAAACAATCTGTGGCTTCTGTAAGTACCCACCCTCCATACAGGCAAGTCACGTGGAGCTTTGGAAAAAAACGGATTCGGAGATGTGGAGAACTTTCTTTTATGACAACATGGGAAATCTCACAGTTAGAAAAAAATCCATGGAGAGGAAAAGCTTCTAGGGAATTGCTTCCAAATATCTACTTCCAAATGCCCCCATGCTGTAAAAAATCCTTTGTGCAGTTCTCTGGATTCTCAAGAATCCTCAGGATTTCTGTGCCAGCTGCCCTCATTTACTCAAACACAAACATACTCCTCATGATTGCACTTCCTATACCATACCCTTGCTTCCCAGTGTGTGATAACGAGACGGATTTTTCCCCAAAGTCATTACAATTTATTGATGTAACAGGTTATTGTCTTCTGATGCTCATCTGAGCCTTGTGCAAGAACTGCACAAATACAGATGAATAATTTTTGAACAGGGTAAAGAGTTTTTATAAAACATTCCAACATGAAAATGACTGCTCAGAGAAAACAGTAGCTCCATGCATGCTTTCAATTTACAATTTGGCCAAAAGTCAGATTTAACTTCCGAACTGTACTTTCCTCCTACAAACAATATGGATTAAATGCTTCTGCTAGGAGAGATAAATCAGAGCACTGCTGGCTATGTACACAGGGTGTTTCTTCTGGGAAAAATATTTTGTATTGTCTGAAGCAAGCAGAGAATGGGAGGAAGGATCTTCCACTCACTTTTCATGCAGCTCAGCCACCATTCCCAAACTCAGTTCCATGTTCTATGCTGTTCCAGGAAGCTGACATACAGGGCCAGCAAGGTCAAAAACTGCTGCATGTAGAAAACTTAATATGGTTTATTATTTTCCCTAAGATATAAATTATATACCTTAGAAAAATAACTAAAATAAACCAACAAACAAATTAAAAAATGGTACTAATTCTCCAAAGTACATTTTCTTCCATGCTGCAGAATACTGGATCCACTTCAGGAAGCACCACAAGTGGGCAGGTCTGTGGACCCGTGATCCTAAAAGTTTTATCAATAAACATATGCAGAATATTGTACATTCAGGCTCTGCTTCAGGAAGTTCAGGGGAATAAGACTAGCTGTAATCCAGTGATTAAACCCTGCATTAGGGAATGCATGCTGCATTGGGGAATGCCATCACTTGGATGGGAAACAGGATCTGAGACAATCAGGAGAATGGACTGAGTGACCAAGAATCATGTTACCTGATCTGGTGCCTTAATTTCCACAGGAAATTACTGCATCGCTTTCTGCCCCAGTCTTGGACAAAAGGGAAGGAATTTCTCAGTGTAAGGATTCCTCTGTTCTCAGAAATGAAAACAGGATTTCTCTCTGGAGTTCACTCTCCAGCCAGGTGATCAGCTCATCCCAACAGGCACTGACATCCCCGCAGACAGCCCTGCTGTGCCAGCACTCACCGTTCCTGTCGATGGCAAAGGGCACATCTGTTGTGACAATCTCGTAATTGCAGATCTGGCTGTACTGGGGGGAGCAGTCCTCGTCTATGGCTTCCACCTGCAGGATGCTGTCATAGATCTTCCCCTCTGTCACAGTGGCCTTGTACACGCGCTCCTTGAATGCTGGGGAGAACTCATTGACATCCTTTACCTGGATATGGACTACTGCCCTAAAATAGGCACACAGAACATCAAAGAGAAAAATTAGTTTATCGTGACACCTCACTAACAGTTTCTTTCAAAACACTTGAAAAGACTACCAAAACACATCTAGAAAACTATATAAGCCCCTATTAAAATTAGATATTACTGAATTTTTATGTTTTATTTGCCTAATTTAGTATCTTAATGTGGCACTAGGTGAAAGTCTATTGCCATGGCTTGTAGGGAGAGGGTTTCACAGTGCTCCCTATTAAAATCTGCCCCTAAAAATGAACCCCAGCAGAAAGCCAATGATATCATTACAGTGCAAAATAAGCAAAGAGAGAGGAAAAAAAAATCACAGTAGTCTTAAATATTCACTACCTAAAAATGGTCAGTTTACAAACATGCTTCCATAATACAGAAGGCTCTCACCTTCTGCTGATGATAATTATCTAATCCTTCAATTAGTTACAACACTGTACATGTACAACCCATCAAGGCCTTCAGTGAGTAAACTCTAAAGGCCTTGCTTTGGAAGGACTGGCTTTCTGTTCGGTTTGATAGGCAGGGTAACAGAGGGACACAGAAGGGATGTTCTAGAGCAACGGCAGAGGCACAGTGAAGGTTGGGACCCCAGACAGCGCGGCTGAGCGTGTGCTACTAGACAAAGTCTGGTGGCAGTGGGCCAGATTTCATTTAGTCAAGATTAGACCAAAATTTTCCACAAGTGGATTTCTACCAGATTGCTACTCACATGAGAGGGGGGAACATAATAAAATTTGATATTGTGAAGCAAAACCTGTTTCTGTGATTTGATGGTTAGCTGCTATTGCAGGCTTCCTCCTAAATCGGTATTCTTTTTAAATATCCTGAAAACTTCAGCATGCATTATAGACCTAATTAAATTTTTAATTGTCATGTGTCCTGGATGAGCAAAAGGAGGAATGATTACTATAAATCATTTATTATAATGGCTCTCAGCAAAACGAACAATTTGTACAACACTTACACATCTACGTGAGTTAAATTCATCTTTAATGACAAATGATCTGGAGCTTAGTTTCATGAATTAAAAGGCAAAAAAGGCACTGTACCACCTAAGCTTATGCAGGGAATTGGCTCCACAGTAAAAAGTACCACCTACTGACCTTCAATACACTCCTCTTCAGAGGATTTTAGTTCCTCTGAGACTCACTGTCCAAAAGCTCAGGTCAGAGACGCTCTGTTCAAACACGACACTGCTCAGCTTATGACATATATATACTAAAAAAAGGGGATGATTCTTCTTTTCTTACCATTTGAAATGAGATGAACCTATGAGATGAGAAAACCTATTTTAAAATTGTGACTATCAACTGAAAGCCAGCTTCTATGACCCGGATGTATTCGATGTGAAAGCAAGAATGGAAAACATAAACCAAAACTGAGATGCATTTATCCACTTGAATGGGGATCCTGTCAAATGCTTTAACTGAAGCAAACAAAAAGGAATATATTTTCTAATAGGAAAAAGGAATGAAAAAATGGGTGAAATATTGCAACAATGGTTCATCTTTGTTTTATTTGCTTTCTACCTGACGATAACATAGACTGTAGAGCGAATGTATGCCAAAGCAAAAAAATATTTCTCCTCATTTTCACCCACTTGTGAGATTTCTTCCAGTTTGTTCCACCTGGTCCTGATCCACAGTCATAGGCCTGGATGATGAATGTGTATTCCTTCTGCAGCTCACAGTCAATCGGACTCTTTGCTCGAAGCCGACCTTCTCCAGATGTCTTGTTCAGCACAACAGCCTCAAAGGGCATTTCTTGCCCATGGATTTTAAAAGCACATATTTCACCTGTGGGGAACAGCACAAAACAATCATAACTGGGGGGAGTCTAAGTCTTATGCACTGTAGTGACACCTGCAAAGTTCATTTGTATTTCACCTGCTGTTACCAAGGGGGGAAATACAGACTCAGGCACCAGGTCATTATGCTTCCAAAAGGGCCATTAAGCAGGTGCTTGTGCAGTGGGATGCGCTGAGTGCAGCTCCAGGCACACACCTCCCTCTTCCTCTGTCAGTACTGAATGGATTCTGAAAGCCCCAGAGGCCATTCCATATGGTATCAACAGCAACCTTCAGTTAAATTATTTTTAACTGAATTAAGAGACTGTATTTATTTAAAGAAAATAGCAAAAAGAAATATAGATAATACTTCAGAGGTGGTCTTTTTTTAACTGCTGTCGCTCCTTGAGCCACTTGAGCTGCCAGGTGGTAGCAGATGTGCAGATTCTTGCAGTTTAGTTTCCCAACAGTGGAAAAACTAATGGTGCAGAACATGGGCACATTCAAAATACATCCTGCTTTATTTACAGACATACATCATCTTTGGAACAGAAGTAGATGGAGGAACACAGACGAGTGTCCCTTTTGGACGTCTCAGTCACCCACTCACATTCACACTCTCATACATGAGTGCCTTCTTGGCAGCAGCTAGCTCTGCCTCCAAACTGTTTCCTAATATAATAGATCCATAGCATCTCTCAGAGGAGTACTATGGAACAAAGCAGATGATATAGCAAGGACTAAAAAAATTGATTTGGTCACAAAAGACAACATAAAGAACCTTGTGAGAATATGAGTCTGGAAAGGGAAAAAAGACCCAGTTTCTGGTGTTCCTTTTTTTATCCTTCATACTGATAGCAAGGATATGCACACTGAGTTCATTTTTAACCACTCCAGAATCCAACTTTAAAAATGAAATATTTATACAAAGACCAATATGACTTAAATATTTTTATGACACATTAAACACATGCTCTTTTATGAGCAAGTCAGTCTCCGGACATGCATTATAGATTCAAAGCTGTCTCCCACTCACATAATCCTTTTCCATTTATTTCCAATTTACAGTTGCAGCCTTTTGGAAATCTCCTTGCCAATCATATCTGAGCCAAATTCTAAATTAACTCTGAATCTATGACCTCTAATTCAGGCCTAGCTCCTCTTTCTCTATCATAACATATTGTTTATTTTTGCAAGAGAGAGCAGAGAGTGACTTTATAAAAAAAAAAAGTGCTGAAGTTCGTAATTCCTATTATGTGTGAAAAATAAAAAATGGCAAGGGTGTATGTGCAGGGGGAGTGGGGATTAGGTACACTGAGGTAGAAACACAGGATTTTTAGAATATTCCCTCAACTATCATCACATAGGTTTCCCTTTATGACCTCAGGAGCTGAAGCTTTGCTCAGCTACATCCACTGGCATTTAGGCAGACGAATCCCACACTTAACAATTGCAATCAATCCTATGAATGTCTTTACAGGATCAGCACACAGGGGTTTTGGTAATTATGGGGCACTGAAAACGTCCAATAAGCATTTGCTTGGACATTTTCCTGCTGCACCCCCCTCCCTCCAAGGGTGTGAAAGGGCCATGGAGTTTCCCAGGACAAAGTTTTGCTCTTTTCCAAGCTCTCTGCTGTTCACCCTCAGTGAGCTCAAATATTTGGGCTACAGAAGAAGCAATGGACTTTACTCTGAGAATCAGATTTTGAAAAAGACTAACACTTTGTTAAAAGCAGGTTGCACAATGGTAATGAACTATGTACAGGGACCAAAGAACGAGATTAAGAGGAGGCTGAAGTGAAGCAGCTTGTTCAGCTTTAACCATGGGCACTGTTCACTGAGTTTGTATCCCACTGTTGTCACACACAACCTTTGAAAAAACCTATTCAAATTTCCTTGTAACTTCAAAACAGAACATTCATCTAAAATGATATTGTGGATGTCAGTTTTATTTTAACTGAAAACAAAATTAACCAGTGCAAACATGGGAAGTCTAATGGAAAATACTGTTTGTTGTGTTCTATGAAGACTGGCCTTCATAGTTTCTTAATGAAGTTTTCCTGAGATGCACAATCCATCAACAGAAATCCTAACTTCAGTGGTTTCTGTTTATTATTTTATTGATCCACTGTTTGATTGCAAACCATACAGCATTTGCAGACGTCCAAGCTACGGTTCTTAAAAAACAGAAATAGCTCCAGGCAGAAAAAAGTTCTCTCAGCCCTAGTCTAAATATTTATCATTTTTTCCTCTCCAAAGGCAGAGCCCTAATGCAAAGCAATCATACAAGCAGCACATGTTCCAATTAGTTCTCATCAAATATTTTAGAAGTCTCTATATCCTGTTCCTATGCGAGATACTCCAGCTTTAAATATAACACTAATTTTGTCTCCGTATTCCCCTTTGTAAAGATAAAATAATGACAGCTGCCTGGATATGGTGAGATATTTGTAAACACACTGCAAAAAACCCACATAAACTTCCAGAATGTGGCTACAGCGACCTGCTTATATGAAAACAACTACAAATGTTTTTAAAAACTGGGTAAGAATTTTTTTCAAAAGAAGGGCTCTACTGCTGTTTCCAAAGAAATGAGTTAACACTGTCAAAAAATTAAAATGCATAGGATCATTGTTGCATTGGCTGACCAAAGAGAGGCAGTCACTAGGGGGTTCACAGATCCCAGTTTAGAGTTGCCACGTTGGTGGACCAGCTCCCAGGTATAAAGGCCTTTCTTATCAAGTTTTGTAAACCCTTATAGGGATGTAACCTAACCCCCTGTTCCCCTCTCTCCTTATTGGCTGATTTTTGTACAACCATGCCCCCTCGAGACTCCCTTTTTCAACCTGTCCCAAGAGGCTCTCGCTCTCTTGGCACCGGGACTCCTTCAAATAAACACCTTTTGGAATCCTCGTACGAGAGCCGCCTCTCCATCTCTAGTGGCGCCTAAGATCGTCAGCTTTACATGGGTCTGGCTGCGTGTTACACCACACGGGCAAGAAGGGGTATGCCAGCAAGGCGCTAAACGGCACTGCAGGGGCTCCTTTGCAAAAGAGACTCCTTGAACAAGCAGCTGCCTATCCGCCCAGCCACCCACGTGTGCGATAGATCATGATGTTTTTTAAAAGGTGTCCTAATGGCTGTATTGCAAGTGGAAATGATAACAGAGTTGTAAGAGCTGTAACAAATCAGAAAATTAAGTAAAGTCCACTGTCAGACACACACACACACACAGACAGGTATATGGAACTACTATTATTAAGCATTACAAACTGTCTTTAAAATGTAACAGATACTATTTATCATTATTAAATAGAGCTACAGCATTTTATCTCAACCCAGCTGAGCTAACCCCAGACCTACATGATGCCAATGGGAATTGTGCCAATCTTATTTACTGGGGTCTTAGGTAAGTATGGTTTTGTAACACACTGGAGGAAAAGGAGACAGAGTTTCTCCCCTACTCAGACTGAAGTTGCAGGACCTTGGCACCACCTTCCTCCCTTCTCCTTTGCAAGGCTGAAATAATGAGAGTGCAAATTGGGACATTGTTTTTCTCCCAACAGACAACCCAGCAAAATTCTGTGCTTTGTTCTTCGTTTCATTCAAATGGGTTTGGGAGCAGGTGGATATAGGATTTTGTGATCATAGAAATGGTGGTAGCACTGAATTGCTTAAAAAAAGGATAAGTTGGTGACACCATGTAAAGGTAGAAGCACATTCATGAGACCCTATAGCAATTGCCAGGGCAGAGGGAAAATATCTCTTCTCCCAGGCCAGGATGCACACCCCGAGGGCTTCCAGCTGCTTCCCATAAAACCTTCTGGTTGCAGGGTTGAACTCTGCTGAGAGTTTCACTTTAATACATGTTTTAACTAATCTCTGGACATGTTTTTTCTTCAAATCATTCAGACTAGCATTAGCCATAAGCACCTATTAATTTTGAAGTTTACATTCTTTTAAGTTTGAAAGCCTTGGTAGAGATCCATACGTTACTACTGCAGGGATAATAAGGACATAATTTTCTCTGTAAAATTGTAATAGCCTGAAAAAAAGCTACTGATGGCTCGTAATTTCTGAAATATAACCAACAAATTTATCCACTGTTTGGAAATTGATAAAGACAATGTTTCACATTCAGTCACATTTACATGCAAGATTTAGCGATTATAATCCTTAATCAATAAAACTGTATTACAAATTACTGCCTTTTCTATGAAACACCAAATTCATGCTTCTTTCAGTAGAAATAATAGTCCCCAATGTTACTCCTTTAATAACTACACACCCTCATTCACTTGAAATCAATTTCAGATGTTATTAAAAAATACTGCATGCTTATTTGGCCTTTCACAGCTCCCTTTGCTACTTCTTCGGCCTTCACTAGACCAAGAATACTGAAGACTTCAGATGGAAAGCTGGGATCTCTGACATTTAATCATTGGCATCAATAGTTTAAAAAAGGCAACAGTTGTATGTGAATCAGGAATCACCTAATGCTATTTCACTTGGTTGGCTGAGGTTCAGCAAGGCCAAGTGCTGGGCCACCACAGCCCTGCAGCACTCCAGGCTGGGGCAGAGTGTCTGGAAAGTGCCCAGCAGAACAGGACCTGGGGTGATAGTCAACAGTGGCTGAACAGGACCCAGCTGTGCCTAGGTGGCCCAAAAGGCCAATGGCACCTAGCTTGTGTCAGCAATGGTGTGGCCAGCAGGACCAGGGCAGTGATTGTCCCCCTGTACTCTGTACTGGTGAGGCCACACATCAAATCCTGTGCCCAGTTCTGGGTCCCTCACTGCGAGAAAGACATTGAGGGGCTGCAGTGAGTCCAGAGAGGGGAAAGGAGCTGGGGAAGGGTCTGGAGCACAAGTCTGATGAGGAGCAGCCGAGGGAGCTGGGGGGGGGCTCAGCCTGCAGAAAAGGAGGCTCAGGGGGGGACCTTCTGGCTCTGCACAACTCCCTGAGAGGAGGCTGTAGTGGGATGGCAGTAAGTCTCTTCTCCAAGGTAACGAGTGACAGGGCGAGCAAACGGCCTCAAGTTGCACCAGGGCAGGTTTAGATTGGATGTTAGGAAAAATGTTCCCACCAGAAATGTGGGTCAGGCACTGGAACAGGCTGCCCAGGCCAGTGGTGGTATCACCATCCCTGGAGGGATTCAAAAGACATGGAAATGTGGCACTCAGGGACACGGGTTAGAAATGGGCTTGGAAGTGCTGGGTTAATGCTGGGTTCAATGATTTTAAAGGTCTTTCCAACCTTAGTGATAATTGCATGCTTAGGCAAACCCATGATCCCTTACAGAATGGAGCTTACACTGTTGTGTCCAGGACACGTCTGGGTGTGTGACGTACACACAAGGATTTGTTCCTGAAACCACTTGTTAACTTCAACTATGTTTTAAAGAGATGAATTGTTTCCCTCAAGGACTATGAAATTATGCAGCTCCACAATACAGAGATGCTACAGAAAAAGCATAGGGGTGACAAAGAGGTCACATCTCACTAAACAGCAAACAGAGCACACAAAAGTGTTCTAAAAGCTCAACAAGAAGAAAAGCTTCAATTCTATCTTGTACATTTTAGGTAGCAGTAAATCAAATGTGAAGCTCAAACCTCAAGGAAACCAGGCTTCATTAGTTTGCTGCTGACAAAATTACTCATTTACATTCATATCCTGTTCTAATTTTATTACTCTCTAGCCTTTTATTACACTTCCATGTGTGCTTTTCTCCAACATGCAAATCAACATAGATAATCCTTTATTTAAAATTAAGGTTGCAGTTTTATACTTCCTGAGGTAAGCACAGAGTCCCTGGAAAATCTCAAAGTGCCTAAGAATCAAAGCCCCAGGATCACATGGCAAATGCAGTCCCACCTTGAAGGAGACAAAACCCCTGTTCAGGACAGACACATATCAAGTTTTGATTCAAAGAAGAGACAGAAACGCCATGATCAAGGTGTTGCAGTGACCTCTAAAGCTTTGCACATGAATGACAATAACACTGCTTTTTCCTTAGGTGAGTCCTCCCAGAACTTAATTCAGCTCCATGGATCCATCGAGTCATAACAGAGGTACCTGACAGCCACCACTAACGAATCTTCTTCATGTACTACATGCCACCAGTAGGCTTCCAAGAATTTTATTTAATGTGTGGATTTGCTTGTGGCATGAGTTTCCCCTTGTTCTAACTAAAAGTTTGTCAACAAAATTGAAGTACTCTCAGTATGAATCAACTTTGAATCTTTAAGGCTATACATGTGGATGGAAACCCAAACACAGGCATGCTGTTCTTGAAAAATTTATCCGCAAAGATCTCTCCTGGCACTTGGATGGACACCTGCAAATAAGCACCACAGCTGGGACCCTGCTCAATTTGCTGTTTTCTCAGAAACACAGCACTGACCCACGACATGCTGTCAATGTCAGATTTCCCAATAACTTTTTTAGGGGTTGCTGTTTCTCTGGTTTGTTTTAATCCAGCCTTCCACAATAACAAGCTGTGTACAAGTTTCTCTGCTGGAATCCTGCAAATACCTCCTACAGTGCAGAGCTGGTGACCTTTTGAGTGTCTCTCACTGGGCAGGTTTACAGCTTTGACAAGTTTTTCTATCACAGGCTGTAGCTACTGTTTAAATAATTACAGAATGCAGAAGGTTATGTTTTGAAGGAGGAAAGGGCAGTTGTTCGGGAAAAGGAGGCAAAATAATAATTAGAGATGTAAAATATCTGTAAGGATAGGAAAAAAAAAATAAGGTAGTAACTACTGTATATGCTTTTCCAGCTCATTTAAGTCAATGCTATTAAACTCATACTGAAATGCTAAATTCCAGGAAGCAATGCTGAAATCGTGAACAGAGGGAGGTACTCATGCCTTAATATAATACCAAAAATTATTATTTCCTCATATCTAATTTTATGGGCAACACGCTCTGCAAAGCAAGAGCATAAATCCACTGCTACCCTTCCTGTTCCATGGATTTGAAACTGGAAGAGGAGGAAACTACACTTGTACTTCAAGTAATTCATTGTTGCCATAAGCTCACACCAAATGAACCAGGCTTCATCCTTCTGCTGAAGCAGGGACCAATTGCTCAGGATAAAAAGATAGTTCTGCGGGCAGCATAAAAGCAGCAGTGATATCTGGGTTTCCTCCTGGCTCGACAATAAGTTTCCCTACTCAACAATTTTGTTTACATAAACCTTGCTTAAAATGTGAGATTTTTCTGGACAAACTGTGATTCTAGTGAGATATCTGACCACATTGCTCTGTTGGAATCTCCCACTGCTGAGATGCACAACACGTCCCACTCAGGTCTGCACTCCAGCTCAAATGATGGAGAACTGATAGATGTTTATTTGAAAACTGCAATAAACATTGAGGTGGATTAGGAAAACAAGTAACAAGGAGATAAATGTTTGTGCACATAGAGATGTGCTTAATTAACTACTGACTGTGCCTTTCGCAAACACCCTTTATTCTAAAAGCATAGAAATAGAAAATATTGTCATTCCTTCTTTCCATCAATCAAGCCCTTACCAAGTTAACACTCTATTGCAAATAATTTCAAGCATTTCTTATCTTTTAGTCCTTCTGAAATCTGCAAGATTCAAGAGAGAAAAAAAGCAAGAAAGTGTGATTTTAAGAACAGTACCAAAAAAGTATAGTTTTATAATCAATGTGTGCAGCTCCATGCTCACCTGCACCAATGGAAGGCTTTTGTCAGCATCAAGTTTCATGTTTGGAAGTATCCCATGGATTCAGGAGTGCATCCAGTGTCACACAGCCACAAACTCAGCACACAAGAACAGCTGTTGCATTTAGTTACAGTGCTGAAGGGCACAGCACAGACTCTTTAACAGTTACATGAGCATCCCTGAGAAATATTTGCCTTGGCATTTTTTAGAATACCACATTATAATGAACTATTTGAAAAATTAATCCTGCAACCGTGTAGTTAAGCCTGTGGAAAAAGCACATTAAGAAAAGGAACTTTATCCTCCAGCATAATTACACAGTTCCCAACTGGGTCATTTTCTGCTCTCCTTTTTCACAGGTGTCAATAACAACCACAGACACCTCTGGGTTGTTGTCTTCACACACATTACCTGCATTGTTTGGGTAGTGCTCACTCGAGTCTGCAACATGTGCAATTGTGACTGCAGCTTTCCTGCTGCTACAGCAGATCAAACACCACTTTGCTTCAGACACTGAAACACAGAGGCCCAGATGCTCCCACTGCCCTAATTCCACGTTCGTGTCTGAAAGATGGGTCACGAAGCTATTTCACCTCTAGATTAGTGAGGTCTACACTGAGAAAAATAGGAGATAACTGGCCTTATGAGGCCCTGACCCAATTGACTGTGTATATCCTTTAAAAAAAAAAAAAAGCGGACCTATTTTTAAAAGAGCGACCTAGGTCTGCACGTAAAATTAAAAAGGTTATTACAATGCTTGCAATAATTTCCTGCCACTAAGTATTACTGAGCAGTTAAAGAACAAATGCTAATAAAATATGTGAAAGTAGCTAACGATGTATAATGTTCCTAAGATTTTCAAATGAAATAGAGACCTAGAATTAGAAATGTTGGCTAGCAAATATATATTGCTTACAGAATTCCTTCAGTCCTACAGGCAAACCCAACAAAAATATTTCCTGCAGCAGAATAGGTGCTCCAACACGACCTGCTAGATTTGGCTCCCTTGTGAGATACACAGAAGAGATAAATAAGAAAATGAACATCACCGTGTCACACTCAGAGTAGAAAATCGGCAGCTGTTTAGTCTGCAGAGGACTCAGCAGACTGACAGAAAACCTTACTTTTTAATTAAACTACTTTCCCTAGGGCCCTATATCAAGGCAGACAATTTCTGAGATAAAGCAGTTTGGAAAATGTTGAATTTATTAAAATGATTATTTCCCTGAATAATTGTAAAGGCATTGTTTTGGGGCATAGTTAGCTAATTCAAAGCACACAGTGAATGATCAATCAGTTTTTCTGTTTCTTTTGAATCAAAGGCATGAGTTAGCTCTAACTTGAGAGCTGTACCAGGAACTTTGGACTGGCTAGCACATAATTTAAACAGCAGACTCAACCACGCAAACCAGAGAGGCAAATACTAGGAGCTAGGGATGTCCTGCAAAAATAACAACCATAAAATAATTCCAGTATTATACCTTTGAATAATTGTGGCGCTTCCATGGCATTGGCAGCCTATGAAATGAGTTCAAAGGGAAAAGTACGAAGTTTGGATCTTTTCAGTGGCTTCTAAACTCTTGTTAACACATACAGTAAAATATCAGAGATGCATTAGGTGTCTCAGGACTCTTCCACCTTTTGCCCACAAAAACACACGTGAGAGGCAAGGCATGGAGTGAGAGGTTAGGAAAGGGCTAAAGTGCGCACACGTCCTCAAGTTTTCACTCAGCTATTTATTCTGCTGTGGCCTCTTCTTACAGAAGCAGATTAAATAAAAAATTTAGGAACATTCATTTAATCTTGGCACGGATCCTGGACACAAGGGATTAGTCTGTGCATCCTGCAGACACGCAGCAAAGTAGAGCACTGAGTTTAATTGTTACAAGAGTACCATATGGTTCCTCCTGATCATGGCTTTTTTTCATTTGTTTTTACTTCCACTTGCATGTCTTTAAACAATCTGAAATACTCAGCTCCTGATGTAAAGTCATAATTTGGACTGGATCTCTAGACAGGATAGGTTACTTTGGACACTAATGCTTCTGCTACAAAGCATCATCTCAAATGAAAAGCAACACAGTCAAAATTATAGCATCTGGCTTTTTATCAGAATGGAAATCACATAGTGAAGATAACAAAATTCATCAAAAGAAAAAGTAAATGCACATCTCCCTAGAAGATCAGTTGTACTCTAATTTGTTTGGACACTTAGAATTGCTTTTTCTATTTCTAACAAAATATATTCAATTCGTCCTATTCCTCTGAGCCTCACAATCTCTCTTTTGTTCTGTTTAGTTTAATACTTCCTACCATACCTTTATAAAGAGAAGTCTCAGTGCCTTTTTATACTGTGCTAGTCTTAAAGCCCAAGGTTGCTCCCCACCAGCCCAATAATCCATGAGACAGCTCCAGCCACCAACCAGAGCTCAGGCAGACAGCAAATGTCTGTGTTTTTATGCAGAAAAGGCTTGCAGGGCTGTGTCATTCACAGGCAGTTTAGAAGAACGCCTGTTTTTCAGATACAGCAATCCAAGACTCCCCAGCACATCTTTGTGTGGAGCTGCCTTCGCCTGCTCAGGCTTAATATTTGACACATGAGAGGTGTGAGAACCCGAGCTGTGTGAGCTGACTACCTCAGTACTTCCAGCTGCCCTTGGGCAACTCCTACTTGATATTTGGTTCTTTATTCCCAGTTTTTCATTCTCCTAATAGCAGCACAAATGCTTAAGCAGTGCAAAATCCCAGATTTTTCTGAAACAGTAACTAATTCCTACTCCGAGTTTAGTAAGATCCTTGATTTTCAGTGCAGGACCGCCAACCTTAACAGGTCCTGATACATTCCATAATTCAGATGGGACTCTAGCCACCAAAACAATTCCAGAAGGACAGATCCAGGGCACGATATTTATAATGGCAGGGGGACTGTGCTCCAGTAAAACTCTGACTGATTGCAAACATGGCTCTTTCATGGAATGGTATGGTCGGTAGTAGAATAAAGCAACTCTTCCTATATGGAAACTTAGATTAAGGTTTTTATACTCTCACTGACATGAAAATAACTCTAATGGATATATGAACTGCAGCTGTGTTGATCCTAGAGATACAGGACAGCCATTAAGAACTCCATTGTAAAAACAGGGGCTCTGTCCCTTCTAAGATTTTACACTGGGATATCTTATTCATATTAATTATTCAGCAATGCAAAGAGCTTTGCTTTCTAAACTGTAAATTCAAAGCCACAGTGAGCTCAACATGCTGGGGTTTGTGCTTTTTATCATCTAACCCACTGAAAATCCTATTTATTTGCTGTATCTCTTAGATGTTATCCTATTTCTTGCCCTCTCGAGCAGGAGCTCCACAGAGGACAGAAATGCTGTTGTTCAGCAGCTTTGAAGATGGAGTTAGCTTTTTTCCCCAATGTGAAATTAAAAACTATTTGAAACTTTTCATGAAACTGAGCTGTATCCAAATAGTTGTTTTTAGAGAAAGGTCAGACTCTCAATTCAGTCCTCTCAAAAACCCCCTCAGCACTGCAGAAATGGCAGAAATATCAAAAACTCCACAAAATGCTTCTACTTCAGTACAATTATATTTTGGATAAACCCTATTTTTGCCAGCTCCACTACAAATATTTAATGACTCTGCTCTTTCTCTTTGACTTCTGCTCCATGTCTGCTGCCCACTTCTGGCTGTGTTAGTCTAAGAGGTGCTTGTGACTTTTAGAAAAATTACCGTTCCTTGTTTCTTCACACGTGTAAGAGACTGGGGGTGCCAGTCCTGAAAACACTTAGCACTTGTCACAGACTGCAGCGGGCCTGGGAGTAACGCGCCTAACGCAGGTTCTGTGGTGCTGGGTGAGACAGCTGCTGCGTGTTCCACAGGATCCCTTCGATGAGGGGTCCCGGGCAGGGCCAGACCCCTGCTAGCCAGCTGTTCCCCACCCAGGGGGATGGTAGCCAGCAACCACCCCACGCATCGTTGGTATCAGGCGCTCCCAGAGGTTTAGGAGGTGGCTCTTGGCTGGACAACCGAAGATTTTATTGGGCGGGACCCCAGGGAAAGGAAGGTCCCACATCGGTGTCCCAGGAACCAAGAGGCCGAACTTCCTTTCAGCTGGGGATTATAAGGGGGTCCCGAAGGGGGCGGGGTAATACAAAACAGCCAGTGGGGAGAGAGGGAGAAGGGAACGGGTAATACAGAAACAACTGATGGGAAAAGAGGGGCAGGCATGGGGGCTTTGGTTACATCTTGCAGGGGTACATGAATATTCATAAGAGTCAGTGGGAGAAGCTCTTACAACAAACCCAGAGGGGGCTTTCTTGGACCCAACCATGGTCCCTTGGTCTTTCGGGCCCCCCCGCTACCACCCATTGCAACATGGGAGTTCACCAACAGATTTAGTTCCTATTTTACGTGAATTTGGACTTTCTAGGAAGTCCTAATCACTAGATTTATTGTCCTCAAAGCATGTGTGGTCTTGCAAACATTTCAGTGTCTTGGGATGTAACAGGGTCATTGTTCCCTCATCTTCTGCCTCAGATCAGCCTTTGAGTAAGCCCCTGCTGCAAGTGCAAAACTGAAGTCCTGAAGCAATGACAAAAACTCTAAAAGTGGACTGAATTCAGTGGAATCCAACGTGAAACAAACCATGTTGTGGATACATATTTCAGTTTCATCTCTACATTGAAATATCTGCGGAATTACAACCTATTCCTTTAAATTACTTAAAAATCTTTCTTTCTTTTGGCATATTTTGCATCTCTAAGAGTTAAGACTTCTGTGGGAGTTTTGAGAGGTCTGGATTTAAATATAGACATAAGTCTTTGCATAGCAAACCCTTTTAATGTTTTATAATGTGAACTCCCAAGGACAGTTCTGTATCAGTTTTTTTAACCAAATGAGATACCACATTTAAAAAAAAAAAGACTATCTGATAATAGAGCTGAAGTTAAAAGTACAGCCTGGATCTTACTGATTATTTACAAATTTTGCATTGATATCAACGGCAAAAGGCAATCCCTTGCTGAGTGCTGCAAAAATCCGTAATTGCTAAAGGCTAAATTAACCTTGGGTAACCGAAGTGCAATAAAACTAAAGGTTGTAGTACAGAAATGAACACAGATCTCACAGTTACCAGCAGCTGTTATGAATAATATCACAGTTCTTGCTAAGAGATTATTTTTCTACTTACTCTGTATTCCACCCCCACTTTCATTCTAGAAAGTGAAGACCAAAGCTTATTTTTTATGCTTTAGGAGCTATGGCTGAACTTCAGTTGCAATTTAATTTTTAATCTGAAATTAATGGAATGAAGGATGCAACTATTAAAACCAAACATGTGCAATATAAAGCAATAAAAAAGTAACACCATGTAAATTCCACAACAATAAATCATTCCAGCGATTCAGAAAGTGCAAATAAATATCTATGTAGTTTCTATTTAACTGTTCCTCAACAGTGTAAAGAAACAAATTATATTTGCAGTTTCTGAAGTAAATTATAATACTAATTTGAATATATCTAGTAGGAAACACAAAGTATTTTATCAAAATGTAAAGTTAATTCAAAGCCAGTTTTGTGGTTACCACTCAACAACATTTAGTGGCATTTGCATTTATACCTTCACTAGTGGTCAAACACAATTCGGCTGTGGCAGAACCCCTTTTGTGAATGCTCAGCTCTAGCCCTGGGAAGCAAGTGCTGTGTCGACATAGGTTTTAGAACAGCCATTTACAGACCTGAATTTTTGGGTGACAAATGTGTTTTTGGAAGGAGGAACTGAGTAACTGCTTGTCAAGGCATTTGCTGAAAACAGCTTCTGCATTAGCTTTTATTCCATATATTTTTGAACATTCTGATTTCTTTTAAAAAGTGGCATTTTCTCTCAGCGAATATGGTGCAAAGCTGTCTTCTAGGAATGATCAATAATGGCAGTGTTATCTGTACTGGTTGGGTTATTTCACTCCAAGTCACCCCTGCTTGCTCTGAGGACACGAATGCCACTGAGAGTCTCCTCTCCTCTTAGCCCTGCAGCACACAACTCGCACTGAGTGACCAGGATCACGCTTCTCCTGCCACATCCTTAGCAGCCTTGTTTACTGAAAAACTCATTTCCAGATGTATTGAGTAAATGCTGACCCTCAGGAATTCACTGGAAATTGCAGGTGGTTACAAAGCCTTAAGACCAGGCTGTCTGTCATGATCATATTTGAGCTAAATAACATAATTGTACAAGTGTCTTTAAGGGCATATTCTGAACACAGAGGGATCGAACAGTTGTCAGGGAGAGCCCAAGGAATCTTTATTCTCATTAAATACTTAGATAGAACATTTTGTCTCTGTAAGACTGGGCTGAGTTTATAGATGTAACCGTTAAAAAAAAGCTTGTGATTTGTTGCAAACTGAGCACAAAGGAAAATAATGAAACAGAGTGACAAACAAAGTACTGCTTTAAGAACTAGAAACGAAATAACACAGGGAATTAGCCATGCTTGTGCCAAGTCTCTTCTCTGCAGGGCAGAGCTGCATACCATGAGACGATGGGGGCCATCCTAAAAAACCCAGCAAATACCTGGGAACAGCTGGGATTCAGGACCAAAAACTGGCCACTTGCACATCCAGTTGTTTCCCTGGCATGTCTCTCTGGGCAGGATGCTCTGCTGGGGACCAGAAGGAACCCAGAGAAACAGAGTGCTCTCAAGCAGGTAAATCTCACCTGCATGAAGTTCTTCAAACACTCCAAAAATGCATTAATACCAGTTCTGTGGTTAATGAAAAATTAGCAGCCTCAACTGGCAAAAACCCTAGCAATGACCCTCATCATCCTCCCAGTGTTGCTCCATAATCAGAACATTATGGCTGTCAAAATTACTTATCAATGACAGCTCACTTGGCAGATTATAACAGCTTAAAGAGCCATAATGGTACAGAGATATGCAGCTGAGTAATCCTTGAAGAATTCTGAATATTATAGGTCTGATAAATTAGATGATAATGAAAGGAAAGTTATTAAAGCACTTCTCATTTTTCACAAGTTGCGATTTTCAAACTACCAAGTGTGCCAACTTTTACATCTACAAACCACATTCTGCAAATGGGGTAAAAAAAGCTTCCCAGCTGTGGCATTGGTACAAGTTTGTGGGATGAAGTCTGAAAGGAACACATTTGGCCCATTTCAGGTGGAGCAGCGGCTCCTTCTCCTCTTCTCCGGAATTCTGGGAATTCTCAGAAGAGCGTGTGTGTGAGCATGTGTGCACTGCAGAGAGCAGGTGGGAAAATACTAATAGAACCCAAACACACAAAAACCCCCTGGCTCGGAAGGAGATGAACCCTTGGTATCCTCCCCTGAACATCAGGCAAGTCAGCGACAGCAAGGAGTGACTACAACTTTAATCATGCGCCAGGCTTGCTTGGTCTTTTGAAATGGTTTCTTCTGGTTTCCTTTCCACAGTGGAAGAGATGTGTAAACCTTCAGGTACACAAGCTGCTTACAGCATTGACCTCTGCTCTAGGCAGTCATTTCAGAGACTCCCTTCTCGCCCTTCTTTTTTCTTTTTTGTGGTTTTTTTTCGGTTTGGTTTTTTGTTTGTTTGGAATTTTTTGGGTTTTTTTTGTTTTGTGGGATAGGGCAGCAGAAGGTGATGGAGGAAGAAGAATGAAGTGTTTTATTAAAACAAGCAGTGTTTTCTTTTCCACAGTTTTACATTCTGGGTAGAAGGCAATCAGGTAACAGAACTGATAATTGATCTCTTTTTTACCTCCCCGATCCCAGCTCACTGCAACAGATAATGACTTTTTTTTTGGTTTTCGTGATGAACTAGATGTCTCTCACATCAGTTTATTCATAGCATTGTTCCACTGGCCTCAGGAAACTGTCCTCTGTTTTTATAGCCGGAAGGGAACGAAATAAGCACAATAATGCCCAGTGACAGCTGCAAATGAGGCATTTTGGGGGGGGAATTCCAGAGCATTAATGCCTTTTTCCACTGTGAACAACACACCAACATTTATTGTTTCAATAGTGCATACCCACTGTAAGTGTAAAAAAGCTGTGCAAGAGTCTGCATAAATTCACTGGAGATCTCAAAAGCATAATTTAAAAGTTATTTTTACTGCTACCAGTCATTAGTACTGTGACCTATAAATCAAGGATACATGGATACAACCACACCCAAAAAGTGATTCTATTGGCCATGACAGAGAAATAAACAGGTGTTTTTACACAGTATCCACAGCATCTGGCCTGAATTACATGTTCTTAGCCTGCAAATGGAAGTAAAATATGGATGTGGAAAGGATTATATGAAAACACAACCACAGCGCTACTCTGATAGGAGCTTTGGAAGGGTGTTTGACAGATTGTGCTATCCAGGAATGAGAGATCCCTTTGCTTTGATCATAAGGCAAAATAACCCAAAAAACAACAAAAAGAATCAGAAATTCTTTAGGTAATACTGGATTTGAAACCGTGAAAGCACCAATTCAAAATCACAAGAATAAAGTTTCCACAAAACTGATGACAGAACATATAAAACACAGGTAGAGCTAGAAAAATCATTATTCCATTAATTCCTTGCTGTCCAGAGCAGAAGCTCTGAAGAGGTCACTGTCCACCAGGCACCCTATGTTTTGTTAGAGTATCAAAAATATTTAGTTGCAATGACCCTCACACGTTTGATTTCTGCTACCGAATGGCACCACTGGCAGAATGACAAACCAGGCATAAGGTGGACAATAGTCTGGCAATAATTATTCTGAGACACTCCCTGTGTTTTCAACTCTGTTCTGTAAAAATATACAGCTTTAAAAATACGTATATTCAACAACTCAGTATGGCTTTCTGGTTTCTATACTGAAAATGCTACTGATGCCAGACAACAGGGACTTATTTCAAGTGAATGATACAAGTTCCTCCCTCCATCTCTTTTAAAATCATTCTAAGAGGTATGGAATTGCATCAGAAATAACAGTACTGGATGAGGCAAAACAAGAAACTAAATAATGATGAAAGCAAGCCTTCCAAAGAAATACCTGAGGGGTCTGTGAATGAACAGTGAATAAGTTATCAATGAGACTGCTGCTTCCAGCCAGGGTTAATGAACCTGTAACTCCCAGGCTGAGAACTAAACCCCAGGTGACAGAGAAGGCCCTGTCCCCAGAACAGAGGAGTCAGCTGCCAGCAGGTGGTTGAGGAGAGCAGGGCAGGAGGCAGCAGGAAGGGGTATCCCTGCCACAGGTTACAGACAGACAGCATGACCAGAGACCAGAAAGGTTATTATTCTAATCTAGGATTATTCTTGTAATATCAGAATAATTAATCTGTGGAATTCCACACCAAGACAGGCTAAACAGGGTCAGAGTCAGGTTTGACTCCAGCAGGATGCTGTAAGAGACTGACAGCAAAGAGAGGGCAGTGACTAATCCAGACTTGTCAAAACCTCATGGAAATAAATAAACCTGCAGTTTATGGTCCCAGTCCTACCTCACCTAGGTTAAATACCAGATTTAAATGCTGTTAGAAAGACCTGTCTCTTGGAAAGCATCTTTGGTAGAGGAGCTAGGGAACAAGGCACGGATGCAGCTTATCTCTGAGCCATCACACCGTCTTAAAGAAAACAAAGCAGCCAGATTTTCAAGAGTCAGAGCCAGCAAACCTATCAGAAATGGCAGGAATTGCACAGTTTATTCCATGCTGTAGCGGGTTTGGGCTGGTTATGTACCAAGCACCAACAAACTATCTACTTACTTGCCTCTGCCATGGATAAGCAGAGAAGGGGAACCAAAAATCCACTTTTTGTGAGGTGAAATAAGGGTTATTGAGGAAAAAAACAAACCGGAAGAGCTTCAAGGCAAAACAGGCTCAAACTTAACAATCTAAAGAGAATTTATTACTAACAGAAGTAATAGTGAAAAGAAATTGTGGGGAATTAAAGCAAGCTTCCAGAACAATCCCTTATTCCCAGTACCTCCCTCCAACCCACCGAATTTGCACAAGGGAAACAAAACATGAGGTTTGGTCAGTGCATTCATTTTAAGAGTCTTTCTTTAAGGAAAAGAGTTCCTTTTCTGTGTGTCGTGGGACTCTCCCCACAGAAGATAGTCCTCAGTGAACTTCTTCAGTGTGGTCCTGAGCTTCCACAAGCAACAGCCCCGCCCAAATCTGTTGCAGTGGAAGAATATCTCTCCCATGAATTTTGCAGTTTCCCACACTGCCATTCATGGGTCAAAACTAGTCATGGAGTTTTAGTCTTTTTAAGGATGAGTTCTCTCAGCCTGAAAGCAAAAATTCCTCTTCTTCAACTTTCAGGAGCCTCTCAAAGCATCTGTAGGCTCTGGCACTTATCTTGGGCGACTTCTCAGACTGGAACACCTTTTCACAGGCTGCACGTGAACTTCTTACATTCCCCCATGCACTTTAGTGAATTACAGATAAAACAGTTTGTATGTTACAGTCCTTGCCACGGCTCGCATGAAGGATTTCAGGTAGCGCTGGAGAACAGCACCTCCATCTCCTTCCCTTCCCCCCAACCTCGATGTCGCCGCCATGTTGGTTGCCTCACGTGATCTCACTTTTTTTCTTCTCTAACTTGGAAGGAAGTTTGTAGCTGCAGAGCTGCAGCTGAGGAAATGATGTTATCTAGGTTTTGCATCAGGAAAATATTTGCCATGTTCTTGTTCTTCGTCTGCCGGCTGTGTGGTGTTCTCTCAGATTCGGCGCGAGCTGGGCCAGCTGCGGTGAAGGCCCTGCCGGTTTCGCACTGGCCATGGTGGTTTCAGATGACTCTCAGCTGCCTGCTCCGGCTCAGAGCGGGGTTTCAGCCTCACGGCTGCTCGCGACTTTGGGGTGGTATTTTCTCCTGGCAGCCCAGTCCTCGTCGGCTCTGCCGGGCCGTGCCACTGCCACCGGGGGAGGGCCGGGCCCCACCGGGCCCCGCTCTGAGACGGAGCTCGGGAGCTCCCCCCCTCCCCCGCAGGGAGCAGGAAGTGAGAACTAAAACTCCCGTGCCTGAAACCATCAAATATGGGCATCGCAGAGGCGTTACCAGCTTTCTCATTGGTTTAACAACCTGTCCATCTAACCAAGTTTTAAACCCATAACCATGATTTCCTGAATACAGACACATATTTTTGGAACTAGAAGTTCCTATATGTCTCTTTCACAATTTTAGCCACCCCAGGGGTATGTGGGGCACATGGAAAGATCTCATACATTCTGAATACAAGGTGGTTCTTTGCCACCACCCCATCGAGAGGTTACCTGAGGGGCAGGCTGCAAGACCTTATCCTGAATGAGATGCAGGTTTGCTGTAGGGCCTGTTCAGAACCCACATCACCCAGAACTCTCTGTCCCCTTGGGTAGCACCACGGGTCTCTTAACATGAGATGCTGAGGACATTCTGAAAAAAATTGTATAGACAGAAGTACTGTGCGGGTGTTACAGACATCAGCATCTGGTCTGCAAAACCTGTCAGATTAGCAACTCTGTCCACAGAAGAGACACCCAAATTTTACATGTTTTACTTCAGAAAAAGAAACTTTGGTTTTTTCCTGCAAACTTCAGCATATTCAAAATGGAAACTGCTGAAGCACAATAAACATTAGAGCTACATCTCCAGTTTTACAACATCATTATTCACACAATGGCCTTTCTTTAAAATACTCTTAAAGAAGTATCTAGGTTGATCATCAAAAACTGTGTTATGGCCATTATACTTCTTAAACAGTTATTTTTGTTGGATGTTTAAACTTGCAGTGACAACAGGATGATTAAAGGTGAAATGAATGATGTTGCTCTGTGAAATTTCTTAGCTTGTCTGAAGAATTCCTTAGGGTCATCCTAGATCCGAGAACTGAAATACAGTTCAGTGCTTCCCCTGCATGACATCTTCTAATTCTGACATGTTTAAATTTCTTTCAATGACTTTGCATAAAGCAGAGCATTGTGACAATATCTAAGCCAATGCCTTCTGCTGGACACATTCACTCTCACATTGGTAGCAGAACCCAGCACTTCTCATGTCATTTGTGCAATGGCTGCAGTCAGAGCCAAGATCTAAAAGGAGCCAGAACTAATCCCCAAGTCCTTGCACAGAGCTACCTTTTTAAGGGCTCTCATAAAAGAAGATGTTGTCCTATGGCAAGTATGGAGCACATAAAAGATTGCTCTTTCTTACAGTCTTGCAGAGGATAAGAACAATACGGACATTATTCTCTCCTCTGGCTGAGGGACAATCACAGTGACCTGGCAACCTCACTCCCTGTTAGCAAGTGAAGCTTTAATGAGGACCATCCTTTCTTCCTTAGAAACAAAACAAAACAAGCCCTTCAAATGAGAAAAAGGATCAAAAAAATAGTTTAAAAATACAGAGGAAGGAAAAGACTAACCATTCCCACTGGACCTATTCAGTCCCAGAGTCTCTGTTCAATAGATTAAGCAGTCACATGTTGATTTGTTGGTTTTTTGGTAGTTTGTTTGATATGGTGTTTGATTTGTCAGCTCATTCCTCTCTGCTCCAGCTACCTAGTTTTCTGTATCTGTTACTCCTTTGTCTGATTTCAGGCAAAGGATCAAAAGACTGACAACAAGGAAAAGAACTGGAGTGGCTGATCATACACAGTGCATGGCATCCAATTATTCCATGCAGCTTGCTTAAATTATTCAAGTCCCTCTGCTGTTGTTTATAACCTTGTGAAGCTTTCTTTCTACAACAGTTTTTGTGGGAGCTGATTTAAGAACTGTAAATACAAATAATGGGGCGATGTAGTTTAATTGAGGAATGAGCTGATTCTTCAAAGCCTGACCTGTTACAGTATTTCATAATCAAAACACAGAGTTCAGCTTCAATTGAATAGAAACAATGTCCTCCATGCCAGAAGGCTGAATCAGATTGCAGAGGAATTTAGTCGCCTACTCCAAAATCATTTTGTTCTCTGTCAGCATTAACTTAACAGCTGGACCTCACCATTACTTTTCAATCTGTTCGAGCTGACAACAGTGAAAGGTGCTAATAAAGAAGCAAAAATGGGTGAAAAAACACATGGGATATAAAGCAGTCACAGCTCAAAGACTTTGATTACTCATTTTCTCCTTCAACAAATCTAGCCTGCTTAGAATAAGATTTCAAGCACATTATGGCTCTGAAAATAAAAANAAAAAAAAGGAAAGGAAATGTGAATGTAGAATGAAAAAGAAATTAAAGCATGCATAACATTCACTGTCATAATCTACTGTGGAGATAAGAAGTTTAAATAAAATGATAAATAAATGATATAACATTTTCTTTTAGAAAGTATTTTTTGTGCTGTTCCCTTACCCTCCTCTTTTATTTTTTAATACTTGTCATGGCTTAAAAAATATTTCAAATATTTTTAAATATTTGCATTGAATTTGCATTATGTCCAACAGGCCACCACTGAATTCACAGTCTGGGTGGACACCAACATATCTGCTTTGGACCAATGTCCCACCTCTGGGCATTACAGATTTGCAGACCCAAGAAAGGCTTTGCCTTTTCAAAGGATTATTGCGAGAATGCGTTTTAATGACTCACGAAAATGGCTTTATAGGAAACTCTGCCAACCGAGCTTTCCATCTCAGAACAGCCACCAAACAGGTCCTAAGGTAGGAATGTCATTAAAACCCTCATTTTTCTGTGCAGCACATAAAAATTCTTGACTGTATGTAGGTGTAGATCTTCCAAGAAAAAAAACCATATCACATCTCTAGGAAAGAACGTCCCTCTAAAGGTTTCTTTTTAACCAACTTTCAGCTTCCAACGAGTATGGATTTAATGTTCTCTTCGATATTACCCAAGGCAGTATGAAATATATTGAGAGTTTTTCTTCAGACAGAACAGAATCATCTTCTTCAAAGAATGATTCATTTCTTTCCTCTAAATACAGTTAAAGTAGCAGTAAATGCATCTTATCAGTCCAGCTACTCCGGATTCATTTTTCAGAATAGATTTCTGCTTATAGAGATATTTATTTTCTGGTTCTCTGTAAGTTTTCCTAGCGAACAGTCTGCAGTTTTGAATCCATTTACCCATACCAATTCCCCATAGAAGACTGTCAGCAATATCTTGCAGAATAGGAAGCAAAATACAGCATCAATGACTTGAAATTAAATGAAGCCACAAGAGAAACACTGAATTTTACCCCAATCGCTGCCACCACAACTGCATTTTAAAGCTGTTGGATATTTGTTATTTCAGAACAAATGCTTTTTTTAAAAACAAAAAAGCAAAAACTCCCGGTCTCACCTGCTGTGCTATGAAAATCTCTGGCCAGAGAAAGCATCTGAGAAAGTTACAATATTTCCTAATGACCAGGCTTCCTTAGACCCCTCACGGGATGTTGACTGGAAAGAAAGAAACCTGGTCTAGCAGGTGGTTTAACTTTTAAATGCTTCTTGGTGTTTAAGATGTATTTAGATAAAATGGGAAATAGGGATGGTAAAGAATTCTTTGTCAACCGGAATCTTTGAGGAAAAAAAGTACTTTTTCAGATTAGGAGCTGTTTTCATTTACTGAAAGTTAAAATGCATTTTAAACCTCTTCTCCCAATTGCCCAGTTCGTTAACTGAGGGAAAGTAGTATTTACAGGCTTAATACATAACACAAAATTTCTGTAATGTGAGTGGCCGCCTTTATATACATGGACCATATAGTGCACACTTAAGGGTGTTATTTAAAAGAAATTACTTTAAAAAGGAAGCAAAATTTCCAAAGAGGAAGTTATGAAAATTAAAGATAGGAAGAGAAAAAAGAAAAAAAAAAACCACATGTATTTTAATTTATTATTTAATTAGATACTCCACAATGGGGGAAAAAAAAGAGACAGAATATGCAGTGCATTAGTGGAAAACTATGCACAGTTTCCAAATTACAGTATGGAAAAATTAGACTTTTGCCATCACTATGCAGTTCAGTCTGCACTGTAATACATATTTTAATATTCAGCTTCAAAGGAGTGTCCTTAATGGCAGCATTTCAGTTTTTTTCAGGAAAGACAGATGAGAACTAGATGGAATGGAAACGTAATGGGATTTCTACTATGTCAAAATATATATAATTCAATTAGCACACATGGCTGAAACCTCAAATGAAACTAATGAATTGCAATGTCCAATATGCCTTTAAAACAATTTAAACGACATCATTATTAATGTAGTAATTAATGCTCCTAGTAATTGACGGGCCCTGCTTTTGTTGCCATTAATGTATTCATTTACTTGACAGGCTGGTTTTTAGTATAGGGAGAGTGATTTTGAGGTGTTTTCCATTAGGCAGGAAAAGGTTAAGCAGCAGAAGCACATGGACATTTAAAACCAAATTATGGTGCAGAAAATCAGTCAGTATTTGCAAACAACTGGTTTTGCTGATAATTCCACTCCACGGTTCTACCACAGCTGTGCCTTGGTGATGCCACCTGGGAATAAATCACTGCATTCTACTAACACTGAAAAATTTTTTTCAGTAGTTTTTGTATGAGACACTCCATAAGAATTTACACTGCCCAATACCCTGCAGGATACCAAACACAGTCACTTGGTCACTTTGGGGACAGAGTCTCTAAAGGCACAAACTCCTTCTGCCACGGCCAACTCCCACCTATGAAATAAGAAATGCAAAAACAAATTTAAGGATCTCATTCCATTAAATGTAGGACCAACAGTTATTTCTGCCATCCACCAACCAGACACCTGGAGTGACAGCTCTGTAAATAGGGACTCGTCTAAAACGGCACAGTTCACACAGGATCTGTGAACACACAGGATTCAATCTATCCTGGACCTAGGAGACCTGGCCAGGCAAAAGGAGGAGGGTCGGTCACAATTTCCTAGAGCAAAGTCATTTGGCGGAGGGTGCAGTTGACCAAAGGTAAAAAGAAACAGCAAAATGGAAAACCCAGCCTGATGCAACTTCCCCAGCCACTGTTGTTTGCATGGAGAAAGGCAGTATAATATGGCTGCATTCCCACAGATAAAGCCGACTTCCTTTCCATGTGAGAACATTAACTTCAAATGCCAGAAAGAAAGATATTTCACTTCTGAATTAAGTATTCATAAATGGAATATTCATTTATTAACATAATCCATTTCTAACCGTTGTACTACTGAAAAAGTCGCTTGAAAGTATAGAAATCATCCATGAATTTTAATTAGAGTCTGGGTTTCACCCTTCACCTTTTATACACTCGCACTAAGTGACTGCTCTCTAATAGAATATGTTAGAATCCCCTGATTCAGACTCTCACAGACCAGAAAAAAACCAAAAGCCAGCCACTCTGGGGGCTTGGTTCATGGACATTTCTCCTGCAGTGATTTGATGCCCCTGTGCATGGGTTAAGAATTCCAGCACGACCTGTGAACCAGTCCCAAGCAGGAAGCTGATCTGATCCCTGAGCAATGCCATGGGCTGTACGTGGCTCCAGGGTGCAGTTCCCTGCAGCACAAAACTAGCTCCAAAGAAAAATTAACTGAGGTGAGTAGCAAGACTTCATCCACACTCTGCTCCTGCTGGGAGGAAATGCAAACCAGCTTCTGTTTGCCAGCATTTCTTTAGTTCCCTGGTGGGATTTTAGGCCAAAATCAGGAACGACTGTGTGACTAAGACAAGGCAGGACCACAAATGTTTCCCCCAAATTCCCAGGTATGGAAATACACAGGACTCAAGTTGCCATCCTTTTTCAACTGCCATTACAAGCCAGTTAAACACTGATAGGAGTTGATCTTACAAATCAGCCCTGTATTTTTAACTGAGTAACAGAGTATGTGCATGCCCTGGTTTGAGACAAATTTTCGGAGGAACGCTCTGGGAGGAGCGTCCCCTCCACAGAAGGCAGGTTACAGCCACCCCTCCCCCACCAGGTTCGGGAAAAAAATT
>VZTA01005446.1:60279-77573 GCA_013398855.1 Mohoua ochrocephala | reverse complement strand
TCTTTCTCTTGCACCCAATTTTAAAGACACAGAAAGGCACAGGAATCATGTCTGGGCATAGAGCAGGCGATAGGGGATACACATCATAAAGTCACCCCAAGAGAGTGCATATGTTAACCTTAGTGGGAGAACTTCTAGGTGTCTGTGTAATTCCAGAAAACATCTACCTGCTACTCATGGTAAAAGGGTTTTTTTCCCAGTAGCTCTATGTAATAAATCATATTGAAATATAAATTGTTTTTAAACCCTGACAAATCTGATATATTCCCTCCATGTTGAATTATATCATCAAGAGGTCATTTGTCTTGAATAAAACTCTGTGGGAAATAAGGGTTATTTTAATATTGCTGGGGTCTCTGAAAATCAGTGAACAAAAAGAGAGCGCCCAATGCCCAGAACTAAAAAGTGTATGATTGTTGGAAAATAAATGTTAAGATACAGCCACACAGATACAGCCACACATTATGGGGAAATATTTTTCATCTGGAATTCATTAGCTCCTGACACACACTACTCGTGTAATAATTTACATCTCTCTCCAGTTCCTTAAAGTAAAATCTGCAGAAATAAACCATGAACACTTTAATTGGCTTTTGTGTTGCTGGCGGAGATTAAACATGAAAAGTAAATAGGAAAAAATATTTAATGCCAGTAAGTCGATCATTTTGGATTGGCAGTGTTTTCCTGCAAATGCCTTTTAAAATTCAAAAATAAAAACTGAAATAATTCTTTGAAATTTATGATATACGGATATCAAAAAAACCTCCTGAAATATTTATCTGTTTACTACTCAAAAACATATAGTAATATTATGCTTTTCTTTAAATACCAGGAAATCATAAAAATTATTCTGAGATGGAGTTCAGATTTTAGTTCCTAATTTCTGATTGATAAAAAGGGGCAGATAAGGAGGAACCATTCTCTTCTTTCATTATACGGTAAGTTAAATGTGTAAGCAAACACTAGCATTAGTAGCAATCTTCCCTTGCCCATAAAAGTTTTCCATGATTTTATTACAGCAGAGAACCAAAGCAGACATTCTTTTACTTAATTAAAAGAGAGGATGAAAGAAATCTTTTGAACCAGTCGAAAAGATCTGTAAAATACTCTCACAAAACACTGTGTGAAAACAAATGTAAAATTATCAATAACATTATTTATTTACCTCTCAAATGTGTTCCATGTATGCAGGATTATCTGACTGAACTACCTTTATTGGTTTTTACCTTTCCTTCTCTTGCATCTAAATCAATATGCAAATATATTGGCATTTCTTTAATGGGACTGTATTTCTTGCTCCAGCACATCTGATCAGATTTGAAAGCACAGTGAAATCGGTGAAGCCAACCCCTCATTTCACCGTCTTATTTGTCACAAATAAATTTTAAGAGCCAGAACTTCTTTCTGAAGTGCCCTGGTGAGGTGGGAAGGCCCTGAGATGACACCAACACACAGCCCCTATTCTCACTGCTCACTCTCATCCCATGCTAACCGTGCCTCTTCCTCAGTTGTTCACAGAAAAATACTCACAGGAATGTGTTGTGAAACAGATTGCGAACTGAGCCAGGTTAAAAATAACTTTTAAAACCAATGCCAAGTCTTCACATTTTGACATAACCCTCAGGGGGGGCTTGGAAAAGCCTTTTGAAGGCTGTTTTCACATCCATAACCAACCCACCCAAGCAAAAGCAAATACTGGTTGGGCTTTGCCTTTTATTCTTACACTCATCTGTGCTTCTGTTTCACAGACAAAGAACTATAACTTAGGTTTGTAATCTCACTGAAGATTCTGAGATTAAATCTACATATAACTAAAGGCAGAAAATCCTCAGTGCCACGTCTCAGAGCTAATGTAGACTGACTTTCACTTTCCAGGCCTACATAGAAAAGTTTAGGGGTTTTTGATGCCTTTTTATTTGGAAGGCAGTTTCCTCATTTTTTTTTGCTATGAACTGAGATTTGCTGGTGGTGCCTGTGGAACACGACTCCTTTCTTCAGAAAAAATTGTGCTTAAATGCTCTTCCCCATGAGAGAAAAACTGGATACTTCAACTCATTGGCTGCATCATTTGATGAGCCAGAAAATGTAAAATGTGTCTCCCCTCTTTCTCCTTCATGTTGAAGGGACGACAAGATTTTTTTCCCTGCTTTTCCTATAATGGTGGCCTAAAGGCAAAGGGAGAATATCCTGCAGCCCTTCTTTATGGAGCAGAGTCAGGTGAGGAGAGCAAGAAACTGTACAGTCAATTACAGTAGGAAAAAATAAGATGAAATATAATCCACAAAGGAAAAGCACTACTTGGAGCAGGCAGTTAGTGTAGCTCAAGATGACTTGGATTCACACGCATGAAATGAGATTGGCAGATGAAACCTAACTCAGAAAATATTGCTATTCTCAAACCACAGTCTTTTACCTGGGTGCATCCAGGTTAAAGCATCCCGGCTCCCCCAGCTGCTCCCCAGGACTTACAATAATGCACCCTCTATGACACAGGTTGTACTGCTTGGCAAGAATTTGTCCTGTTATTCATGTGTAGAACATTAAAAACATTCAAAGAAATACAGAATCACTAAAAATGAAACAAAGCATGAAATAGCAACAGCACACACACAAAGCTTTAGCACGTTGAGTTGTTTGTTGCTATTTTCTAAATGCCCTTAGATTTAAAGCAGCCACAAATTATAATTCAAGAATGATTTCCTCAGGAACAACAATAGGGGATGGGTAAAGAGTTAGAGAATAATGCTATGAGGCACCTTGTGCGCACTGCTACAGAGAGCTGGTGTTAACTCCAACAGGTCCTTGCCCATTCTGAGCCCTGTGGTCTGGGAGTCTTTGTGATGCAGTGTTAGGTACCGGTGCCAGCTGTGCACTGCTCCAGCGCTTCCCTCCAGCTTTGCAAACCCCAATCGACCCAAAAGATTGTCTCCATTATTTTTTTTTATCCTTTTTATTTTTTTTTTTTTTTTTGGTATGTGTTTGTAGAGACGCAGAGTATTTAAGAGAGCAGCAGACCCCACAGAAAAGCAATGGCAAGTAGATGCAAAAATATATGTGCGTGCATTTTCTGTCTCTCATAGGTGAAAGCAACATTCAGTCATAGTGATTCTACAAGCAAAAGTAGGGCTTATCTAAAGGCCAAAGATTTGATTTACAAAGAAACCAAGGATGATTTCTCAGAAGTATTAAAAAGCTTAATTGGGTTGTGATGATGGAATAAGAAGTCCTTTCAACCACTTCTATAACGTCAGCTCCTAGAAACCAGAGTTATTCCAACCTCACACTCCTACCTGCCAAGGCACAGATATGGGACACAATCTGTGACAAAGCTCGTAATATCCAAGCAGGAAACTGCAAAATTATGGGCAATTCACTTCCTCTGTGCAAATAGCCCCTTTTCCAGCATCTGCAATTTTGAACTGTAGATTGATAGCATGCCAAGTTTGTGTCAATCATGGGTAATTTTGGGACTAAATAAGTAACAGGGGCCCTAAAGGCAAGCAGAGGCTAAAAGCTTAACACAGTTTTGATTTTAAATGTTAAGTCACCCAATGTTTCCTTAGTGGAAAACTTCAGTAATATTTTGAAGCAGAGATATTATGCTCTTTATAAATATGTGTTTTCCTGTTGCGTCTTCCTAATGGAAGTCATGTTAGAACCACTTGGTCTTGCATTGTCTTTCTAACCCTTAGTACTTAGAACCCAGTATTAATGTATTAGCTCCCCAATGTATGATAGAGGGAATCAAGGGTAAGTCTTCTCAATTCAACCAGCAAAATGGACGTGCACTGCTCCATTTAAAAAGCACTTTGTGCCATTCTCATTTTTCACACGAGTTAATTCTGTGACAAATGTCCCAATTTTGTGACTCACCTTTGACACCCTGACAATACCTAACAACATATTCCCTTCCATCTCCTGTATTACTGGGAGAATCTCACAGGCTTTTTTACCATGCTATTCCTCTGTCCTTGTCCCCTTTCATCACAGATCACAAAGCAAAGATATGCTCCTTATCTACTCCTTTTATCAGCCTGGCTAACACATCCCATCGAGTCCTTTGATGCAAATTGCCTGCTCAGCCTGAGGAGTCTCCATCTTTCCTCTCGCAGGGTAAGGACACATTACTTTTCCTTGCCTCATAAAGGATCCAACCAAACGAAACCAATCCACATCCTCTCCATCACTTGCCTATCTGTTTAAAAAAATGTGCCTGCAGGTTCTGGTGCTGAGTGGGACAAGCTGCTGCGTGTTCCTCAGAACCCCGTCTCCACAGGATTCCGGGTGAGGTTAACACCTCTGCTAGCTAGCTGTCCCCAACCCATGGCCGCTGTGGGCCTTGCACCTCTCTGCGAATGATGGCAAGGCGCCCCAGAGGTGGAGAGGTGGCCCTCGGGCTGGCCGCCATAGCTTTTATTCCGTAGACTCCCAGGGAAAGGAGAGAGCCCACATGGTGACCCAGGAACCGAGAGGGCGACTTCCGTTTGGCTGGGGGTTATAAGGGGGTCCTGAAGGGGCGGGGTGATACAGAACAGCCAATGGGGAGAGAGGGAGAGAAGGGCGGGTGTTACAAACCAACCAATGGGAGCAAGGGGGCAGGCATGAGGGATTTGGTTGCAGGGGTACATGAATATGCATAAGTCGTTGGGCCAGGCTTCCCCCAACAAACCAAGAAGGGGTTTTCTTTGACCAAATCATGGTCTAATATCTTTTTCGACCTCCCCTTCCCAGCTCAATGCAACACCTATCCATACATTTCCCTGGCTACTTGGTGGCTCTGATGATTCCATGTGTTGTTTCTCAAAGCCAAAAATCTTTTAAAAAAATTCCACCCCACCTACTCCCAGAATTTACTGGGATCTCCCTAAGTCAACACATCCCTGTCCATTTAAAATGTGGAAGGGTTTGGTCTCAAGTCCTCGTAAAATGCACATTTGAGATTCTTCAAGCTTTCAACTCTAAGGACCATTGCAGAATTTACACTACAACACATTCAGATTTCATAAACTTGTAACATTTCCTGGGTTTGAGACATTACTCCCCTACTAACTTTTTTACAGCTGGCCAGAAAAACTTCAGGTAAGCATCTGACTTGGCATTAAAAAATACCAAATATTATCTGAAACATTATTTAATTTTTTTAAATTTTAACAATTCATTAAAATAATTATCAATAACCTCAACTATATTTTACATAATGCAAAGAGTGCTGAACATATTAGCTCTGTATTTGTACACCTAAGAGTTAAATACAAACTGAGTATGAGCTTTCTGGTCTCAGCTCAGCTTAAGGTATATATTTCATAATACCATACTGATTGCTCTGTGAGACTAAAGATAAAAGAACAGAAGGCAAATTTTCAGCTAATGGACACTCTTAGGTTGGGTGCAGCAGGGCCTGGGATATGATTAAGAGAGACAATATTTGCAAAGTACCTTATAAAATTCTTTTCAGTTTTGGTTACTTTCTTATGAAATATATTTTTTGTAACATTATAAAAGCATGTAGGTGGCATTATTTTCATTTTTATGTCATGCCTGAAGGCTGCAAAATCTTTCTGGTTCGGCTGAAAATTAAACTCTATTTTTTTGAGGCAAGTAGCATGAAAATTCTGAAGGGACACAATAATACACAATAATGTAACTAAAGTGGCTGAGCATTAAAGGGACTTGTCACACGCACCGCATTGTTCCAGACAGCCTTCCAGCTCCACGGCACAAACAGGCTGCCAGTGCCTCCAGCACATTCTTCATGCTGTACATGGTGTTCCTCCCCCTTTGGTTACCACCATCGTACTTGTAAATTGAAGTAGCATTTGTGGGGGGAAAGCAAGACAATTCAATTCTCAGCCTACTTCGGATCCAGCCTGGAAACAGGTAAGACTTCCTAAGTCTATAACTGCACCTCTTGCTCCTGTGTGAAGCTGCAGGGCTGTGTTAATCACAGCCCTGCCACTGCCACTGCTCCCACTGCTCTCCCAACACCACTGGTGGCACCGTGGGAGCAGGGAGAAAGGTCTGAGGGGGTGCAGGCTCCCTCTTTAAAACACAGCCTCGTCCTCTTCCAAGAGACAAACATGCAGTCTGCACACCCGGAAACGCAGTAACGGTAACCCCAGCAAGACACAGAATTTAATGTTAGGATGTACAGTGACTGAGGAGCAGAAAATTCACCCCTACTGATCGTGCAGGATGCAAGTGTTCAGGGGTAAATGGAACAGAAAAGGCTGCTACAGTCACACTGCAATCTGTGCAACTGCACAGAAAATGCAGATGGAGAGAAAAAGGAAAAGCTAACAGAAATGCAGACAAAACTTTGGAACATGAAAGAAGCAGCCATCAGACTTACTTCGGGCCTTTCATCCTACTTACTACACAGAATTTTACTCAACTTATGATCCAAATGTGGCTCTCTTAACCCCTTTTTTCAAGTTTTTAAAATAATGCCCCAAGTTTTCACACAGATTTTACACACAGTGGGTACACTATAAAAGTACTTAGGACTGGCTTAAAGCCAGACTTTTAAGTGTCAGTCCTTGGTTTAAACTATCAACATTGCATGGGGAAAATGAACTAATTTCAATAAACAAACATACACCACCACCATTCATTAGCCAGATGCAATTCATTCAAGGAAAAAAGGAAAGACTGATGAACATTCCAATCGATATTCAAGATTTGAGGTATTTCCTAGGTCACAGAAGGCACTTGAGGTTTCTCTGAAAGGTCACCTCTCTCATTTCCTAAGTGCAGGCAAGGGGAGAGCAGTGGACATGGTTCATCTTGACTTCAGGAAGGTTTTCCACACTGTCTCCATAACACCCTCATTGACAAACTGAGGAAGTTCAGCCCAGGTAAGTAGACAGTGAGGTCTATTAAAACTTAAGATTGGAGCACCTGACATGAAAATACTTGAAGTGGTCACCCGAAACCTGGGATTCATCCTACACGCACATTTGGCTGACGTTTTACATCACTGGGAGGAAGCATCTCAACTTAGAAGAGAAATATCAAGGCACTTTACAGGCAGTGAGAACTGGGAGAAGATAATCAAATTTTCAGGTGTGTTGAGAAGACTCACCTCACTATCAGGGTAGAAATGAAATAATTAACAGGAAACTGGGAGAGAATAATGCAGAGCTGAGCAAAGGATTCAGAGAAAATAAATATTGCAGCGCTCTGCAGCAAGGTGTGATGTGCGCATGTTCATTATTTAATAGCATAAATTCCTTGGAAAGGCATTTGAGTTGGAAATATGCAACGTGCCTCCTTGGACTTGCAATATACCAGGCTGTATTGCAATTTATATCCTATACAAAATATGTGGAACTAGATATTCTGAAAGTGAGAAAAAAGTGTGACCACAAAGTGATTCAACATCTCTTAAAACGCAAAAATACTTTCCTAAAGAGGCAAAAAATATTCACTATTTCAAAGGATGTACAAGAGGACAAAGGATCTCCCTGTCATTAAGAATTTTTACGGGGTTTTATATATTTAAATTGCTATGTTACCAGTAGAATGGTTGCTTTCCAGTAGAATTAGACCAACATCTATTCATTCCAAACCAAGAGAAAGAATCCGATTTTGCCATTTTCCTGTTTTTGACACAAAAAATAAGAAGGCAATTTTGTCAAATCTTATGGAAAAGTGGATCTGAGGGGAGGTAAAATTGCACAAAATAGCAAACAGTTTTGTGGGGAAAAAAACCTCAAAGAAATATCTTGAGTAGTTTCACAGAGCTCTGATGAACACCATAATGAAAGAAAATGAAGGCAGACACTACAGAACGGAGTTATCAAAAATCCAGATGAAAGCACATTATTGTCTCTTTGTTACTGCTCTCTGAGGGAGGAGAGCATGCATTTTCCAGAAGGAGGGGTATTGGAGGTCCTGCTTTGGGGACTCAGAAGTCATTTGGAATGACACTGAAAAAGCATGTGTAAAACAAGTAAAGATATCAGACTGAGAAACAAGAGAGGCACCCCTCTAATGACGGATTTCAAAGTGCTTTGTTCAGTCGTGGTGAACAACGGTGTGTGTGGAACAAGATATTATCTGTAGCAATTTGGCAATTGTCTCTGCTGGATCTCTGCAGAGAGGCTAAAATATAGGTTATGTGGTTTTTTTCAAACATGCGCTAGGAAAAACACAGGGCCCGCTTTTACTTTTTTCTATCAAAAATATGCTTAGAACACATTTTGCAAGAGTTTATCTTGAAGATACTGCTGTGCTCCTTCTTCCTTTGGCATCTCTTTAATTAAGTACTTCTGTTAGGCAGGGAACTCATTCTGCTAAAAAATTAACATATACCATGAAAACTACTATAAAAAGATGACACAGGTTACTACTCTGGTGTTAGGTACATTTTAATAATTTCTTCACCTTGTTGGTAAGCTGTGTCACTTCATATAGTATTTGACGGTATGCAAATGTTTTAGGGTGCAGGAAAATCAGGTGGCTGCTGGAAGTTCCCGGCTTTATTCTCTCTGACCTTTTATTGTGTGCTATCTCCAGTAAAACAGTGAGGCTGATGCATTTTTAATCTTCTACTCTACAAGGCACAGAGCCGGCAATGAACACTTTTTATGCCACGGGTGTGTGGCATAAAATGGGCTTGCTCTTTTCCTCTCTAGAAAGCTTGGAAATGGAGAAGAGCCTTCATGCTTTCAGCCACCAAAGAGGTGTCTCGTTTCTGTCTACCCTTAAACATGAATATGTTTGTTAGGCTGTAAGTCGGCAAGCTTAGACACTTTTTTAATGCACAGTCAGTGTATATAGGGTACCAAACACTCTGCAAATGTAACCCAGCAATGTATTATATTGAAATATCAGAGTCTTTCAAAGAGATGCAGCTTCTCACACAGGGAGAGCTCCTCCATTTTGTGCTTCTCTCCAATTTATAAATACACTTCTGAGCCAGGGAGCTGCAAAGGCCTAGAGCACTTCCAAAAATGACACTGGCAAATGGGGAGGCAGCAGCAACAAGGCAGCTTTCCCTCGTGCTCATAAATAACTTGATAAATGTTTTTCAGTCACTTCCAGAAGTGCTCTTGAAAAGAGAGGCTCAGCTCCAGAAACAGAAGTAACCAACTCAAGAGTGCTGGTCTGCTTGCTGGATTAGAAGCCCTGCCACGTGGTGGGTCCAACTGTGTCCTTACTACCTGTGCCTCCTTTCCAGTACAGGGTGAACACAAGGTGTATCTGCCTTTCTCATGCACAAAAAAGTCTCTATGTTGCTTTAACACCATTCAGCTTTACCTGTCAGGAATATGGATCAAGTGCTACTCAGATTAAATTTAGCACTCTCAGGAAGAGTTGTCCTCTCATACTGCCTGCCAGCAAAATATCTTGTGTTGCAATCCTACCATCCCATTATTCAAGTATTGTTTTATTAGACATGAACACTTTTCAAGCAAGTAAGGCTGATTCATCAAGAGTTATCTTGAGCAAATACTGCAGAAGACAATCCTGTAGTAAATAATCATACAGAAGAAAACAAGATCCAGTCAACAAGATTAAAGTTACAAATAACTGCTAATGAGATTCCATAACTCAGGATCTCTCCTCCTCTCCCCTGTTCCAACACATTCTTACAGGAACATGGCATTTTGGATCCTGCTTCAGCACATAAATATCTGAAGTACATCTCTGCTCACTATCACCTGCAGTCAATCACTGTATTCTGCATGCCCACCCATTATTTAATTTAATTACCTTTCTAATGGCTTGTCTATGCAAAAAGAGGAAATTACACTATCAAAGGAAAAACAAAAGCCTACTTGAACATAAGTAATTACCTAGTGAAGAAAAAAGCATATCAAGCAGTAACAAAAGCAGTCCTAGACACTTGTGTTTGGCCAATGCAGGAGAAAACAAACCAGATTTTGTGAAGACTTCCTACACTTACACTTCATTTAGCACTGGACAACCACCCACAATAAATGACAGCAATAACAACTGAGGAGGGAGTAAGCCATTTACCATTGAGTAAATAAAGCAAACGAGTCCCTGATTTAATTTACTAAAAAAAAAAAAAAAAAAGGGAACTATAAATCCTGTATCTGAAACACTGAACTGAGGCAGGATGTAATCTCCTGCTCCCAGGACTCCTATCAGCAGTACAGAGTTCAAAGTCAAGCCCCTTCTCCATAATGTTTAATGTGGTCCCATACCAATCCCTCATCCAGCTCATAATGTTATAGAAGAAAGGTGGTGTGAGTTTTGCAAGCCCTTAAACATTAAAGGAGGAGTAATAACTATCTCCCGTCAAATGTCTAAGAGTTACATCTTGCATTTTCTAGGTCTAAGAACTGAAATATTTAGACAAACACCATTTTAAATGTTTGGGCCCATCTTCCTTCAAATGCCCAGTGTTAAAAACAGAATTGAGTTGGCTTTCATATATTGATTAGGGGGTGGGTTGTTGGGAAATATTAATGAGTTAATGAAGTTGTTGTGGACTGTTAATTAGCTACTGAGGTTAAGGAAATGATTAATTAAGTTAATAAAGTTAAGTGTTTATGACCTTGTTGAAGGGGAAAATGTACTGCTGTGGTAGGGCGGTTGTGGTTTGGGAGCTGGGAAATGTCATGGGATTTTACTGGGACAAGTTGCTGTTTGGTCATTTGGTTGTATATATAACTATATATATACATATATATATGTAGTTGAATCAAAGATGGCGTCTGGGGGAAACTTCCAGCTGCCGGGGCAGCGAGGGAGGAGCGCTGGAACCCCTGATTAACATAAGGGGATAATATGTCTGACCCAATCGGCTCAATGCCGCCAACCCGTAACCCCAGGACACGGACGAGCCGAGCAGCACCGTTCAGAGGGGTGGAGATAACGGAGGGGGAGGGAAACCCCCGCCTCTTGGGTGCACCTCTGGCCCTGCCTTTCGGTGGCTGGGCACCCGGCGCTGTTCCCCTTTGCTTCGCAGCCCGGCAGATCGCCATTTTTGGGTCCCTAATTGTTGAATTAAAAGCTTTTTGCTAATAAAGATCTTAAAATTTTTAATTGGCTCAGTCATTTTTGACACCCAGTGCCAAATAAACCTTTTTGGATGCCTTTACTAACTATGGCAAAATCTGTCAGCTGTCTGCATTAGCACACTTACAAAATTTTTATCTTAAGCAAGAATCAAAAGTATATCCAAAAAGTGATGAGCATAAAATCTTTCTGAGTGGAAATTCTTTATGAATCCACAAAATGTTTAGACAGTGGAGTGTGGCGATTGAGAGGCAGCAGCATCTTGCTTTGACACACTCAAACAGGGCCCTACTTGAAACCAGAGTGGGAAGATAACATTCTCACACAGCAGGAAACAGGATGTTCTAGGACAGATGAGTGACTGAAAGGGGGGAAAAAAACATACACTGATAGCTGACCTCAGTTGCCATAATCTCAATACTGGGGATGAGTAAAAACTATGTTAGCAAAACAGTGGAGAGTCTGAAGGGATAAAACAAAATGAATCCAGCTGTGGTGCCACCAATATGCTGTGGTTATTTTCTGAACAACCCAACTATCATTAAAGTGCTCTTCAGGGACTCAGAATAGAGGTAAAAACAGGTTGTTTTTTTTTTTTTCCTGACAGCAGTGGCAGACAAGCTAAAAGGTGAACTGTGTATAAACACAGCTTCTTTCATATCCACCATGGCTTTAGATAGTATTTCACTATTTTAGACATGTTTCCCCCTCGTGCAGTATTTTCCTGAAAGTGCAGTACACTGTGCTCAGCTGGCAGGGGTCCTTGATCTTGCTCAGGGAGAGCGCAGGAACAGCCTGAGCACAGGTTAAGCCCAGAGGTAACAATCCACGCATCCAGCTATGCTGTTTCTCCACACTCACTCCATTCCGATTGCCTTTCCCTGACATCCTAAAGTGGATGGCTCTGCTGGGGCAGAGGCCTCCTGCCAGTGAAATAAAGAGGGGCCATGAGGCCAAAACAGAGAGGAAACAATGGAAGCAGGAGAGGAGCTTTAGGACTGCATGGTGTGTTCAACCACCGACTTGTACTCTGTAGGTGAATGCACCAGACAGACCAACAAACACACCTTTACAGTAAATGACAGTAAATGGGGGGGACAGCATTTGTGGCACTTCGCTAAAAACAAAGTGGAAAGATTCTAGATTAGTACTTTGAAAGCTAAAACTCCAAAGACAGACATTGTACATAAAATAAAGTCTGAACAAGACAAATTACACAGATAAAAACCTATCAAAAGCTATTGGAATAAACACACAAGCATTCCTTTGGTATTCCAAGAGTTTTAAAGACCTCAAAACTCCAGGAAAGAGCAAGCCTCCTGTACACGATTGCAGCTCAACATTTATTTCTAAACCTGAGGATGACAGCTGCAGTCAGGGTTACTCAGAAGGTGAGAAATTAGGATTAGAAAGATAATACAAGTAATTCTTCACACTGGAGTGGCAGTACCAACCATATTTAAGACCAGGAAGACTGAAATGGATACAATACCTGGAAAGTGGTTTTGGTGGGAATACTGACTGCTGGGGAGACACACTTACAAAGCTTAGTACTTATTATGCTGCAAAATTTATCCTGCAAGGGTATAGGTTCTTCCATAAAAGCCACATTTTTAGACTCTGATCAAAGTGTTTGACACAAGTTTTAGCTCATGTACGTAAGTAATCCCATAGCTGCCATTTATTTGAAAAGAGAATGAAAATAGTACTAGATTTTCTTCAATTATAATTATGTTATTTTAAACACTTAAATGAAACAGAATATCATCCTATTTCTCTACACAAAGGAACACTGCCACAATTTCCAAGCATATATAAATATGATTTCCAGCTGTTTCTCATGTGCTATTTAAAGTCAAACCACTAATCTCCTTGGTACAACAGTTAAACTTATTTTTAAAAGTTTAGGTTTGAAATCTTGGATATTGTACCTTATGCAAGGCTAAAACTAGCTCTGAAAATAAGGCAAGTTTTCTGTGTTAATGAAAAGAACCAAATGTATTTAAAGAAAATGTATCAGATACGTAAATTCCCTGAAATAAGCAGAAGACTCAAATGAGCAGGAAATCAGTAGACTGATTAGGACACTTGCTTAGTGAATTAAGTTGTGTTTTCTTATTTACATTTTCTAATTAAGGCTAAAATAGTAACTTGCATTCTGCGAATTTCTAGTTGTGTAATTACTACAAAATAATAATTGAATCTCTGAAAGAATTGCAGAACAAAGAACCTTTGAGAAAAATTGTACCAATTCTTAAGTTATACAGAATGAAAATCCCTTTCTATTAGAATTATCCTGCAATTACTTCTGAATCTTTCTTCCTCTTAAATGTCTAAGAAATACAGAGTGAACTACTCCAAAAGAATCCATCCTTACCAAAACTATGTGCAATGTCCAAGATGATGAAAACATAACTGAGTGTTGCTACATTTATGTTCCACTTCAGTTCATCAGGAATTCAAATGCTTCCATCAGTGTCAAAGGACCAATTAAGCCAACTTTAGACAGTTTAATTGACCCCCTCACACACTCCTGTGAAAGAAAAGGGCACATCCAAACATCTGAGCAGGAGTTAAGAAGCAGAGTCCCCAACGACTGTGACACCTCTGTGCTGAGGGACACACAGCTAATGGTTCCAGGAGGGGAAGAATTACTGTGTATTAACTTTTGAAGATAAACTGATGGTAAATCTGTACATGCCCAGGATGTGGGGAGGTGAATCAAACACACTCAGGGGAGTACAGTCAATAGCACCTGACTCCCTGGCTGATGGCTGCTTGTTAGAGCACAAGACCATTCTGCACATGAGTGAATAAATACACAGCCAACTTTTCTAACCTTAAAGTGATGCAAGTTCTGCTTTGGACAGGGAGGCTTCAAGCAGGAACCCTACTGCTACCACATACTTCAGAGAACAGCAACGACAGGCAAACAATCGCCTCAGACACCCCCAAATATGTCCAAATTGTACACACTGACCACTGAGCTGCTTGCGACCAGGGATGAGAGATGAATGACAGCAAAGGCTGCTGAATGTGACGTGCACAGCGCAGGACAAAGAGAAAATGATCTTCAGCAAAATTAGGGATGCACCCAAGCTTAGAAGTTATGAATATAATCCTACATATAAATACATTAACTCTGCCACTGCAACTAATAAAGCCACTCTGGAAGTACTTTTTCTTTCTTACTAGATGTTTATATGGACAAAAACTGGACTTTACTATTCCACGCTACTGCCTTCTTGTTGTTTTTAAATATCCTCACCATAACTAGTAAGAAAAGAATGAATTTTTACAGACCAATTCACAAAGACCCTGAAACTCTTCAATTATTTAAACTATCAGAGAAGTGACCTTAAGCTGTACTCCCCCAGTGAAACATGTATTTTATAAAGTCTGTTTATGTGTACCCACTAAAGTGAAACACCTATTTTATAAAGTCTATGTATGTGTACCCACTAAAAACTGTCTGATAATCAAAAAAAAAAATTGATAAAAGGAACAAGATATAAATGAAAACACAAAACTAACTGATTTTAATAATATTACACATTAGATTGAAATCCTCAGTGTAAGGAAATTCACGGAGAAGATTGACACTATTGCTTCAGATCATGTCACTGAATAAATTCTCTGCTTTTTATTTTTTTAGGATATTTTTACCTTTTGGTGCAGACAAGATAAACCTCACATATTAGATATTTTTTTTATTCTGATGCTTCAGATCCCAGTTGGAGTTAGGAAAACTGAGAGGTATGAATGCATGGCAATTTCTACCCACTGCCAAAAGTTACCAAGGATGTGGAGCTCTTGGGTAGCATGGAATTTATATATGTGGCCTGAAAAGCAAATCTGAGCAAACTCCGATTATTGTTCTAATGTGTCTCAGCGGAGCACAGCATTTTTCACAAAATCCCATTAACAAAATCTCCATAACAGCATTAAACACAACATGCCATGCTGCTAGAAATGCTCTTCCAGCTTCCTGCACATACAGGCTGTAAACAAACGCCTTGGATCCCTGGAACCAAACTCCCCCTTCATCTTTTCCATGTGGATATGAGAAGATGAGAAGGATGACCAGCTAGTTAGGACTGGGAATTAATTTTATTACTTTTTTTTCCCTACAGCTATTTCTTTTCAAGATTCTGCTCTAATAAAAAGCCACCTCAGACACCTTACACACTGTGAGGCCTCTGAAGGAGCTTAACAGAAAGGCAAGAGGTGTGTAGAGAGTTGAGCAGCTCAGAGCTCCCATCCCAAGAAATCTGGTGTCACCCTCTTGGGCAGCTCTGGAAGCATCCAGTGAGGAAACTGCACAGCTTTCCTGCAGGAAAAGAGTCAGGCCACAACAAAGCATGTTTCAGTGTGCAGGCTATCCCAGATTCAAACTTTCTCCAAAAGATCCAAACAGTTCTTTGCTTTTCTGCAAAAATCAGTTTCAAAAGTCAAATATTTAAGCTTTGTGTAGGCAGTAATGATGCTGTAGGTAATATGAATTTACACAACCTGCTTTTTCATCAGGCTTTTAACTCCAACATATTTGAAAGAAACCAGGACATATAAATGCTACAAGTCTAATAAAAATCAAGTTAGGTAGATTTTTAGATTTTTTAGGCAAGAAAACTAAGTTCAGAGGTTTGGTTCAGCTCTTGCCCAAAGGGAGAGGTACAATTATCAGGAAAAGACAAAAATAAAGAGACAACAAGACATCCTTTTGAAAAGCACTGACAATAAAGCAAGTTAGAGTCCCACGGAGCTGTGCACCAAGAGAGAAGGGAAGATGCATGGCCATGTGCCCTGCTTTGCCCCTGGTCATGAGGAGAACATTCTTCATCTTCTCTTTGCCTGCCTGAGACTGATGTCTCCTATAAGCTTCCAAATGAAGATGAATTAAACAGAGGTCCTGAGTCTGACAGTTTGTGTTCCAACAATTTCAATTCTTCTGTTCTTTCCTGTTCCAGTCAAAGCCCATCAATTCTGTTCCTTCACCAAATCACACAGGTATCTGTGTGTCTACAGATATTTCCTACAGATATTTGTGTGTTTACACACACCACCCATGGGCCAAAAGCAGCAATCTCCCACTTAATTTAAATCTTGTCCCAGTGACATAAGCCAGCAAATCATCCCATGAAGCTGTGTTAATCAACTCCCCTGGGAGTAAACCTGATTTACACAGATCAGGTAGAGACTGGACAAGACATTTGCTCACTTGCATTGAAAGGAGTAGCTCCACAAGTACATTTCCCAATATCACAGCCTTGGAGTCATTTACTTGCAGTTTTTAGGTCTGAAAAGGTGTTTCATGGGCAGAGTTGCAGGTGGCCAAGTGGAAGACCTCGCAATAGGTGGTGGTTTGGTTTTTGTTGTTTTGTTTGGGTTTTTTTTTTTACTAAAGATGAAAACTGTTACATTACATTTAAATTGCTGTGAAGATTAAAATCCATAGATCTTGTGTAATAAAAGCTTACCTAGAAAGAACTTTGACATTTAGTTTATAAGTATGCAGTGATGTTTCTTTCAAAAGCTTCTTAACTAAATTGTTTTGAACAGTACCACTGTAATACACTGTTTTATATCTAGAAATCAAACTTGCAGAGACCACAATTATTTAAAATATTATTTTGAAAGGTCATAAACCCTCTTAAGTATATACATAAAATCAATTTTACTGTCAAATAAAGGAATCAAGAATATATAATTTCATTTGACTTGTGACTCCAGGCACATCAGCACACTGCTTGTTGCAGGAATTCATGAATGACACAGGAACTGCACTTGCAATACCCACAAAGCTGTGACAATTGTACACATATTTCCATTACATGCTAAGTAAGCAAATGTTATGGGTTTAAAACTTGGTTAGATGGACAGGTTGTTAGACCAATTAGAAAGCTGGTACCAACTCTGCGATCCACATATTTGCTAACCCAGAGCGGGATTTTGGAATTCTTACTTCCTGCGTGCCTGGAGAGAGAAACGGGCCCGCCCCGGCCCGGGCCTCCCCCACCGGGGGGTCCAGATCCCTGGAGAACAATCCTAGAAGCCGCGGGCAGCCGAAGAAACAACTGTAGGCTGCCCTACAGTATGATCCTTGCGATGAGGCATCCAGGGACCCCCGAGCTCCGTCCCGGAGCGGGGCCCGGTGCGGCCCGACCCGGCCCTCCTCCGGCAGTGGCGGCAGCGGGGACCGGGCTGCCAGAAGAAAAGCACCAAACAGCCGGCAAATGGAGGAGATGGCAAGTACCTTCCTAATGCAAAACCCTGATAACATCATTTTCCTCGGCTGCAACTCT
>VZTA01005446.1:719-59926 GCA_013398855.1 Mohoua ochrocephala | reverse complement strand
TAAAACCCCATGACTGGTTTGACCCATGAATGGCAGTGTGGGAAACTGCAAAATTCATGGGAGAGATATTCTTCCACTGCAACAGATTTGGGCGGGGCTGTTGCTTGTGGAAGCTCAGAACCACACTGAAGAAGTTCACCGAGGACTGTCTTCTGTGGGGAGAGTCCCACGGCACACACAGCAAGGAACTCTTTTCCTTAAAGAAAGACTCTTAAAATGAATGCACTGACCAAACCTCATGTTTTGTTTCCCTTGTGCATATTGGTGGGTTGGAAGGAGGGAGGTACTGGGAATAAGGGATTGTTCTGGAAGCTTGCTTTAATTCCCCATATTTTCTTTTTACTGTTACTTCTGTTAATAATAAATTCTCTTTAGATTGTTAAGTTTGAGCCTGTTTTGCCTTGAAGCTCTTCCGTTTTTTTCCTCAATATTCCTTATTTTGCCTCACAAAAGCTGGATTTTTGGTTCCCCTTCTCTGCTTATCAATGGCAGAGGCATGTAAGTAGATAGTTTGTTGGTGCCGGGTATTTAACCAGCCCAAACCCATGACAGCAAAGTATTACGTTATTTACCCCTCTGAAGCAAATTCAGACATTCGGATTTTAAGCGATAGAAAAGTACTTCTAGAGATAATTTTTTTCTTTATTTTCTTCACTTTTACAAAGCATCTTTCAGGATTTACTTCTGGTTTGTCATTGGTTCCCACCGCAGGGATCTTAGCATATCCTAAATGGATCCTTCCTAAGGAGGCCCATCAGGAACAGCCTCTCTGAACACTATCAAATAAAATCCTCAATTTCACCCAAAGTAAAAAAAAGCTATTTTATAGAAAGGAGAATCTAGAAAAATACAATATAATCCCATAGTCTGCAATACAAACAATAGATCTTTGACACGAGGCAGAGAGAATTATTTCTCCAGGTAGATGTGATTAGGAAGGAAGTAAAAAAGGGAAAGAAAGCAAGCCCAGACTCTGTGAGGCTGGACAGCAAAGGCTTTAAGGTGCAGAGTGGGAGGAGATTGGAACAAATCTCAAACTAATAAAGAAAAAACATCTAGGGTACAATCTGTAGCAATAAAATGAATAAATAAATGCTAAACCATGTTATCATCAGCATCTAAAAGGTCCTCACAGCGTCCACCTGTATTCCCTCAAAGGCAGAACTTTAGATGTTGCTCATTCATCTCTGATACCAAAGACAAAGCCTTCAGTGTTTTCCCTTTCATTAACCTTTGCAATATTTTTTTCTTTTCATTCACACTACAGATGTATGCTTTGGAAATAGGCTGCCAAAATGCAACTCCTTAATTCATTATATACTGCAGAAAGAAAAGACAACCTCAACATTTGAAATTTCCACATGCTAAAAGGTTTTCCATTTTAATCACGTCAAGCTGGATGAATGGAATTCAAATGGAGAAAATTAGGCTATATTTGGGCAGGTGTAAATTTAGATTTTTGCTTTTCAGTTGTGTCTTGAAATAGTGAGGGATTTTGTCTGATTTATTCACACACCCACTCCCAAAATCACAAAACAGAAGGTGGCAGCATTTCAGGGGAAAAGAAAACCAGGATGATAACAGAGAATTTAGAGACTCAAAATGTATCTTGTTTCTTTGACACCAAGATTACTTAAAGAAAATACCTCAACAGAGCCACGCTCAGCTAGAGCTTCCTAGTAATCTTTTGACCATTTGGAAATTCTGGCAACAGTGTGAGAATAACAGATGACCTTTAATTCCAAAGGAGATTTTCCTTCAGTCTTTAGCATCATGCAATGTAGAAGTACAGGTCTGCTGAAAAGCTCCTGGGAATAAAACTCATCTTTTCCTTTATATTTTAGCATGACTGAAGCCAGGTTTAATCCAGGGCCATTTTAGAAAGGACATTTCCTTGACTAAAAACAATCCACAACAAAACAAGGGGAAGAGCCGTGAGTGACATGGCAAAAAAAACCCCAAGGTTACACAGATTATGAGTTTTGTAGGTATGGAGAAAAGTAATAGAATTTTTATCTTGCGTTAAGGGGAAGAAAAAGCACCAGCAATAGACGGAACAGAAAGGCATATTTTACAGCCTGAATAAACTTACTGTAAATCACACCAAATACAACAGAACTTATTTTTTAAACTCTTGAACAAAATGAGACCTTTTCAATTAAAAAAAAAAAAAAAGGAGTTTAACTGTCTTAGCCAATCTTTGCTAATTGAATAAAGACTGAAGCATTTATATTTTTAAAAATTACATTAGAAGAATCCCAAGCCCCCCAAGCCTTCAGGCACAGTAGAGGTCACACAAAGCCACTTAAAAGCAAACAAAGCAGTTTGCAAATTACTGTTTACAAGAGCAAGTTTGCAATATGTGTCCATGAGAAAAACAAATAATAAGAAATGCAACAACAGGTTCGAAAACGGCAAGACAATACTTCTGTTCTTTCAGGCATAGGAGTTCAGTATATAGGATATTCACAGGCTGTATCTGGAGCTAATGCTGCCAGAATTCCACCTTGCAGAGAGAGGGCAACTGGCTATTAGAGGGTCTAATAGTGCAGATTAGAAGCAGCAACAGTTGAGAGAAGTTCTTAAATAAGGCCAGATATTTTCCACAAACAAGAGCGATTCAAGCATATTTCATCTCCAGACTAGACGTAATTTTTGTATCAAGCAGGTGTATGGTAGCTCACTCAGCTATGAGTGTATTTCCTTTGCTTTTTCTTTTTCCAAAGTGTAAATTCTTCATTAACTATTTCAGAGTTCTTTTTCTGCCCTAATTCATGCAGGAAAATCCTGCTAGATGAGTGCCTTAGCTACAGAGGCAGAAGACCCCATTTTGTGTGCAAATTTTCTATACTTGGGGCTCTGTTTATCAGTAGTGCAAGGAACGTATCTGGATTACAAACACAGTTGGTCAAATTTTAGAATCTGGACCAGGCTGGGGTTACTACAGAGTAAAGCATTTAATGAGCTGCAGGAATGACAGAACATTCCTCAGAGGATGCTCTACAACGTTGACAAAGGGATTTTCCAGAGCAAAGACATCAGCTGCACGGAACACAGAGAATGAAGAGGTTCAAAAATGGAAGGATGTATCTCTCTCAAACTGGCATCTGAACACCCAAATTAATTTGTTTGTTCCAGTCCCACCAGAATTCTAATAGTTACTGCATCTGAAAAGGAAAGGGGAGTCTGGAGGAGAATTTTTCCCTCTTATCCAGGCAGGTACAGCCTCAGCAGCAGAGTTTAGAAGACAACACTTGGTATCACAAAGAAAGGCAATTCCCTTTGAATTGCCTCCCCTTGAAGCCCTCAGTGTTTACAAAAGTGTCCAGCATTAGTCTGTGCTTTATCTCCTACTGACCAGGGCCATTTATCTGAAGATACTAATAATGTAACTCAAGAACAGACACAGCCCCTATCAACCTTCTATCCCTCTGCCATTTTGTGCAATTCCCAAGTTTAACGATTCATACTAGAAATTAAAGAATATAAGTCCCATGACAACAATATTCCCAATTCTGCTTTCTGGACTTCTCACACTGCATCCATGCCTAATGTATCTGGGCTTCCTGGGACAATGGATGACAGCCGAAGTTACTCTCACGGCTGAGCGATTCCAGAACAATGAGATGTGTCTCCATTTTTCTCACGGAACACACACTGCTGCGGTTCACCAGCCTGCCCCTCGCTGTGCCATACAGCACGTGCTAAGAACAGGAAGGAAGAACAGAAGCTGAGCTTCAGATATTTTGCACATGTATTTGGATAGAAAAAAAGCCAAACCCTAAGAGAGCTGGAATAAGGCAATACGTTCCAAACAGAATCCTCTGGGGAATTTTACTCTCCCAAATCACTTTCTGTCTGTTGTTTATGCATCCTGCCATTGAGTGTTGTACAACTGAATGCTCCACATACTTCTGTCAGCCTCTCATCATCCCCTTCCCACAGCCATCTGAAATGCCATCAAATTCTGGAATGATTAAAGTAGGGATTGGGGATTTCTCTGCTTGAGGACAAAACAAACAGAAGCACCTTTCCCGAGCTGAACTGCAGCTCACCAGTGCTGTGATGTTAAGCCAGGTTGGCAAAACATATCAAAGTTTTAAAAAAGGAATGAACCACAAACATTTTTATCTGGTCAGTTTGGGTTCTCCCACATGAACTAATTAGCCCACTGTCGTGGGATGCTGCAGGCTTCATGGGTTGTCTGAAATCCATTTATTCTGTCACGTTCTGAGACTTGACAGAGATAAACTATCACAATGCTGTAACGACATACTGTTTGCTTTGGTGTTGGGGTTTCTTTTTTGCGATTTTGCTGCTCTGAACGCATGGAGTCACCAAGCAGTGCTGACTATAAACACTCACGAACAGAGGCTCCACTAGTTGTATGCAAAACCCCCTTGGTAGAAATTTTGCTTTTACCTTTTTCCTCTACCACTGTTAATCATACATGGAGCTTTGGCTTCCAGAAGCTAATTTGCTGCTTCTCAGTTTATTATTTTCTTTATTTATCTGAAAGGCAACTTCTCACAGTTGAAGACAACAGGATAACCAAGCTCTACTAGAGAAAATATTGCATATCCTTACTCTTAAAGTACCTTTTAAAGCCTGTCATTTATGGCAGGGAAAAATAAGGGATTTTTCTTCTTTGTAATTCTAAGGCGTTGCTTTGTACATTTCAGTTTTGAACGTTGAGAAAATCCAACTGATGAGTACCATTTCTTCCCAAAGCTGTGCCTTACAAATTACTAATGGCAAACAGACCAAAATTTAGAAAAAATGCAGAAAGAAGTGATCCTGTGAAAAAAGGGGGTTTGTTCAGTAAGTCATTACTACAATAAAAAGAGAATACTCATGTATGAGAGCACTCATTGATACAAGATGGAAAAGGTTGTTTAAGCAGCTTCCAGGATGTCTCTGTCTTTTTGCTCTGCTTATACATTCTGCTTACAGAGAGAACTTTAATTTCACAACAAGGCCCACTTAATTTAGAAAGTTTGTAAAAGAAAATATTTGCCATTAATAAAGGTTAGGCCTAATTCTCCTTAGGCACCTTAGTACCAAGGTACATGCAGTTGCTTCAATGGTGCATCCCTCAGCATGGAAGGATGAGATGTACTTGGATTATTCCTATCTTGCAGTCATTCACTGCGGTTTGCTTATCTCTGTAGCATGTAGCAGTAAGCAGCTTACGGATGTGGTCCATTAAAAATATGTTTGCTTTATTCTTCTGTATTGTATCAATAAGGAGGTATAGATTTAAAATCTGGAGCTAGAAATGCAAACTAAATCATCCCTTTCAGCCAAATTAAAAGGTGAATGTCTTATCTAGGTTATCCAGGTCCCATCAATTTGTAGAGGTACAAAGGATGTAATCCTCTCTTGTTCTAACAGATCTCAAACACTAAAGGCTCTGCAGCATGCACAGTGCCCTCTTCGAGTTTGAAACATTTAATTTTCCTCTAATAAACCCAATCAACATTTTTCCAGTCATCAGTGTAGCAAGGGCAGACTTCCAATCATTCGCCTTAAGGAAATCTATTCTATATATTTATATATCGTGGTGTTAAATGTTAAATGCCACATCTCACACACACTTCAAACTCCAGTAACTACAGGGGCACTAACAGCAGGCTGCACCCTAAATGAGTTCTGAGGGAATTAAACTGCAACTGTAAACAAGCAAGGTCACTAATGAGCTGAGACAGAAAACAGAACTGCTGGCTGCCTTTCAAGTTCACAGGAGTGTTCAAATGGATGTGTTATACTTGAGAGCAGAGAACTAGATCAGTGTAATAATTAATTCACTGTTTATCTGAAAGTTGTTCGAAATTTCAAGGGTAATATCCGGAATGCAGGAAATTGGAAGCTGTGTCCATTCTGTGATCCAGTATTTATCACAGCAGGGGACCCAGGAGCTGTCACTGAGGTCACAGTTAGACACACAAATGTGAAGAGACAACCATCTCAACACAAAGAGCCACCACACATTAAAATCTATTGCAAATGCATCAGAAACACAATGTCATGTTAATCCATGTGTAAGAAAATGACTTTGATGCCCAGAAGTTGTCTTTGCCACCAAGGGGAATCGCAAATGGTGTCCTGCTGACATTTTTTTCTGTAAAAAGAAAAATCAAGAGGGGACTGAGGCCCATGCTCTTCTCTATTGGGACAAGTTCAGAAGGGAAAAAAAAAAAAAGGCAATTATATAAGCAGAAATGTTTTGACAGATTAGTACAATTTCTCTACACCCTGAAGCAGTAATCTTACAAAAACGCTCTGAATTATTTTTGCCAGGTCTGCTGGCCAGTGGGGGGCTATGGAAACATATACACATGACCTTCAACTTCAGATTACAGGCTGACAGAAGACTGTAGGTGGACAGACATGATGCAGATTTAGGAAGCTGTTCCTAGGCCCAGTAAGTCGCAAAGTTCCTAGTAAGTCCACAAAACATAAATACCTATTTTTTCTCTTCATTTTTTAGTATAAGTATCAAAAAAAAAACAAACAAAAAAAAACAACCAAACCATAAATAACTAGAGAAATTTACTAAGGTCAGAACTTCATATTGCTTTATGAACATCTTACTGTGTCAACGTATTCCAATGTGCCCTTCCAAGGGGAAGTGCATGACACTGGCTTCCAGGAAGTGGAAAAGGCTTCTCACAAAAAGCGCAAGAGAGATGTTCTGTCCCAATCACCTTGCTCTCAGGTGGGCAAACATGAACGAACTTTTAATTTCCTCTGTGCATCAAAGACTGAGTCACCTGGTTTGCTCAAGCAAATCACAAAAGTCACTTTATGTTTAATCTGATACTCTTCTCCACCCAGAACAGATCTGCACTCCCATCCTTTGCACCATGGGATCTGTTTGAAGCCAGACTTATTCATGAAGTTCCCCAATACATAACATAAGCAGCACTGCTCTCAGGAACATGCTCTTTCACCGCACAGAGAGACTCTTGAAGCTCTACCAGTGTTTACAGAACAAATAAGCCTTTGTCATTTTTTATTTAGTGTTATTAAAATAAATACCTTGATAAATAGGCAACCAACAAGAAAAGCAGGGTTTACTGCAGTAAAACAGACAGAGTATAAAGGAATCTATTCTTTAAACTTAATTTTAATATTAGTGCTTGTTAATTTCTTTCAGCTCTCCCTTACCATAAAGGCAAAAGCTGGGGACTCAGAGCACATAAGGACTCGACCTGTACTCCAGGTCATCAGAATTCCAACTGTTAAGGTGATCCTAAAATTGTTACATCAGTATTGAAACAGCATCATGTATTTCATTAGAGAAGCAGTTCCAGACACCGCTCACTTCAGATAACCTTAATGTGCACACATTTCCTGCATTTGACACAGGCACCACTTAAAATCTTGTGCTAGTGTGTGTTTTATGCTAAGGCTGATATTAATTGGAGTTGGAATGCAAATCTAAGCACAAGTAGTTGAACTGAAATTCAAGCTTATGCTTAATGAATTCAACAAAAAATTATGTATTTTTTCTTCAACAAAAAAAAAACAAAACACCCCCACTGAAAACAGGTGGGTTTCTTTTTTCTTCTCCCCCATCTTAAGTGTTCTGATTTATTGTTTCGATATTTCAAATTATCTAGAAATATCTGAGTACATGCCCTTTGACATTTAAAAACTGGTAATAAAGTATTTAAAATTATTTGCCCCTTAACTAAAGATTATACACTCCCATTGAGGCAAAGTCAAATTCTTACAGAGTTGTATAAGGCATGTTAGCCGCAAAATCTGATCCTAAAAATCAGTTCTTTCTTAGATTGTGGAAGTATGTTTTCTCAGTTGTAGGTCTTGGTTGACTTACATTCCCTACAAAATCAAGGCTGGAGTCGGCTGGAGACAATGAGGCAGGCTCGAAATAAAATGAAATCTCAAAAAATGCTTGCTTCCCTGCATATCCTTGTATTTTCCCAGATATGGTAAGTTAAATCTCCATATTCAAGCTGCAAGTTTCAAAGCTGATATTACAGTTAGTTTTAAATCCTTGAAAACAGAACTTTACTAAGGAAATTTTGACAGACCTTGAACAACAGCACCTCACAACTCCTTCATAATGCAACCTGACTGCTATTGATTTAAGGCTGCTCTGTATTCCACTTAGCTCTGCCTCTTCATTTGAGTTTCTTGTATTATCCTCATTAATTAAACTGGTTTTGTGGTAGTGCAATGACAGCTGAGCAGTACCTTCTGAATACCCAAGTATTGGGCCCTCTTCAGTGGTTGGTTTCCATGACTGCTAATGATCAAATTGTACTAGAGGGTACTTTTGCATCACTGACCACCTCTGGGTCAGGAAGAAAAGGTGACAACACAGGACTCTTGTGATGTTCAGAGAAACGGAGACTTCCTTTTGTCCCCACCACTCTGCATTCCTGGATGGAACATCAGAGCAAGGTGCTGGGAGCACAAAGTTTCTTTGCAGCCAGTGCTCTGCTTCTAAAGTTCAAAAGGTGACGAAGTACTACACCTGTCTGTGTCACTGGATGTTCATCCTTGTGCTGCAAAGTCTTCCAGTAACTCCGTCCAGCTTCCAGGGGAATATGGAATATCACTGCTGGAACAGTGCTCCCAGTGAATGCCTTTGCTCAAAGCAAACCCTTCTCTCCCAGCAGCAACTCCTGTAAACACTGAGCCACGCATACGTCATCCTTGAATGTCACACCTAAAACCTCTCCATACCATTTTAAAATCCTGTCAGGCAAGATCCAATGGGAACTGTACAACATCCCTGGATGTTCCCTGCACACGTCTTTATCTGTTTTTATGTATGGTACGTTCTTTCATTTACCAGTGAGCCCCTTCAAGTTTTGCCACACTGGAAAGATGTGAGTCCTAATGATTACTGAGCAAAGTGGTTTAAACAGCATTCATTAACAGGAATAGAATTCATTTCACTGCTGCCATGAAACTGTCTTTGCTGCACCATGATAATAACACTTCAAGTTCTGTGGGGTTTCTCTCCCCCAGCAATGTGGAAGAATAAGAGAAAGAACAAGAGGGGCAGTGAAAGAGTACTTAAGCAATAAACATTCTTCAGGGTCATTGAACCAATAAAACATAACAGCTGCCAATAGATGGGATTCACACTATATTTTATCAATTTTCTTTAATGCAATGAACATTCTGATGTTAGCATTTTTACAGTACTTCCATATAACTTTGCTGGTATCAAAATGAATTTTTTTTTTCATCAAAGCCTTTCAGTTAAGTTAATTAATTTTGTTTGAAGTTTAAAAGAAAAAAAAATAAATCTCAAACGCACCATATGAAGAGTCCTCAGAACAATGAAAAGCTTGGTTTTATCATGTCATTTTCACAGAATACTAGACAAAAAAAGGTGTTTGTCACTTTTAGCTACTTAACTGCCTCTTTTCAACTACCTTGAAATTAGCAGGAAATGAGGATAAATCTTGGCTTTTAGCAAGATTTAGTATCAATTAGTCAACTGTGTCTGAGAAGCTTACTAGGTGAAAATGTACCCTAAAAGCATAAAATACCAAACCAAATTTCCTTAATAAATTTCCTGGCACATTCCAGAAAGAGAAATGTTATGCTACACGAATTATTTTTAAAAATGTACAATTCAGTTTCATATTAGCATTTCATTTCCCATCAGGAGCCCGTGTTAGACAGGAATTTCCCAATGCTCCCATCTTCCTTATGCTTCAGTTCCCATCACACAGCGAGTTCAAACCTGGTGCCAAAAGCCAAGTTGTGTTCCATACTGCCACTTACCACCCCTCAAAATCACTTTGTCATTTCCTCTGTGACTCGTCTCACATTAATTCTTTTAGAGTTTGTTTCCTTTACCAGCAACTAAAGAATTGCAGCCATGGAGGCTCAGGACTGCCCTACAAATGTGCACAGCACGAGGTCCAGAACCACTTCTAATTCCAGAAAGCTGCAGAACACGGGTAGCTCAGGTGACCCATTTTTCACTGGTGTAATCTCAAAGGATACAACACTAAACTGTCATTCCAAGAAGAATGATCTTCATTTTAAAGCCATTTCTTCTTTTCATTACAATCTACTTTTTCTAATTTATTAATTTATTTTAATGAGAAGGACTGGGGGGGAGTGAGAAAGAATAGAATCACTGCAATTACTGGTCTACTACTAAAACATGGTGGGTTTTAAAGACACATTGCTTCAAAAGAAAAGCCGGTCTATAGCTGAATGTCAGAGCACTCACCCTTTAATCCTAAAATGTGTAGTCTCATGAGGAAGGCTTAACATTTTCTAGGCAGCTCTGTACTAAAGATCTCACCCTATACAGCACATCCCAGGGATGGCATGTGCTGGCTCATAATATTTTGAACACAAATCTGTATCACAGAAAATGGTCCCATTCTCTGCCCATCTGTAGCCACTGCAGTCCCTCACGAGCTGCAGGACGTGAAGAAAAACATTGATTAAAGCACAGAGGCAGCAATACAATTTGCCCTACTTTGCTTTGTTTAGCCCCAAAGAGCAAATCAAAGATGATGTGACCATAATGCAGCAAAACACCCAAGGCAGATGGCAAGATTTAGAGGTAAGAGGCAGGCTTGTAGGGATGGAGAAGAGATAACAGGAAGTCATTTATCCTCAAGTAAGACAAAATTTGTAATTATTTCAGTAAAGTTCCAATTCAGGAAAACATTTAATCACGATTGTTTCCTCAAGTGCGTTCATGGTATGCTGAACCAGGGGTTCCACCTCGGCAGGGAGGCAGAGATCCTTCAATCACAGTGCAAAGGTGAGGCAACAAAAGGAATCAACATCATCTGATCTCTTTGTATGCAAAAATTGCTAAACCTGTTTTACAAGCCCTGTGATTTCCCAGCATTAAAATATTTTATACACTTACAAGATGGTCAGCCTTTCAACTATCAAACGGAACAAGGTTCTTCCCACATTCCAAAAAATAATACCATCAGAATCAATGCACTTTAACACAGGGAAAAGATTATCTTTGCAGAACATGCTGGCACCTGCTCAGTGGATGTTTTCTGAGCCCCTCTAACCAGGCCATTTCAGCCCACTGCAGTCCTTCCCTTCCCGTTCTGTGTAAGGCCACCACACACTGTGAGGCCAGCACGCCGAAGCCACTGATGCCACTGTAGGAGAGGAAAAGGAATCCAGCACGGATCTGTTGGGAGAGTAACACTGTTCAGAACAGCAAAGGCACCTAAAAGGAGATCACCACAGCCAGTACCCAGTGTCCCAGGGAAGAAAACAGCAGCCCTGCACAGTCCCCAGGGCAGAAGAGATGGAAGCTCCTGAAGCAGAAAAGGGGACCCTAATAAGAATCTGCCTTGTTGGATGTGAAAAGGTGGTGCTGAAGGATTCTTCCCCATCTCCACTAAGAAAGGGTCTCCCCTCCTTTCTTAAGGATATGGATCCTCTGTAGCAGTTCAAATTCCCCAAATGCATGAGCTCTGTAGTCACTGCACAAGCAAGTTCAGAAATCCAAACACCTCCAAAACAGGACTAAAACTCATCAAATTTTTAAATCAGTGTTAGGAGCTGCTGTAGTACAAACAACACATGAGGCCTCAAGGAGTGGCTCTGATGGAGGCCGAGCTCAGCCACAGCATCCAGTAGGTTGGAATGCCACAAACTCAAGTGCTCCCAGCGCACCCACTGAGAGGCACAGATTGCACTCCAAGGCACTGCTGCACAGAAATGTGTGTGCCCTGGCCTGCATTAAATAATCAGAGAACAGCTTGCTGACGGTGCTGCATGTGCTATTGCCTTAAATCACCCTCACATTAAAGAACAAGTGGGAAGGAAAATCTGCACTGAAACCCATGAAAAAAATTCCTGCCATGTGGTCCTTCAGGCCGAAGGGAGAGTTGGGCTCCAGATTTGTATGTTAGATATTTTTATTTTATAAAGCTGATCTTTAATTAGTGCAGTAGATTAGCCACAGTGAGGGATGCTGGAATGACTAGTAAAGTGTCCCCATCCAAAATGCGCTCGTATCAAAGAAAGAACAGATGGCTTAATAAACAAACTATTACGCAGCACAAGGATTTTCCATAATATACCCATTCTCTTTACTACTGGAATTATTAATTTCCTGGGACATTTGTGATCATATCTGGTTAAAAAGTTGGCTAGGCAAAGCATTCATTTCCAAAAAATTGTGGCATCTTTTTACTCAATTCAAAGCTGACTGCAAGAATAAAGCCTGGAAATACTGTTCTAGAATACTATTCCAATTCAGTATCACAGCTTTGATAGCACAGGAGAGAAGGAAGGTTGTTATATCCATCAGGAACAGATGGAGATCACAGTCTTACAGTAAATTCCTTGTGGATGAGCTCTCCAAGGGATTCTTTGAGAACAGAGAAAATGGTTATTTCTAAAGACTCTGCATTCTACTTTGACATAAGCCTCATTCCTAAAAAATTGTATTTAGTACATGTGTGAGACCTCAGTTCAGATTTTTCAGGTCTTTATTACCATTTTTGCCATTAAAGTAGCACTCCCTAGGTTTTAGAGACTCAAAATGAAAATTTCCTTCTTGCAAAGAGACCGGAAAAAAAAAATAAAGGAACATGGCATAGAGGTTGTCCCAAAGTGAAGTTCTATGAAATAGTCTATTAAATTCCACTGAAATAGTCTATTAAACTCCATCCAGAAATGAAAACACTTCTCCAGGAAACAACTACATTTTAAAATATTAAGTTCCTCTCTTATAATCTTTCATTTAATTCTTCAAATCAGACTGAAAAATCTGAATAAAGATCCTATGAACTCTGTTGTGTTTTAGAAATAAAAATATATTCTCACACTATTTTGAGACCTGAACAATGGCATCATACACACAGGATATTTTTTACTAATAGCTCTCTATTTTCAAATGGATGTAATGACAAGGAATATTAACTGTACTCCAGTTTCCACCTTCCCAGCCTCTGAGGTTCTCAGGAATTAAAAGATCCCATGAAGACACAAATAATCATCATGTATCACTCACAGTTAAATCTAAAAATAACCATATTTGAGCAGGTGCAATTAAATAAATTCTAGCAAGCTGATGCTGTAAAACCACTTCCTATATTTTAGCTTCTCCTCTAGGAAATCTGTATATGCCTAAAACTCTGTTGTATTACCGTGTGCTGCCTATTAAAATAACAATTAACCTGTGAGAAGGGGCTATAGGAGGAAGGAGTCTTGGACATTACAAACTTTTCCTTGTCTTGCAAAGGGATGAAATGGTGACTAAAAAGATGCTTTGGGGAAAAAAAAAAAAAAAAAGAAAAAAAAGACAGAGATAGGGGAAGGAGTAAAAAAACATCATATTAATGGTGGGCATAAATAACTCAATCTCATATTTCACCTCTGACTCAGATGAAAAACTTTGAACTCTGTCTCCTGCACTCCAAATGAAATCTCTCAGCACTGGGCTCAATGTAATTCTCTTTTTCTTATAAATTCTTCTGCTGAAGTTGGTTTTATTTGGGGAAAGAGAAAGATAAACACTCTCTACAGTCCACCAGTGAAGGCACTTGGCTCGGGATAGTGGAAGACAAGGGTTCAATTTCCCATCCCAACAACTATTTCAATATTTATACAAAATACAGCAAGGGGAGAAAGTGATAAAAAACCATCTTCTTGAGCAGTGTGCTTGTTTTGGATACTGAAGACCTCACCTGAGTCCTCCCTAACAAGGAAGTCTCCTGATCCTGATCCTCCTGCCTGCCCACACCCTGGACTCATCCCTGCACTGTCCTTCATGTCACGGTTTCGTCCTCTTGTGACCAGGAAGGACAACTCAAGATTGATGGAACTGTTGCATTTAAAGTAGAAAATTGCCATTACAGAATGAATCTGCATAAAATAATCTAGAGCTACTGCATAATTAGATACATATGGATTAGACTTTGAACTCATCCCACAGTCTGGAAAACTCTGCAGAATTCAATAAACTACATTGATTTGCCTCTGCATCAACTACATCAACCTAAATCTGATTGATAAGAGAGCTACAGGCTATTTTCCCCCTCTTATCCATAGTGCAGAATGCACCTGGCTTTCACAGGTACTGAGAAAATATTCTAACGATGTTGTTGTTGTTGTTTTTCCCATGTGTAAAAATTCTAAACACGGGATATGCACCATCATCTATTCTCAAATTATATCTAAGTACTGAATCACAACAGCCTTAGACTGTTTGCTCTAAACTATTTCTAGAGGTAGGAAGAACAGGATATTCAAAACATCTTCATGGTTTCTGTCCATTTAATTAACATCTGGTAAGCAACCAAATGTTAACGAACATTAAGCATTTGGCAAAAAACTGGTAAAACACCTTGAGAATATAAATTATCCAAAATAAAGAAAAAAAAAGATAATAAAAACTGGAGTCGTCAGCTCCGTCAGGGAACAGTTCTGAATAGGAAAAGGCCACCCAGTGAAGATTAAGGATAATTACAGCAGAACTTTGCCATGCAAACACTTCCTTGCACTGAGCCTGCTTTGCAGGCACCTCAAAAAAGAGAAGGTAACATTCATTTATTCTGCCCCTTTCTAAATCCTCTTTTACATGCTTCCAAGTCACATCTGTGCTGCACTTCCTTTGTAAATGCAACAGATTAGAGGAAAAGTTGCATTGTACTGCATAAAACATAGAAAAATATCTAAACCTATTAAATCAAGAAAATAAGAGAATATGTGGATATATCCAAGAATATATGGAAAAGTATATTCATTTTCAACTAACAGTCAGGTCTATACATTCATTTTTCTAAGGATTATGAGAAAATTCTGTCTCAACAAAAAAAGATCTGGACCACCATTAGTCTCCCTATTTTTTTTTTTTTAAACAAAATCACATAAGAAAACCATGTAAACCTAATAACAATCTTTCTACAGAAGACAGATCTTTTTTCTGTTTCAAAGCAGTGGTCTAGAAACTCATGAGAAAGAGTGTTTTTCAGGTGAGTTAAAAGCATAAATGTTAGCAGCTAAAAATAGTGTAAAGGAAACCGAATTCTGAGACCCCAAGTGGGATTCTGGGAAGAAGGTTTTCTTTTTCTGTTTTTTCCCCTTTTTTTTCCCAGTTTTACAAATAAACAGAAGTCTTAATAAAAGATGATAAACCTCAGCTTTACATCCCTCATCAGACACTGTAAATGTTGTCATTTAATCTGTATTTAAGACACAACCCTGGGAAACAACATAATAGAAAAAAAAGGATGAGCTGTTAATAACACTTTCGTAGGAGAAACTGAACAAAAATAGAAATAAACAACAGAATGACCAAGGTCAAAACTTGTGGTTCAATGAATGCAATTTTAAGGACCCAGCACGGGGAAGCTGTATTGATAAGTCACAGTATCGTGCTGAAGAAGATGTGGATTTTTCTAGCTAGTGGTATTGCATGGGAGTTCACTGGATTATATCCCAACAAAAAATGAAAGCCATAAACAGTCATTTGGAAGACGGTGGCTGCAGAGGATTCATTCCAACTATCAAATAACCAGCATCAATTTTTACTGAATGTAATTGGGTGCAGTTCCTCAGAAACATTTAACACCTTGATTTACCGTCTCAGCTACAGAGTGCCTGGTATTCAATGACATCTAGAACCATCCAACAAAATGGCAACATCTCTGACACAAGCATTGAGGACTATGCAAGTTCATAAGTTTCAGGAGAAACTTTTAAAAATATGGCCCTATTCTTTTTCATGGATAATATGTAGAAGATAAGAAGTTCCTTCTACAGTAACTTAACAGTCTTTGAAATGCTGGTTGGGTTTTTTTCCTTTACTAACTTATTTTCCCCCAGGCACTGGATAACAGTATGACAAACACTAACTGCAAGTATCTCAGCCAACACGATGACAGGTCAGCCCACTTTTACTTACAGTCAACACAAAACATGGAAATTCAATTTACTGTCCTAGACCACAGTAAATGGACTAATGAAATTATAACGTCTAAGAACTTTATAAGTAAATGTTATCATTCATAAAGGTAGGTTTCTATATAAACATTAATGTTCAAATCAGTTTGGTAAATCTGCATTTCCGTCAGTAATCACAGATACTGCAACCCCTGAACTACATTTGGAAACACCCTCTTTTTTCTTTGAACACAGAGCAAACCACACCTTAAACTTGAGTCCATTTCCAAGGGCAGGCCAAATAAAATCTGTCCCAGTTGGCCAACACTACTCAATTCCACTTAACTTCTTTGGAGTCACTTTCGAACTGCCAATTTAATTTTTCATATCTGAATTGGCCTTTCTTTTGTTTTCTTTTTTGTTTGTTTGGATTTGTTTGTTTGTTATTGTTGTTTAATTTATGAAATGCAACTATCAGATACCTTCCTGTCCATGTTGTTTCCCTGAGATTTTATTCCCGAACTGTGTGGTGTTGCTTGTCCCTCTGTTCAAGCCATGCACGCCAAAGTGATATATCAAGTGATATATCCCACTGGGCATTAAATTCTACTTCCTTTGAAGTCACTAAAAAAGTCCTTAGAGATTTCAGCAGAAGGCCTGGTGTTCATCTTCCAACACGCTGATGTGCCCCTGCTCTGTCCTCAGAATTATGGGGGTGGTTATTTGCACGTGCCCAACAATGTTTGTTTTAGCCAAGCATGGTAAAAAGCAAACAAATCCATTGGTACAGACCTTTAGGGATACCCTCGAGGGTAAAAATAAAATAAATCCATTGGTACAGACCTTTAGGATACCCTTGAGTTCACAGTAACCCTTCTCTCCAATCAAAAGCACTCCCCAGCATCTCCCTGCTTTACAGCAGGTACACACTGGGAGCTCAGGCTCTCCTGGACATGTCACCTCTGTCACCAGGGCTCAGACACTCCCCAAGTGAAAATGAGACTCCACAGCACACTCCCACACACCCGGCAGTGCAGCAGCACCGCAGATGTCTTGCTAAATGCAATCAATACTCCTACAAATGCCATCAATCAGAAATACAGAAAAGAACAGAGGCAAAACAGGACACCGTAAGGCTCTTATTATTGAAAGTATGTTATAACAGAGTAAAGCAGCTAAAGAGGCACGGTACAGGATATGTCAGAGAGGTTTGGCTTCATCTTAGGCTTTGATGTTTAAACGCAGACAAGGCAGAATCTGAATAACATTCTTACTTAATCTACTAGAAAACTGTTTTCAGCAAAAATTGCTAATCAACTGTAGCAGGATTTTGAAGCGGAATTAGAATCTTAGCAAATGAGAACCCAAAAGAGAAAAAAAGCCTATGTGTCCAGATTAATAAGATTAGAAAAAATAAAAATAAGAGAGGTGTTAGTACAGTAGAACAAAACCTTATTATGCATCATAATTAGATGTCAGCACACATTCTGTCAGCTTACATGCTAATTTTAATTTCTAGGGCAAACTGTTTTACATGTTTGGACATTTAAATTGATGCTTTACAGTCTAGTCATGAGTATCCGATCTGAAAATTAACCTCTTCTGACAGGCTATTATTTAGGAGTTGATTCTGCAACCACAAGTGAACCATGTTTGGCTACAGCTGCAGTTTGGTCGGAGAGGGCATTTATCAGCCTGTCTGCATTTGGACAGAGGCAGGTACAGCTTAGGACAATCAATGCAACAGCTCTGCAAAGTTTCACTCACTTGAGGGATGACCTTGATTTACTCCATGGACTTCAAATTAGTGGAGTTCAGCAGAGTTCAAATGACTGCAACTGTTTGTGTGTTTGTAGGATCAAACTCCGTGAGTGCAACAGGCTCCAGTCAGGATAACCTGGGGCTGCTGCTGGTCACAGTCTACTACTGAAGGAAGAACCGTTCATTCCAATATCCCAAAATACATTCAAATATCCCTATTAATTAAAGTAAGCACATCAGCTAACAACATACCGCTGACATCCATCTATTACGCAAAAGCTCTTGTCCCACTGCGCCAATACTTTTTCTCTTGAGTGCTAAGAGAATTCATTCTAATTTGTACAGAACATGAGATCTCTGTCCCATTAGGGGGACTGACTTTTTGCCCTTTGAGCATGAAAGTATAAGAAAAACCTGAACAGGAATATTCAAGACTTCAGTTACTCTTTTTAAGTTCTATTTAGAGGAGAAAAAAATTTCCACTCCCCCTCCCCATTACTCCCTGTTAACTTTATTCTATTTTCATCTGAGTATTTCAATCCAATGTCTATGAATCCCATATAAATTAACTGTCTGCATATAAGAATGGTTCAGTTTTCCTGATATTATAAAACATTGATGATGTTGATTTATAGCATCACTCAATGAAAAGGCACTCTGAGATGATGGTTGAGTGGCACTTTAATTTCATACAATAAAGTAAATTCTAGGGCACCACTGGAGCAAATTTAAATAGAAGAAAATTATTCCCAAGCACAGAAAAACAGTACAGTGCCATATCCTTTCACCCAACACAGATATGAGCTTACAAGAAACTTGGGTTTAGCTTTATGCAAGGATTTAAACTGATTTTAAAACAGTTTGGAATTTACGAACAATCATAAAAGATAAAATTATGGGTATTTTAAAAAACATTAAACCAAAAGGCTGTTTTATACTGAGGATCCTACACAGTGTTCATTTGAGAATTTCACAAAGGCAATGGAATGAGAAGCCAGTTTATTCTGGCTAATGAAAAATATACCTGCTAAGTTATTGATAAAATGCTTTCATAAAACCATCTATTAATTTTATTAATTATTTTAATAAAACTAGTGTTTTTATTTCATAAAATTGGTCTTTTATTAAAGCCCTCATTGTTGTGTGGTTTCATGTGTGTGCATTTTTGCTGTTTGTGATCTTGAAAATGCTGATTTGAGACAGTCGGCCCAAGAGTCCTCCCAAAGTCCTCAAAAGAGAACAAACAGCAAAAAAATGTCTTTACTATGTATTGCAATAGCTCTGAAGAATCAGGACTATTATGGAAATGCGAGTTGGATTCCATCTCCAAATAACCAGGATATGCCAGCTAAGTTTCACTTCCAAAACCAATTTATTGGCAATGGTGCACAAACCAGGACGAACACAGCTTGATTTACATCTCAAGCTGAGCTTGTAGCACTGAAAACAACAATAACAAGAAATCCCGAGGTGCTTTACTTGTAAATTAAACAAGTGTATCCCAGAACACTTGTCTGCAACACACATCAAATGCTGTAATTCTGCACACTCGGTTTCAGGTTATTTTCTCTTTCATCCTAAAAAATAATACACATTTCCCTTATGGAAAAAGCAGAACTCAAAAGCAGACAACTGGTCTACAGTGATGGCTTTTGTATTCTATTACTGTCCATGTAAGAAAACAGCTCCAGTCAAGAGTTAATTATCCTTTCACACATAAAAAGGATCTTCATTATATGACACCATACTAAATCTCAGAGAGAAGTAATTTATAGCAGATGGTAAAAATTGATGATGGCACATGCCCCAGGATGTTGTTTTGTTTCTGAACCTAACTGGAAGCCAGAGCAGTGGAAAAGAAAATCCAAAAAGTAAGAATTTAGGAAAGAGAACAGATGACAATAAAACAGATAATGTGAACTGAAAAGTTAAAATCTAGATCAGCATCTGGCTTTACTCTGGAACCTAAACTTGCTGAAGTTTGGATTTTAATGAACTGGTACAGGTACAGATATAAAACATATTGTTCCAAGTGTCCTTTCCGAGTCACAACCACTGAAGTGTATTTGACCATAGTCTGTGACATACAGCTACTCTTAAATAAAAAACGGCTTCAAAAGGAAAAAAAAAAAAAAACAAACAAAAAACCACTGGTCTGTATAGGAATCTAAGAATATCCAAACAAACTTATTTGAATTATTCCATGAATTCACAGTTGTGGAGGCAATAACCTAGCCTCGAAGAACAATGAACATCATCTCAACAGCAATAATATTTTATACCAATTGTCTGTGTAAAGAAAAATAAATGATATTCCATCCAAATGCTGCAACGTTCAGGGATTTGATCTGATTTAAGAGGATTGAGCCACTTTTCCTCTCTCCCTTCTGAGCATTCAGAATGAGGAGTCTTCCATTTACTCCTACAGAGAATGGCAGTATTTCTTGACTCTCCCTATGTTTTCCAAGGCACAGCTGTACTGCAGCCTCAGCTGTTCAGGAGGGCCTCCAGTCATGGAGAGATTTCTCATCTCTTGCACATTGTGGCTCAAGCTTTCACTCTCACCTAATGCTGTGTCTGCTCTTTTTAAATTAACTCTGATTCTGCAGCACAGGTAGCAGAATATGTTTTTTAAAAGCTATAACACAAATTGTCTCTGCATATAACATTAAGGGAAAACGACTTTCATCACTTCAGGGCACTTTCTTTTGTATCATTATGAGAATTATCTTATTATGTTAATGTTTTGCACTGAAGTTCTAATCCATTGAGGATCTCTTGAGTGATACTGAAAGGAACAAACAATTAACTACCGGCTAGAAACATTTAGGTATGAGGCAGAAATGAGAAGTTCTGGGAGAACAGTCTCAAAAAAATTAACAAATCCATTTATGTTGATTGAAGCAGCAGAAACGAGAGGTTTTTCTCCGGTTTCCCATAAAATAGAACTTGCCCCATTTAGAAACATATCATTGGAAGTAGAGGGGAAAAACACCTTTGAGGATTAAATATTAAGAGTTTCTGCTCTGCAATTTATAAAATATCTCATCATTTCAGCACTAATTAGACCAATAAAGACACCACAGAAGTGATAAAGCTCTGAACGAAACAGTGGCACAGTTAGTAATTAAGGATTTTGGGGATTATGAGATTTTTCCCACCATCAAGCTCCTCAAACAAAAACAAACACACACACAAAAACACATTCTCCACATTCCTTTCAGGTAAAAATAATTTAAGATTATTTCCTAGCAGCCTAATCTAGAACTGGAATCGAGTTTAACAAAACATAGAAACATTCATGTTGTAAAGATTTTTACCACAGCATTTCAAAGACCTGTGTAGGAGAAAAACTCTGCAGAGCCACCAGCAGTTTGTTGGTTTGTTTAGCTTTAAAAAGCGCACCAGAACACTTGCCATGAATAGGGTAACCGAGAGTTCAAAGTCCTGTATACAATATATAAGAAAACTACTTAATTTTGACACCAGCTGTTTTGAACTCCACTGAAATAGCAGGAACATGATTATGAGTTGTTTAATTGAATAAAGACTGGTTTATAGTAGAAAAAGAAATGGCAAATAATTATGTTCATTTAATTCACTTGGGATTCAGCTTGTTTTCTGCTTCCTTGATATTAATGAAAAGAAATCTAATTTGTTCTACATGGCAAGAGATGTAATTTAGATGCTTATTAATGCACAGTTCTGGTAGCAGCTCTCTGAGAAATGTAGTTTTTAAAATGTTTGTTTTGTAACTCCAGGAAGCTATAAGTGTAACAAAACAACATATTTTGCATCCAAGTATAATAAAATTGGAAAAAAACCTGTTTCTCAGTGCAAGCAGGCAGACTTGAAGACTTTATCAGAACGTGGAAAGAGAGCTTTTGTAACACCATGACTTGAAATATACATGTCAATACAGTATTTTCTGAACTTTACAGTAAATCACACTTAACATTAAGAAAAATGACAAAATAGTTCTCCTACAGTCTCTAACATCTCATAACATTACACACACTGGACACAATCACAACCTCTTTGGAAAAATATTACTAATTGGCTATGTCCTAATTATTTAAGAGCTATCACATCTGTTCTAACCAGGGCAATATCCTTTTTGACACTGCCTGCATTCTTGCCTCCCAAAGAATACTTCTGTTAATTCTAACTTTTTCTGCTGCATGTGTAGAAGGAGTGTTGCGGGCATTGTAAATCTTAGCTGCACCGCAGGTTTAAATACAGGGGAAAAACGAAACATCATCAAATAACGCCTTGAAATTATGCAAATGGCAAACAAGTACCATTGCAGATCCACCTTGTGATCTACCCAGGAAAAGAGAGGAAAGAACAGCAGGACAGCAGAGCTCCTGTGATCATACACAGCTTCTAGCCTGAAGGTAACTAAGTCCGAGGAATCAAAAGAAATAGATTTCTTAGGCAATGCTTAGTTCCTTGGCCTCCTGCACAAGGCACAGCTCTCACGCTGTGAGAGGGGCACCCCTGAGGATCACCCAGCTGTCCTGGGCCCCTTCACGCTTCAGGGCAGCCTCCCGTGCTCTGCACAGATGACTTGCCATCCAATTTCCCTCACTTTTAGAATGAGAAAAACCTCTCTCCATTGCTCTGAATCCCGAAGTTTTTAAATTTCCTGATTCAAGAGTTTAATTTTCAATGAAAGCTGTAGTCATGGAGGGAAGGAGGGACAGGAAATCATAAAATTAAGGGGAAAAAAAATCAACACTTTGTCATTGAAAATCTATCTTTAAATAGGCATATTCATACACCTATCCTTCGATACATATAATAAAAAATACTTCAGACTAGATGCACTCCCATCATGCTGGCGATTAAGCTGGTGTATTTCTAGAAACTGAAACTTGTTTTTTAATGAGTGCTACAAACTTTTAAATTCTGTTTCTCAAACTCCATTCTGTTCAAGCTAATTGTCTAGTCTGCTAGCTGCTAATTAGCTGCAAGTCAATAACTGAAGTTTCTGTCAACAGGATTTGAATTTCAGCTATAAAGCAATGAAAATTCATTTTCACTAGCACACCTTAGAAATTCTTCCAATTAGCTGCTTTTTGTCCTGATTTATTCCTGTGGGATGAATACTTACAGTCCTGAACTTTATTTGTTGCTGCACATATATAACCAGGATTATTTTCCAAAAGCCTATTAATGTTTTCTTTTTATAAATCACATCTAATCTATTTCCACTAGGATGGCTGCCCTTATAATGTTAAGCAATTAGTAGTTTGAACACCATTTTGTAATAAAACTTAATTTGCAATAATTAGAATGTAACAAAAAAAAATAGTTATCATTAGATATCTACAGGCATTTTGCTTGGACGGTAAAATAATGAAGCTATCTATAAATGTTTTCCTCTTCAAAGTAAAGGTCCAACATTTAGACTCTTCAAAATAATACATGAAGACAATAGATTTTAAAACTGAAATATGATTAAACTTTAAGACACAGCCAAAAACTGCAAACAGAAAAAAAGCAGTTTCACTTTTCCTTAATGCAAATGCAGAAGAGTCTGAAGGCAAAATTTATAAGCTGGCAACAAAAAAAGTCACTTTTTGGTTTTAGATTTCTCAGATTTTTTTCCCCCACTCATTTTAGATCTTGCAATGGCACAAGACACACAAATTAATTTGTAAAATATCTTTGCCTGTAAATATAAACACACTGGACCCACTTCCTTCTTCCATTTGCTGGCTTTAGCTATGGGTCCTTCTGAGAAGACATCTTTTTATGAAATGATACGAAAGAAGACAGGATTCACTGAAGGGAGAGCAAGCCTATCAAAAGCATTGTTTTCCAGCAGAAAGAAAGTATAAAAGAAAAGAATGGAGAAGCATTTTTGGGCTACTTTATTGGACATTAGTTTTGCTCTGGGTTCACTGCATTAGATGGGGAGCATTGTGATACCATGTTAAATATTGCCTTATACAATCACAGCTGAACCTGGCTCCAAGAGATTTACCATAGTTTTTATATAGATAGAAAATTGTCGTAATGCCCATATTTGATCAAGAAAGAGATGAACTTCCAGGTGCAAAATCATACAGGGTCGAGATTTTGCTGTTCTGTTTGTACACTGAGCTCAGAGAGGATGGCAGAAGCGTTCACAAACTTGAAGGAAAAAAAAAAGGGTTATAATGAACTTAGGTTTCCCTCTGATAAATTATATGAGATGCTTCAAAAGTAAGTGGAAGATTTGAAAAGAAAACAAGCAGCACATAAGACTAGTCTCTTCAGAGAGGAAGTTCAAACAAGGAAGTTCACTACGTGGAAGTCAGCTGTGAGCCCTTTATATCAGGTCTCCAACAATAAACCATGACAAGCCTGCATCCAGTGCCTCACAGAGTTATGATAAATGCCTAAAAGGGCTGCTGGGCACTTCTAGATACTGCACTGAATATTCCCCAACATGCAGCAACTGTCATCTGTAATTGCACTGATTCAGTGCCATTGGAATTGTGGTAAATAGAAGAAGGGGAGCATATTAATCTGCGAAGTACTGATGGACACATATCTGGGTAGATCAGAGCTCGGCAATCACCAACCATATTAAATTTAATAAGAGCAAGTGTGGAACTCCCTACCTGGGATGGGATAATCCTAATTATAGGTACAAACTGGGGAACAAGAGGCTGGAAAGCAGTGCCACGTAAAAAAATCTGTTGAATGCAAGTCACCAGTGGGCCCTGACACAGTTGGGCAAGAGGGCCAACCTGTCCTGGGGAGCACCAAGCACTGCACTGCCAACTGGTATGGGGACACAGCTGTCACACTCTGCACTGGCGCAGCCACACCTCAAGTGCTGTGAGCAGTTTTGGGAGCCAAAAAGACAAAAAATTGTAAGAGTGTCCAGAGGGCACTCTTAAGAGGGCACGACTGAAAAACAAAACAGCATTTAATAGATTCTCTTAGCAAAGGATTGTTTTTTCTCATTCATAACGATTAACATAACCCAAAAAGGACTTTGCCACTTTTATCAGAGAATAAAGATCCTCTGCGTAGAAATACAAAAGTATTCTAAAAGCGGAAGACTTTAAACATCTGTTTGCGTTAGAGAATACGATGGCCCTCTACTAGAGAGAGAAAAACTATCAAGAAGGAATTGAAAACAAAAACTGATTGGAAAGCAACCCCAGAAAAATATTACCTAAATAGCAAGCCTTTGATAGCAAGTCTACAGTTCTAGAACACACTATTTCTTGAGTCTGAAATACTACAAATGTAAGCACAGTCTCCTAAATCCTGCTCTGGGCGTTTTGAATGAGAAATGAAGGCAACGCCTGGATGGCTAATCCAGGAAAGGCTGATCTACACGTTGTACTATGTCTGTTGTGCACACTTAAAACATGAAGTACAAAAAATATTATCCACCATTCTTCCACACATCTCACCCTAAGATCTCAACAAGCTTGGCTAATATGAAACATTTGCACTGCACAATGTCCATGTGTCTTAGGAAATAAAGGTTTATTCTCGTAGCGCTCAGCTTTAGCCTAAGAACTGGTAGGGAGCCAGGCAGCTACTCTGGCCAAAATACAGCCCAAACTGAAGGAGCAGACCAGGATAATACGCTTTAGCAACCAAAAAAACTTAGAATTTGTTATTCAGTATATATTCAGTCTTTAGCATAGTTTCTAATACCAGTAGGGATCAGAACTGGACTGCTGGATCAGAATCATCTGACTTTCAGGGACAACTATTCTTCCCTTCAAGATTGTCAACACACAAGAAGTAAAACTGCACTTTGTGGAAGATGGTGATCAAAAGATGAAAATGAGAAACAACCTTTCGATTTGCCATGATTCTCGTGTCCTGGATTTCAACTAAAGCCTATGAAGCTGTAGGTGGGACTGAACAGTGCAGGAATTCAGGCTGGGGGAAAGGCAGGCACCGCACACAAGTTGTGTTGTTGGAAGTTTTATCCATGCCTGATAATGCACTAAAGCTCCAAAATGCCAACACACAGGATAAACAATCACTTTTCCCTCACTGCTTTTGATGCTTGGAAAGCCCTCCTTTTCATTAATTACATCATCAATTCGTTTCTGTTGGTATCTTAATCTTCCTCAAAGCCATTTCACCCCTTTTAAGAGCATCAGCAAAGCATTACGCACCCTAGTCTTGTCAAGGAGCCTCAGAAGATGGCCCTGCTCATTCTGAGCTGAAGTCAGTCTGGGCTGACTGCAGATGCACTTTTCCACAAGATTAGCCACCAACACAAGTTTAATTTCCCATGTTTCCTAAGGTACAGCAAAGTGAAGGGTGTGGAAGATAGGCAGAGAAAAAAATTGGTTTAGGCTAACCTGAAACCTTACATTTGTCTTCATGTACTGTCCCCATCTGTCTTTGAGGAAATTAACAATAACTCCAGTATTTTTACACTCCTTCTTCTACCACTGAGCCACAAGTTATTACAGCAACCCAATTTCCAGCTAGATCCACAAAATGTGATGGACTGTGCTTCTACATTTTCTGTGAAAAATCTATGAAGTGGTTGAGGTCAAAGATGCAAAGGAATTTTTATTTTAACTGGTTTCTTCCCTTTAAAGGCCTGTTTTCCGATTCCATCCAATTTCAAATACACTACGCAGAATAGAAATACAACTGGGAATGTCCCTAAACAAATTTTTAGCACTTGGCCATCTACATTGTTGATAATGCCTTTAAAATATAAATCATGCTACAACAAACATTAGTTCCTCTAGGGTTCTCTTCAAGACATTATCTCAAACAGCTCAGCAGGGTTTAATTTATCTCAGTCATCTTTTTAAGTTAAATCATGGGTTTGTAAAATGTGCCTTCCGATCAGGGCCTTAGATTACTCATATGATTAGAGTTAGAGCTGGAAACAAGATTCTTGGCATTCCAGTTATGACTTGTTTAGGAAATTGATATTGGCATTTTCTGCATCATTTGCTGTTTCTCCAGTGAATTACTTTCCTGATTTCGATTCTGCTAAAGAAATTTCAACCTTGTGGGAGAATAAAACTAATTAAAAAACCTGGCAAATTTAACTTGAGGCAGAGAGTCTGAGCTTCCTGTTAGAATTAATGTACCTATTGATCTGTTAAAATAATAAACTAAAACTCACCGTCTATCACAGAAAATAGTACGGTGTTTGAGGTCAAACACTAATTTATCCTTTAAAGGAGAGTATAGGGTTCCTTATACCATATACAGGTTAACCTGGCAGCTCTTCAAGATAGGCGGAGAAGAATAAATACGAATAAGGCCCTATGGAATACACAGGGAAACAATTAGTCATATTAAACCATTTTTTTTCTTTACACAGACAGAACTCCCTGTAATAATACAGAGATGATGCAAAGCATTCCTTCTTCTCAGGGACACGTTTTAAACTGCCTAGTGACAACCCCCCCTTTTTTTTTTTTTTAGACCATGGTAGTAAACAAAGTTTATTTTAAAGTAGTTTTAATTCTCCAGTGTACCTTCTGTGAACTTTTGTCCTCTTCCCCAATCTTTCCTCAATACAGCTGCTGCTATTACACGAGTTAGGAAGAAAAGATCTGCTTTCGATTTTCAATATCAAAGACAAAACAAATCAATTCTAATTTTTCAGGAGATGAAACCACTGATGCAGAAGGTCATTAAATACTGTCTGCTTTTCAATGGCACTGGAGTCCAGAATAAAGGATCTTACAAAACGACAATCACCGAGACTGAGAGGACGAAGAGAAAGGAAGAGTTTCTGCTCAGGAGGGCGCACTGAATATATTTACAAAAGGGAAATGCTCTTTATTAATCCCATATTACTGATTATATCCACCGAGTACCCAGGTGCTATCCCAGTGATGCAAATCCTTACACAATATAGGAATTTATGACCCAAAACTCCAAAGCAAAATTAATCTTTGCTGCCGGCTGTCCTCCACTAGCATCACTATGTACCTAATTTAACTTTAAATTAAAAAAACCCCAAACAAACCAACTGATATTTTCATTTCGACCAATTCAGTCATGTTTCCTTCTGGTATCTTATCCTATGGAATTCTTATCATGATAATTACCACAAAAACATATTCGAAATGATCAAAATTCATACAAGTTACTATGTTAAATGGAAGCAACAAACGTATTGCAGAGAGGAAACCCCAAAAGCAATGTTAAACAAAAGAGCAGGAAATCTGAAATTGGCATCTAGGATTTAGGTCTGACACCTGACCACAATCTGCAAAGATGGCACATAGCAATTTACACATTAATTCTTTTTTGCATCATTTGGAAAGCCTTATCAGCACTGTTGCCAGTCCCTTAGTTTTGTTGGGTTCTTCATAACACCCCTGAATTTATATTTCCCTGATCAAAACTGCTTGTGTGAATATATTCATCACAATTTTAAGTCAGATCTAAAAATATCGGTTTGGTTTACCTTCCCTTTTTTGTTCATTTTCTTTCTCTACCGATTCTCTTTCCTTTTATCCTTTAGTTGCCTTTCGCTTAGCAAGTATCAGGTTTATCCAGACAAGACCATTTTTCACTGAGCCTGTGACCAATGAGGCAGTCAAGAGCATTGACCTAAAGAGTTCGACGTTAATTCAAGTTTGTCAGGTCACAAAATTCCTGGTAAGACTTTGAGCTGAGCCCATGTTTCTGCAGAGGCAGTACTACAGCAAAAAGCTGAATGAAAAACAAACAAACAAAAAGGATTTTTTTTTTCACTTTTATTATTGGTTTCCTCTCCTCTTTCCTGCATTTGTCTTCTTTCCACATAAAAGAAGTAGGCTTGACTTCAGTAATAGCTCCTGCCCTTCTCAAATAACTGTCTCTATTAACTCTCCCTCAGCCAACCATCCCTACAAGGAACATTTTTTATTATCTCAAAATAGATTGTGTCAGTTGTTGTTACAAAAAGCAATTCCTTTTTTCTCCCGCATCCTTGGAATTCATTTAAAATACTTGCAATTATACACTATCCTTGGGATTAAACTGGCCACTGTACACTTCAAACTGCAAGCCATGCTTAGCTGGCCAGTGGCATAGGCTACCTGCAATTGTCTTGCTCTGTAATTGTATTTGTACTCACTGTTTCTCCCTCCAAAACAATGCTGTTTCTCTAATGCAACACTGTGTAAATTAATTTTCAACATCTACACATTTAAACCTAGTTTATTTTCCTAATCTCACCATATTCCACAGACTGAAAGCAGAAACAGATACTCCAATATCAAGTTATCTTGCATAAACGCTTCTGCAGGCTCATTAGTCAATACTAACATTCACTTCCAAAAAAGTGCATGGAAATTAATGTGTAAATGCCTTCAAAGTGAATGAACTGATTCTCAGATGTGGAACTAATAATAAAGAGCATTACTCACACTACAGTTGTTAACAGAACTGTAATTAGGATTTTAACAATCAGAGTTACTATCTAAATTTCAACAGTCATCTTTTTACGGTCATGTTAATTAGGAGAACATTATAAGGTAAGCAGTACCATACACTTTCAGTGAAAAATTATTTTTGAAGTTATCTTGCCTTCAGTATATTACACACAATGTTGAAAAGTAGCCTTTCTAAAGCAACTTACGTGCTATCACACGTAATATTTTAAGCTTTTTTAATTCACATGCTCAGTATTTAATCAGTGTTGAAATCTTGAAAGTTACCCCTGTATGAAAACCTAGCCTGCCTAGGTCAGAGCCCTGCCCTGAGCACAATGAGCGCTTCCTCCAGTTCGGGTTCTGCAAGCTCTCTGTAAGTTCTCTGCAAGCTCTGTGTGAGTGCACTCAGGGCATGCCCCACACTGCTCTGGTGTTAGGGGACACATCCCAGGTCACACCCTGGCACTACACCCCTGAGCTGGTCAGCATGCCAGGCCTGGCCATACCCGCTTAACTCATCCAGCCTGCAGCCCTAACCTGGACACAAGTGTGTTGTGAGAAAGGCTGGGGCACACCCTGCCAAAGGCCAGGTAAATGGCAGCCACCGCTCTCTGCCTGCCAACCAACCAACCAACCAACCAAGTTATTTTACACCAGGGAGGTTGGCGAAGCAGGAGTTACTCTTGATAAGCCCACACTGACTGTGTACAATCTTCTGTGTACCTCTTCTCTTTCAGGTGCCCAGAAATGCTGTTCTGAGAGGGCTCAGCTTATGATTTGACCTACAGTGAGACCTAGCGACAGACCCTACAGTGAGTCACCTTCTGTTACCTCAGGACAACAGCACTTGGACTACACTTTCCCTAGGAGATCATTTAATACTATAGGTATTATATATAATATATATATAATATAGCTGAACATAGCCTGTCCAGCTCTGAAATCAGATTCAAAACTCACAAAGGCTGAAGTTCAATTTTGGACCAAGTGAGTGCTCAAGCCATTTGTGAACTACTGAAAGCTGCTACTGCATTAAGTGACAGGACATCTCTGTTACCTGCTACAGCTATATTAAATATTTTTGTTAGCTAAATGACAAAATTTTGATTCCTGTAACTATACTTCAATCAGTGTGACAAGTATATAAAATTTAAATTGACTCTATCATGATAAGGTCCTTTGGAATGGCTAAAAGCAAAATGCAAATCTGTCATCCAAGACAATTAGGAAACATTTCTCTTATTCTAACCACCTGTGTGTATTTTGCATAAAAGTCCCATGAAGATCATCTGTCATTCTACAATATCAACATCCATCAAATGAGAACATCTTCCATCATCAACTGTTTGTTACAATGGAAACAGAGTCCCTGAAATACAATGTTCTAGAAGGATAAATGACTCTCACTTTGAAAATAAATGTCCCTGCTTCACCTCAATGTTTATTTCCGATGAGTGCCAAGGGGATGCTAAGACATTCATCCAGCAGTGGGAGGACATTATCCCACCGCAATGTTCTGTTCTGATATTCTCTCTTAAATAACCCAAGGTCTATTATCAACATCCCTGACCTACAAAGCTTCATCTTCCCGTATGTGTACTGTGTACACTGGGATCAATCCTGGAAGATGAGGGAGCCTTTTAAAGAACATGTTACCACGAAAAAGGTTTCACTATTTCATGGCCTTCTGTCCTTAGCCAATATCAAACGTGCAAAAAAAAAATGGGACACACTTATGTTTATAATGTTTGACTCAAATACGGGCCGACACCAAATTTTTAATCAGTTTGGTAAATTTGATTTTTGAAGGCTTATGGTTGTGCTTATTTTAAGGTCATGGATATCAAAATTTATTTATTAATTTTAGTGCTGCAGAGTTATTTCAACTCAGAAAACCATTCTGTGAACTTATAATTGTGCTCCCACCCGCAGAGATATGAGCAAAATATGCAAGCCTTTTGTAGGGTGAAGCATTTAGCTGAAAGCTTTCCTCTGATACAGAATAGAACTAAGCCCAAAACACTGAAAGTATGCTCAGGGCGTACAATAACATCACCATTTCAGCTTCAAAAAAGGCCTCTGACCTTCCCTTTCATATCTGTCACTTTCAGATTCTGAGAAATTGGCCTAAATGTTCTTCTAACCCCACCTATTCAGACTGTCTGCAGGATCAGTCACATTGATACGATTGACAGGAAAAAAAGAAAACCTTTATTCCCCCAGATACTGCAAGAAAAATATGATACATCTCCTTGAAGGATGTCTGTCGATCCTGTTATAGGGTTTATTATCAAACAGCATCAGGAATAGTTAAAAATGGATGGTTTTTGTCACACAAAGGACATGGCAACATGTACCTAGTGTGCACCGCCTTTTCGTGTTTTTCTCATCACAGAAGACATGCAGATCAATTTATTCATGAAGAACTTGAAAACAGTAAACATAAATTAGGGTCCCAGCTAAGATGGTAAAATGAAAACATAGGCGTCTATATCTATTTAGAAACATTAAAGTCCAATACTAACAGAGCATACACTAAGAACAGTATCTTCATCTCCCAATGTTTTGAACCTCAGGGCATTTTACCTCTTCTTTTCTGCATTACAAATTCTACTCTTCCACATCCAGTATCATGCAAGTGTAGAATACATGTCTTCTCTCTTTAGGTTTAGTTGAAGACAACCTCTCAAACCCACTTTGAGCCTTTTTTCTCTGATTGGTCCTACTTTGGGGTTGAAGCTTCCTTAGCTGAAAAATTTGGTTGTTAAAGCATTCCACAATACAACTACACCACAGTGAAGATTTTATTTTTAAGGTTTAACTAACATTCACCAGCAGTTCCTACTTCAGTGGAGTTTCAGTCTCTAGATGCTTCCAATCACTTAATTTCATAAATTTTGAATACAGTCAAGCCGGACATAATTTCCAATTAAAAATAAAATAATAATGGGAATTTCACATTCACATAAGACCAATGGTAAAAAACAAACCCAAAACAAAACAGGAAAACCAGAATAAAACAAGGAAAAATGCTGCCACTGAAAGCAGTATCAAGGTTTCTGCCTGACCTAGAAGTATTTTAAATATACACATTTCATTTGATGTGTGCACGGAAGTATATTTGCTTCTATAGAATCTCCTTAAGGTTAATATAAAACTTAGATCCATTTCTAGGTTTCTGCACACACAGGAAAATGTTTATACTCCTCTTTCTGCATTTGGCAGGGGAAGTCCTCAAGAACTACAGTTCGGCAACAATAGGAAAACTTCACCCAAAGTATGATGGTGTCAAAAAGAAAAGAAGGACCTAAACCAAAAAAATGGGCTGATGCATAAAACACCAACATCAAACTGATTTTTCAAGTGTTACATGACAAGCCAGCTGGAGAGGAGAGGCCACATCTTGTGCTCCATGGACTGAAATATGCGGCATCCATGTCACTAGAAAATCGCTGGAGATTCTGACATTTCAAAAACTGCTCTTCTGCATAAACATCCTTTATAAGATCTACAACACAGTTATAAACAACTGCTTTTTTCCTTACGATTTCTGTTGTGTTTCTAAACTCACAGCACTAACTGTCATTTCAACTCTGTTTACCAGTGCTTGACCCACAAGTAAGTCTATGCCTGAAGAGATCTACAAGAAATGCCATAAAGAATTTTAAAAGCCTCACCACTGATACATTATATTTGCAGGATGGACAGCATTCAGGTACTTTCTACTGTAGAAGTCAAACCTGTCTGTGACACTTGCTTATTTTCCCTGACATTAACAATATATATTTAATTTCCTAGCAATTTTGACAACGTACAGCCACAAATCCTGTAAAGTCATAACATCAAGTGCATGAAATAAAGCATCTTTGAAGAAAAAAGTAACACATTTTTAAAAGGAATACAAAAATCCAAGTTTACATACTTGGGTTTTTTTTGTTTGTTTTTTTTTTTTTTTTAGCAACTAAGCTTTAGAATTTAAAACAGTAAAACTAAGATGCAGAAGGACACAGTAAGTAAATACAAGTTAGGACAACAGGATGCTTTAACCTGAGGCACCTTTCACATCATCTTAAACAAGTTAAGACTCTGCAGCAAAGTGCTTCTAAGAGATCATTAAGGATTATGTCAGCATCATGCTACATTTCACTGAAATGCAGCCACCTCTGGGATAAACGCAAACATCAATTTAAAGAGTGCATCCTCTGCAAAGTAGTTAAAAGAAGTTTCCAAAATTGCAGTGACACAGCAGCACACTGAGCTTAATTGGCCCACCATCTACATCCTTGCAAGCCTCAGCACAGATTAAGTGTGATAAATTTATGTTTATAGGGCAGATTCCTGGGACTGCAGAAATGAACCAAGTGATGGGGTTCAATTGTGGTTGTGTCATAAACCACGCAGACATGAACATCTCTGACACTAGAAAGGACTGAAACCCCTGACTACATCCAGCTGTCAGCATGTTCCAATTCACACTCCACAAGGGGATGATATTATCATCAGTGGTTTGCCTGGTGAAACTTTGCCCCAGGACTTCGAAACAGAATCACTCTATCATTGTCTGTATCAGATACGTGAAGCATGTCCAGGGCACACAAGTATAGAGGTATGTACAGAAATACTACGGTTGGAAGTGGGTATTGTATGACCCCTGTATTATTACCCTAAAAGCAAGCAAAAACCTGGCAGGTGGCCCAGGTAACCACACTCCCCTCTGCTACACTGGGAAACCACCAGCACCCAACTCATGGCACACCACCACGCTAAAGATTTATATAAAACTTCATTAGCAATTCAATGAATGCAAATTGTAAGATAATTTGTAAATGTTCCTCCCTAATTTTAAAGCGCCACATAGCAGCACTATGAATTATATGGGTAAATCTGTGCTATAGCTCAAGGAGAACAGACAATATGTTTACATAATTCTGTTCAGATCAATAGGCTTGAATAACAACTAAACCCATAAAGACATAAAGAGACTTCAGGGAACCTACTTTTACTATTAAGGAACTGCCTTTCCACCTAATTTAAACATACAATAGACAAACTATTACATTTCTGGGATCCTTGTTAATTGTTTTGTTATATATTTAACATTTGTAATGGCTCTCACAAGTACAAAATTAATGATTGATTATCCATTATTTGGAAAATAACCTAAAGTGGCTAAGATACGTATAATTTGCCCATACAGATGTATTTTCTTTTTAATGAAGTATTTCCTGAACTGCTATAAGAGCATCTTAATTTTCATGTCCAACATTTATTCTCTGTGAGATTAATAGTAAAGCATTAAAATCAATAGGATTAAAAATGTATAGATAAATAATACCTCTTACACTGCTTCCTGGTATTAGCGCTGTACTCTTAGCAGAGAAGTGTATTAAAAGGGGTAGGTTACAAATGAAGGAATTAAAATTAATCATCCTAATTGTTCAGTTACATATTCCATTAGGACTCCATAAAGCACATTTATGTACAGCTGAACTAAACCTAAAACTCCATTCTGTGTTAACCTTCCTATTTTTCAAGGTGAGTTTTTTCTTAAAGTAGTGCCAGGGATTATTTACAGAACAGGACTCACAGGAAGATACCCCCTAAAAAACCCCAAACATTTGCTGCCACACCTGTTGGGCTCAAGTTCTCCACAACTCCTGCAACCACAATCATAACTATCATTTTTGCACAGTATAAAAGTAAAAAATTGCTACTAAGTATGTTCTAAAAACTCGGCAGCCACATATATTTTGTCGTTGTTCTTCTTGTCCTAAAGATTCCAACTTTTATTCTTCTCCAGCTCAAATTATGTATTTGCTTATAGCAATCTGAGTATGCTTTCTTTTCACTGCCTTTTATCGAGCTTTACCTCACACTCCAGGAAGTCACTTCCTCGGTGTGGGAAGTTTGCTGTATTTGTGGCTGCACCTGGAGAGCTCCTCCCATTCCTCTCTCACCGGGATATTCTGTCCACCCCGACACCCAGCTCATGGCAGGGAAGCAAAGCAGCTCCTCACCTGATGCCCACAGCCAAGCACCTGGAGGGTTTTTTTTGGCAATTAGGCACTTGATGAGCCACATGCTGAGCTGTTTGTACTCAGGTTTCTTAGAGGAAGCCTTTGGGCTTCGTTTGAAATATCATCCCTTGAAGTACTGCTGAAGCTGTAGATCTCCCTAATTGCCAACTGACAACACGCAAATATTTTCTTCCTGTTTTCCTTCACCAGCCTTACTGCTGCTGTGACTGGGGGAGAAGGAAGCCTATTCTTTTCCAAGTCCTCCTCCAGCTCGTCTCTCAAATGCCCACACATACGGGATTCTGCCAGGGAACAGCAGCGTGAGCCCAAGGTGATCTCTGCCAGGTTTACACGTTTACAAAAGTTTCTAAGGCGCAGTTTGTTGATTTTACCCGCAGAAAACTTACGGCACCGGCAAAACAGAGCTGAGCAGAGCTTGCTCAGCCCATGCCAGAGTTCCCAGATCTCAGGCTCCCAGCTGGAAGAGGAGTCTGCACAAGGAGATGGTGAGTGTTTGGGATACAGCACCTCAGATAGACTACGCTGTCCTGGGCAGTGGCACAACAACATGCCAAACTGTCCCGTGTTCCTGACTCTCAGCTCCTTCTGTCTTCTTGAATAAGGAATCTCCTCAGAAAGGCTGCAAAATTCACTTTTGTGACATTTTGGAAGGATCCTGGGATGGCTCTAACTTCAGCCATGCTACATCTTGAAAAAAACCAATGCACTACTGTGGTACTGCTCGACTTCAGACTCTATAGGGAAACATTGCTCTGGATCCACTCCATTTAAATTAACATGTACATTTTTCTGTTCAACGCCATGGGCTGCAAAATTCCTAAAATTCAAAAAAACCTAGAAGCGGTTGTCAGATTATTCAGAGGATGTAGCGGAGCACGTCTTTTATATTTATTCTGCATAAACCTCCACACACATAGCAGGCCATCACATTCCAGCAAAAATATCTCAGTACAAACAAGATTGAAACAAATAGTCAAAAGGAACATCAAAGAGCAAAGCAGCAAGAGCTTGCTCTTCTAAAGTTATCAGTTTTCATCACTGAAGCAGAAGATGAGAGACAGAAGAGGAAATGCCAGATGCAGTCATGTAAACCAAGCTATGGATCTGGGAATGTAAGATGGCCAACAAACACTGCAGTTAGCAGAGAGACAAAGACTGCTGACTAAAATATTAAATATCTGTCTACTTTCCACTTTTACATTAAATATTGGTATTTACTCATGCTTATCACGGCAGGTGGTTACATGTTTATTCTAAAAAAAGCCAAAAAACCAAAACCCCCCCACCCCCAGCACACCTTTAAGCAGTCAGACTGTAAAATGTATTTACCTGAACTTCAGTTAAGTGTTGATCAAAGAATGCTTGACACAAAGAATGTTTTATATACATGAACTTCCCAGCTTTGAATTTCATTGGTGAAGAAAAACACCGACAAGGTCCAAAGCTGTCAATCAATTCTTCACAAACAATTTCAGCATCCCGTGAAGCCAACACATACATTCATTATACGCACGGAATTACCACAGAGCACTCCAGGGTACCTTCTCATCTAGTGCAATATAATTATTTCACCATTAATTTTGTTACATATTATTAGTATCGCAAGAGCACCAAAATTAGGGTCACGTGAAACCACAGACAGAATTTCTCACGGTAGATGTAAAAGCCAAATTTTCCAGCATGCACAAAAGGCCTCTGGTTCAACATGCCAGTGTGGAAACTCCAGTCTCTTAGCGCTCCTACATAGCTGACTCTCTGTTTCTGTTGTTGCCTAAATCAACATACTAAATGGTCTGCAAATTGCAAATGATCATTTTAAACAGTTCTCCCTCCTCCTTCCATTAAAGATGAAAGTATTTAAAAATCTACCACACAGGTCTTCTCCTTAAACTATGTTCATCTATAACCTGGGGCTGGCAAGATGAAGAAAAGCCTGTAGAAAGCGCAAAGTTATGACACATTTCCCTGTGAAGCCATTTAAAGATTCAAATATAGCACTTCATCCATTTTAATAACAGCTTTAGGAAATTGAAGTAAAAAACTCCTGTGCAACTTTCAAAATTGAGCTCTTTCACAACCTACAAAACATTACTATGAAACAGCTTTGCTGCTTTTTCCAAGAACCACTCCCTTTCCCCCTTTTCAACAACCTAAATAAAACCAAATATAAGGATGAAAAAGAAAATACAAAACTGACACACATTAAATTTCCCTCACTTTTACCCTTTGAGTCCCTTTGTACTTAACATATTACTACTGACTACTTTCTCATCTAAGAACAGCATTCTCTTGTCCTTAAAATGACCATGTAATAATTATGTTAAATTCAAAGCTCACCAAAACACAATGATAGTTTTTCTTATACATTGATAGTACGGCTAAAATAATATAGCAGGTCTGATTTTCTTCTGCATTCTAATGGGGAAACAATCTACTAAGAGAGCAGATTAAAAGACAGGTTCGGGGAAATGCTGAGGACAAACACTCCTCCCAAGCTTTACCTTCACACAAAACGGATAAAGTCTGAGGGCTCCCCCCACAGCTGACCTGCCCTTGCCCCAGGCCCAATCTCCCCAGCATGCCCCCAGCCTGGCTGAACTGGGGGGCTGCTTGCACAAATGGGAGCCAGTGAGCCCCTGGGCACTGTGATGTGGCCAACTCTTTGCCCCACACCCTGCCTTGGGGCTACTGGCCCCCAAAGGAAGAAAAGTCAAGAAAATAAACATGAAGACTCACCTACACCCAAGATGCTGCAGAAAAGTCCAGGTTCATGAGGTTCCTCACACATTGTGTGACAAGGAAACTCTGCCCCACCTAAGGATAGGAGCCCCCTCTGTGGATAACTGGGTAATTGCCACCAGCTGGCACTGCCCATTCACACCTGTACCACTGCCCGCAAAACCTCCAGAAAAACTGTGGCACAATTATTTCCACTGCAAACACCTGTGAATACCAGAACACTTAATAACGGTCCGTCCCAGCAAACAGGTGAGAAGAAATACTAAGAAAGCAAGTCAGTTCAGTTCACATAAAAATTCTGTTTGCTTCATTTGCTACATCAGTGCTTTACAGCAAAGCCAAAGATGGTTCTTCAGATAACAGAGATGAACCTAGGTTACCATTTCCAATGATTTTATATTTTGCTACAAATACTTAACAGCTCCCTGGAAGATTAAATTAATTTCTTACTCCTCAAATATCTACATGTCACATACCTTTGGTCTACTCTGAAAAGAACCAAGTATACTTTACAGCTTCCAGACAGGATATACACTGGGATATTTATTTCATTTTTAGAACTGCAGTAAACAAACATAAATTACCTTATTCAGGTTTCTTTGAAAAGAAGCCTGAATATTCTAAATAGTCTTCATGGGTTTAGTATTTTTAAATTTTTACACCTCCGTGAAATTTGTTGCGTGAGAGGAGAAAACCCCACAAGGTGATCAGAGCTGGAATAATTTCACATGGTCACAGCAACACTTTGTTAAATGCAACTGAAACAGGTGAGCAGTGGGGCACTTTTAAGGGGGGGGTCAGATGGCTGGCTGGCCAAGGCAGTGCTGTTGCTGTATAAATGATCCTAAAGGCATAGCTGTTATTCTTTTTTTCATTTATTCTTCCTGGGTGCTTGCCCTTTTGCACACAGACTAAGTGTAATTTTGTTCCTGTGTTTGGGCACAGGACAGGTTCTGCAGTGCTTCCACAACAAATTCCTCACAGCACTCCCCAGCTTCCATACAGTTATGATCACCTCTGTGAGCAGGCTGAAGGGAATCTCAAATATGTACATAGGGTTACCTGTAGGCAGCAAAGGGGCATTTGTAGGAAAGGCTCTTTAGTGATTAAAGCAATGCCTACAGATTTGTTCACACTTGCACACCCCTTCCTTATTGTGTCAGCCTGAATGCAGCCAAGGGAGAATCAGGAAAGACAGTCCTCCTAACTTTTTTGTACCACAGCCCTAAAAAATACTCACTCTTGCTTTACAAATCCGTGGTTTTATACAGAGAGCAATTTTGTACAGATACAATGTCTACCTCTCACTGCAGCTCTACCTCTAATGATGGTTTAAAGGAAGGTGGGTAAATGCTTGCCTTTGCATTCATTGTGTACACTGGCTAAATGAATTTAGCTTGAATACCAAGTTAAAAAAGACTGCTTCTAAAATATACATGGTGTCCTTCAGATGACAAATCAAGCAGTGTAGAAAGGCAGCAATTTCCAATGAATTGCCTATGAAGCAGACGGTTCTGGCACGTTTGAAGGAACAGGCCTCAGTCTCTGATGGAGCTTAATTTGCTTTTGTTTATTGCTAATTCAATTTCATAGGAATGATTTATCCCATGCTCAGAAATGTTCTGTTGAGGAAAAAACATGCCTTTCGGCATCTGAAAACACCAGAATACCTCATATATACTGGTAGTCTTTCCTCACAATTCCTTATGCAAAGACTGGATAGCTCTTTTCTATGTAGCATAAAAAGGGCAGGTGCCTTTTCACAAGATGGAAAAAGTTCTCACTTTTGCACCTGCCTTAATTCAGACATGGAATCACAGAATAGCTGACAAGACTGTGAACATTCTCTTTAAAACATTACTTGCTACATCAGTGATCTCATCAGTGATTGTCAGGTGTTCAGGGTTAGGGCAAGATGAAGAGCTTTCCTCCCACACCAGTAACTCCTTGGCACATAGGAGAGAGTGCTCAAGCCGAACTTGACTGCTGGAGTTTAACCTGGCCATCTAACGTGAAAAGTTAAGCAATTCTTTGTTGACAATCATTATTTCCATAAGTTGTGGAGGATACAGAATGCTCCAATTCCTAGCTGGAATAAATAATTGCTCCTCCTCCTCCTGTATTTCTCTGGCCTCGTGGCAGCATTCCAGGAGGTGCGTATCACAGGACGCTGTGCTCTCCTCCACACAGCAGGCCCTGAGCTTTGCTTCCCTGAGGCACATTTGCATTTGGAGGATCACCAGAGGGTGGCTGTGGCAGGGTTCTGACAGAACTTCTTTAGAGGAAATTGCCAGAATGATCTGACAGCAATTCATCAATTCTGAGCTGTTAACACAGTGCTTTTGTGACTACATCACTCAGTCCAACTCTGAATCAGGGTTGTATCCCTACCTTGGTCTAATAAAATATACACACACCCCCAATGCAAGTGGAAAAGCTGATAGGAGAAAATATTGATTTTTATTTTAACCCTTGCTCCAACTCATTAACAAGAAATAATGCTGTGCTGAACACATGCCCCAAACCTTGCCTTTCTAGCTTCTACCTGTCTAAATTAATGTCCTGGGCACTGTGGCAGCTGCACAGCTTAGATCAGGCCATGCAAATACACTTCACTCATTTAGGATTTTCCACAGCTCTTTGCTTAAGGGCTTTCTCCCTTTTCCTATGTTTTGTAGAGGAAAGAAAACACAGGTATCGTGGGGCACTATGTGATGTAGGATTCCTCTGTACCCAAAGATTCCTGCCTTTTCACGCACTTACAACTTAAAATAAACATTGTCATTATTTTAATGTCATTGAAGCAACCAAACTCATACCTTTAAACTGAAAAAGGGTTGTGGGAAAAAAACCCACCAACATTCTTCCAATCTGTTTCCTAAAAGTGATGGTAGAGATGTAACAAAGTGGCCCAGCCCATCTTTTGTAGCACTTGTTAAACTTGGATTCATTCCTATGACCAATTAGAGGAACTTTTCAGTTTGATGCCTGTCAAACACGGTTTTGGTAGAAACATCACTGTAAACACAAAGGCTGAAATTTCCAAAGCCATACAGAAACCTAGACTGAATATGTTAAAGCTACTTAATGTCCCCCTCAGGGTAAAATTCTTTCAGGAAGACAACAAGAGTTTTAGTACACTTAACTGCCTCTGGCTGTGTTACTACTCCTTCAAATGAAAACGGTGAAATTTCATTTAAACCCATAAGATTTTGTGATTTCTGGCCTAAGATGGTCATACTAACAATGACTTGATTTTTCTGTGGTCAGTTTACAAATCATGACAAGAAAAATAACCTAAGATGGCACAAACACTAAAAACCTTCAGTAGTCCTATTTATATTGAGTAGGTTAATTAACCTTTTTATCATGCATTAAATGCAATACATATTTCATATTATTATTTCTAGTAAAAAGTTTCAGGAAATGAAAGCAGATATCTGCATTTTTAATGACACTAATGTGCATTTCAGCTCTGCCTGTCGGTGCACAATTAATTCAAAAGGGTCGACTAGAAGATACAAATAATAATCAAAAGACTAACAAAGTGGTACCTTAAATAAGGGCAGATAAACCATAATTTGGTTAACTGGACTGCCTGTTTAGGCAGCAAACTTGTCTTTTCCCAGGCCTCTACCTTTATAAAATCAAATATAAAACTGCTAGAGTAAGTACTCTGTAGAGTAAGCACAGAATGAGGGGGTAAAGATACTTGGAAATGAATCTCTTCAGGAGTTATAAGAAAATGCTACAGGAAGCAGGAAATGTTGTCTGAGAGGCCTGGACGTCTGTTTTATCATCCACTGACTCTGCTTGGTTTGTACCTGTGCATCAATTATGCTCTATTTAGAAAAAGACAGTGTTTAAAGGTGATTTGGCTGTTTGTCACAGGCTCTAGGGAGGGCATAGTGACTGATGTTGTGATTTCCTGTGTTGTTACCTGGGAAACAGTGATGCAGCCTAGAGATTATGACATTCCTGCGGTCAGAAGAAAAGTAGCATAGCCAAAACTTGCGAAAATATATCTAAGCCTTCTAAATCTGCTATTGTTACAATACACTGCCATTTGTCAGTGAGAGGGGTGTAGGACCATGGGGACAGTGTTCTGTAATCTAAGTATCTTTATGATATTATGTTAAAAGACTTTTTACATGTGAAAAAGGGGAGAGGGGAAAAGTTGGTCTTATCAGATTTTATAAAACCTTTTCTCATTCCATCTCCTCGTTATTCTATCAAAGGAATTTATTATTATTGTTATTATTTGGGGGAGGGTGGTACTTCAGCCAGTTTCCAACGGTGTATTTCAAGCATGTTCACTGGGATGTGGGACATGTTAGAAAACACTGAATGGCTTATCCTAAAAATCTGTTCCATGTGAAAGATTAAGCAAGTACTAGTGCCGGTTAAAAGCACACAAAAACTCCAGCTCCTCCACTAGAACACTGAAACCTGCCACTGCATAAAAAAAAAAGGGAATTTAGATTCAGGTCCTAATTCATGGTCTACTTGAAGGCCTTCAAGCAGCCCAAAAACTTGTCAGAGTATTAATGCCTCTTAAGTGGCCTCACTGCTGAAGTTCCTACATTTTCTGCTATTCTTTGCTTTCAACTAATGTCCTCTTGCAAATGTCACCCTGAACAAGAGCACAGTAGTGTAATACTCAATGAGACCTATATCAATAGAAACAAAGGGAAAAAATCCTTCACTTCATATCAACAGGAAAAAAAAAAAAGGAAGATGGTGGTTTTCACTACTCTAATTAGAATGGTATCAATGTTTTATCTCTTCCCTCTATAATTTTCACTTCAGCATTTTATTGCATCTTTCTATTTTCTGCTTGATTTTTTCTCCTAATTAAATTTATTTTCTGTTTTATCTTTCAGCTACATCTATAATTTACAATCTTTCATTCCAGAAGCACAATTTCTTTGCCTTTCTCTATTCTCTTCTGGCAGGTTTAGTATTAGAAATCATAAGAAAAGGGGAAGGAATATAATGACAACATCAGGCAGATGATTTATCATGAAGATTATAGGCTAATAGGCCATGTCAAAGCCTGTAAGAAAATGTATGAAACACTCTCTGTGTTTCAGTGAGCTCCGAATGTTACATTAGAAAAATTATGACAGGTGATAATTGACAATATTAGTATGGGGATAAAACAAACTGGAAATAGAACAGTGTCCTTAAAAGGTACACACTGAAAACCAGGATTCAGACAGAAAATAACTTGAGCTACTTGAGACTTGCAGTCAACAAGTCAAGTTTTCTTTATTGTTATGTTGGGTTTTTTTTGACTCCATCCTCTGTATTCATTGCAAAATAGGACAGGAAAAGCATACAAGTTAGACTTAAGTGTAAAGTCTCTAAGTCTCTCAAACGATACAGGGAACTGCCAGCAAAAGCCTTGCTGAAAGATGTTCCTCTGAGGGAAAAACTCCTGTAATGCTTCAAACAGCTGAACCAGCCAATAGCTCAAAGTCTCCTGCAACGGACTTTAAGTGGCATACAGAAAACTTTTATCCCTGAATATCATATTGCATGTGCTTGGGCTTCATCCCTTGATTTTTCTGGTAATTCCTAATAAAGGATTATCCATTCGATAAACCCAGCTAAATGAACACTGAATGTGTGAGCAGCTGGAAAGTTTTTCAACGGCTTTATTTAAATATAATTTTGTCTCCACAAAAAGGAGAGGAAGAGGGCATCCAGGCAGAGTTATTGCCATCTACATGAAGATGCTGTGTTCTGCTTTGTCATTTCTCTGAAGCGCAAACTAATAGTTCTACCAAAGAAGTTGACTGTGTAAGGAACATCTCACAGGCTCGAAAGCACCAGGTTAATAACTCCAGCTCATCTCTCAAGCATCAGACTACCAGCAGATTCAGAGCTGTCCCCATGGTGATATTTATCAGAGTCCTGGAAAAAGAGCCCGGGAAGTGTTTCTCTTCCTCTCTCTGCAGCACAGGACAATATTTTGCTAAGGTCACACAAATCTCTCACCTAAACAGCAAGATGCCAGTGCAGGAGCCCCAAAAGCTGTTAGCACTCCAGTGCCTTTTACATGACACGCAGGCTGGAGAGCTTCCCAAGCATGGCAATGTTCCGTTCACCACCACCATCCCCAACACAGGTACACAAATGACCTAACAGAACCTCCAGCTTCAAGGTTTTTCTTCAGCTTCAGTCTCTATATCATGACATAAATGGACTCCTGAGCTCATGGAAATGGTACCTGGATGAACCCTATGCAATGTTTCTTCAGAGGAAAAGAAACAAACCTTTAGTTAATGGTACTCTGAAAACCCAACAGATGGGGGCAGTTACACAATAACGGATTTAAGTTTCAGCTACCTTAAAAATAATTAACATAAAATAGAATATCATACAATCCAGAGACATAAGTGATGCGACTTATTTCTGAGACTCCAAAATGTCTCCACTCAATAAAGAAAGGCTGATATGCCTAATTTTTCTAAAGCACAATAGTTCATTCTTTTTTCTGCTTTAATTTCAAGTATTGTTATTCTATCTTTCAGTGCCCACTGCCCAGCCTAATGTAAAGTCATGAAGTCTAAAAATATGGCAGAAACCATCAATCTTCTCACTTGTATTTTTATTAATTTTTGAATTTAAAATGTATTAAATACTCATATTAATTTAATGATATCATAAAAAGGAATTTAATTCTTTTTCCAAATTAATTAAACCCCTCTGAACTCATCTGCTGCCACACCAGCAAGGCTTCAAAAATTCATAAAAGCAGCTGACGGTCCTTGTAAACAATAGCTGTTCCTCATAAGACCACATTAAGCTCCCTATTCCAGTGAATTAAGAAGCATAAAATAATTTTAATGAAAAAAGTTAATATTTAAACAGAATTATCATGCCAGCATTTCCTCCACCAGTGGACTCTCTCATTTAGCTTGTTTCTGTTCTTACAGTCTGTCTAGCAAATTAAGGAGGATCCTGACATTCAAGAGATGTGATATTAAAATATTTGGCTTAGCAGATATGAAGAATATAGTAAAAATTTCAATGGCAAACCTAAAAAATATATTTCAAAGAATTACATCTCAATAGTTGTTACAATATGGCATTCTAATGATAAAATAAATTATAGATAAACAGAATATATGATAATCACAATCTCTGCCATTTATTCTTTAAAAAGGTATTTAAAAACTGAGTATTCATTGAGTACACAGCTTTGATGAAGAAGGAACAGCTCAATCAAGCACATGGGCTGGCTGCACATCATCAAATACCAAAACTAAGGTTTTGGTAATATTGTAAAATATGTCTACATGGAAACGTTTATATTAATGTACCCACTCTCCGCAGAAAGGTCATTAGGAGAAACAAAAATCTCAAGGAATGTAGGGAACTGCTGATACTGCTGTGATGTGCGGGTTGCCTGTGTATCTGCTGCAGGGCTTGCCAAGGCCAAACACCATTTTGCCATGATCCCTCTGCATGCATACAGAAACCCTATGACTTATGTTTTTATCAATGATAAGAAGAACACAAATAAAAAAGGAAATCCTTAAACTCGGGAGTTTAAAAACTGCAAAACTACAGACAAAGCAAATAAGCTTTATTTACGGTAATTAAAAAAAAAAAATCTATGAAAACAATTACTACAGTTTTTAAATACTAGGGGCTCACTACATTCTTCCCATGTTATGAATCTTACAGCATTTAATGGTTCTGAAGCACTTCTCATCAGGGAGCTGGTAGTCATCAGAATCTCATTACTCCACCAGTCAGCGTCCTGATTGCTATCATCCAACAATTTACTAAATCAGATATGAACATTCAGCAAACCACTATCAAATAAGTGGGAGCCCTCAGGGGAAAGTATCCTTGCGATTCACTATATACAGAAGAAACGCTGCTCTTTTTTTTCCCTTGTATTAAATATGTAAAGGTTTCTGAGCCAGGGGTTTATAATGTATTATAATTTATAAGCAACTGGGTTGGCTAGCAGCTGTCAGAAAGATTAGACACTTGCATAATCATAATGAAAATCTAATCAACTCCCCAATTAGTATCAATTAATTTCAGGAAGAGTTAAGAAAAACTGTAAAGGTTAGCCAAAAAATATATCTAAAGTATGAGACAACATAAAAGAATAGAAAACAGAACATAAAGAAAGGTATTATTTAAGTGTATTCACAAGAAATTACTTTAGGTACAGTTAAGAGGTAATTACATGTCTGAATAAAGCCCACCTATGAAAGTCATGCTAACAAAGCATGAGACTGTGACATTTAGCTACACCCAATGAAAAGGTCAGGAAATAGCCACAATATCCTGAATAGGTTCTGAACCTGGACCTGAAACTGAAAGTTTGTGCCCCAAGGAGTGGTTTACAGAGCTTCTCATGGCACCAAGGAATTCACTGCTGTCCTTACTCTGCAAGCCTTACACTGAGCTCTGTTTTTAAAATTACCCCGTTTCCTACCATACTGCATTAGATTTTCAACTGCTCAGCATTTGCCTTCCAAAAGAGCTCAGTGCAACATCAAGCCAGCCCTTATTCATCACTCTACCTGCACATTTCTCCTCTTCTGTCAGCCACCACCACTTACATGTGTTCTGGCTCTTAGGGACACACACCTAAAGTAAACACACCTTATATCTCAGAAACGTATTCTAACCAAATGCAGTAATGCAAATCTCATTCTCCTAAAGTCCAGATAAATGTAAGAAATTCCAGAATTGCCAAGTACCGATTGCCATCTTAAGGACAACATCCCTGTCACAGAGCCTATAGTCTTTTGTCTTATTACTGCCCATCTTAAATCATGCAGTGTAACCCCTTGTGATTCTGGCAGGATCTGTTTGAACCTTGCTCTGTTCCTCACGAAGTCTCAGCACATACTCAGAAGGAATCATCCTCCTCTTTGCAGCACAGAGATTTCCAGCAACACAGAGAAATTTAGTTTGTGTCATGAAAAAAACCCTCAGCCCTCAACAACTACCAGTTTTCAAAAGAGCTGATTGAAACGCAAACTGATACTGTAGAGAAAGATCAAAATTCCCACGTACATGTGGCTGCACATTTCCTGCATCTCCCTTCCCACTGGCTCATTTCCTGAAAAACTGTGCTTCTCAGAGCAGGAGTTGCAAATGCAATCCATTTTGTCATCAAATGATGGACACATTGGTGACCAGGGCAAGAGATACCTATACTGCAATCCCTGCTCAAAGTAAGAGAGAAAATGTAAGAGTAAATCAGAATTCAGGCAGATGTATAAATGCCCTGATGTCAGGCTGAGTTCTTTGCTATTGGCAGAAGTTTTTGTATTTACATGGAGCATCATTCTTTATTGCACAAAAAGGAAAGGAAAAAAAGCTTTGCAGAATAAATGCCAATCATGAATTGACTTGTCAACCTGAAGGGCTCACATCCAGTGCCATAACTCAGTGCCCCCTTTGGCAGAGAACTGTACCATTCTACCTCTCAGAAAAAACTCATCCTAAACAACATGTGGAGAACCAGCGGACCAGCAGCAAATACAACATCTTTCAAATAGGATACCAAGCTGTTCTCACACTGGAAGGCCTAAAAATAAAGACATTTAAAGATTCTGACACTTGAAAAATAAGCCCAGTGAAGCTCAAGTGCTCAGTTATATAGGGCACTAGGAGCACACCATGCCAAAGATTTCTACTGCCAGAAGCCTCTCTCTGAATACTGATAAATTCCAGACCTTTCTCATCTTTAAAGACCTCAACAGGTTATAACTGACTATACCTAAGAATGACGCAAAGCTACCAGAGAAAACTGTATCTCAGTCAACAGTCAAGAATTTGGGGGCACACTTGGGCTTTCCCTTGCTCACAGAGCACAGAGCACTCACCAGCCATAGTTTTAATATCAGGGAATTAATAGTAAAATAGCTGCAAGCACAATATTACTTTTGGAAAACCAAGACAAAACTTAATGTTCAAGATATGTACTGTGTTACTGAATATGCTTATGCTGGTTAAGAGATTCTAACTTTTAAGTTGCAAAGAAAAGACTGATCTGGCTTTTCTTTCCTATTTGCATTTCTATTTGGTTAAAGTATTTCGGGCAGTTTGTCTTAAAAACGTGGGCTCCTCAAAAAGACAGATTAACAGCTCCTCTTACAGAATGACAAAACGGGACCAACACAACAAACAAAACAAAAGACAGTTACATTAAAATTAGATTACCCACTAAAGGAAAACAGTGTAGATGGAGACATGCATGACATTTTATAAACTTCTAAAACAGAACAATAGTATCCATCTTAAGGACAATCAATTAGATGTTAAAATATCCAAACAGTCTCTCTTAATGCTTTACATTTTTGGCTGTGTGTCATCTGGGAAACTGGAAACAAAACTGAGAGAAAGATGCAGTATTTATATATATATTTATTTATTTATTTATTTATTTCTTGTGATGTACTGACAACAGTTTTCCATAAAAAAAACTTGTTAAAATAGTGAGACTTCTAACTGCTATTTCTATTCTTGTCGTGGAAATTGCATTGCTTGACACCACACTGGAGACTCCCTGTCATATGCTTTTAACCTTTTAATAGGGTGTTTTTCAAATCCTTCATAAAATAACCAGAAGCAGGCTGGAAGGGGTAATAAGCAACTATTCACTACAACTGTATCTCTAAGCAAATATATTTCTAACCCAAACCTTTTTCAACATCTACTTAAAAGTTCCTAATAATAGAAATGCCAAAAGTTCCTAACTCCTCTGGTCTAATCATTAATCATCGTTAGCACATCACAGGATTTCATAAAATAAAGCAATGGATCAGAAGTTCTCTTGCTGTAATTTCAAAGTACTACTCCTTGTTCTAGTCCTGGTAAGCAGAGAAGCATATTCCTACCTTCCTCTTATCAACCTTTTCATGTACCTGAAAACTCCTTTATTCCAGCAGTCCTCTCTTGAAGAGATCAAATAACCCACATTCCTTCTAAGATCCCTTCTTGGGATCTCTGCCCATGCTTCCTACAGTGTAGCACGACTCTGTGTGCGTGTATACAGAAAAGAGCTGCTAATAAATAATGGCCACAGCAAGAAGTCAGGAATCCCTGTGCTTACACACACAAGGAAAGCTATAATAGCTGTAAAATCCAATTATTAAAAGCAGTCTTTTTATGTTTTATCCTCTTTGTGAAAATTATTTGAAGAGAGTCAAAAGTGAGAAGACTTGAACCTACGAGCCAAGCCACGTTCAATTCATTTAAAGACCCTTTGAACAGCAGCAAAGGGACTTTTTCTTGGCCTAAGATCATCTAATAACAGGCAAGGATGGGGACAAGGAAGGTTCAGCCAGTGGAATCAGTGGCTTACATGAGGAGCAGCACAGGCATTTGATAATTTATGATCTTGAAATCAGAGTTAATTTTCAGGCACATATAAGTTAGACAAGAGTTGTATGGCAAGAATGAGCAAAGTTATCCCTGAGATTCAAGTCCAATGTAAATTTCAACAGGATGCTTGCACCTACAGGTCGTGTTCTGTACACTCCTCTCAATTAAATTCCTGGTTATTAAATGAGATTGATGGAATCAAAAATGCTTGATTGGTCATATTTGCTTGTCTTTACAAAAAGATTTCTCAGATTACAAATATGAGCATGCTCGAATCTGTTTTCTTTGGACATGTTGGTATTTCAGCCACGTGCCACAAAAGAGATGCACAACTATGGAGAACCTTTGCCATTTCTAGCAAGCGTTTTATCCTGTGAACAATTCATTACACTTCCAGAACTATTTGTGGGAAGCTGTATTCATCAATAAAACCTTACAGTTATAACAATCCTCTCACCTGCTTTTGACTTCATTACTTTTCCACTCCCACAAATTCATTTCAGAGACAAGTTTTAAGGAGGATTTTTATGCACTGGCATTTGCTCATAACTTAAGCAGTTAAGCAATTCCTAATTTATGTAGCTCTTGGAAAAAATATTAACTCTGAAAGAACTGTATAAAAATGGGAATTGGATTTCATTTCCCAATAACAACAAAGTACCATTTTCACAAATTACTGTAACTGATTATTTTATAACCTGCTCATTTGCGGCCAACTACGAAATCCTTCGCAACCAGCATATTTTTGATTGAACTACAACCCTAAACATTTTAATTCAATGTTTTAGACATTTAGACAACGAAACAATTAAAAAAGGAAACCTTTATTTAATACAAAAGGGAAAAATGATTTTTGTATAAGTATGAAAGAGTTGATTAATTAAAAGTACTTTTATTAGGTATGATAAAAATTCACCAATAGTAGGTCAAATCCTGCAGGTTTCTAACTAAACTCAGTAACCAAAAAATTATTTCTGCATTACTAAAACATGTCTAGAGTGCATTAATAGTACAGCTATCAGTTCTTAAAAGGATGCCCAGTTATATACCTTTATTTTGTATTGAGGCACTCAACGCTTTGAGAACTGACAAAATGGATTTATAATCCCTATTACTTTTTGACATCTCTCATCCATATGGTTTATGTACAAATACTCAATGCTATTGATTACTTAATGAAAGCATTTATGTGAATGTTCAGAAATATCCTAGAGTTAAGGACCTCAGCTATACATTTTACATTTCATGAAGATGAATGTGTTTAGTTGTAAATCCATCTGCATTGCTTCATACATTCAATACATAAAGCTAAAATTATGAACCAATAAAGTCAATAAAACTTGCTGTGTCAAATTTATAGCAAGAATGAATACACACATTTAAACACTAATAATTCCTGGCAGCATTTTAAGCAAATAGGTATATAAAGAGCTAATGCTGGGAGCACCTAGAGAACCAGGTTCAAGTAAGTGAAATTCATTTAATTCTCTGCATGCCTGAGAAGGTCAAGATAAGATTATATAAAGGTACAAAGTTTATTGGCTGTGTGCAAATGTCACTTTAAAACAAAAGAAAAAGAAAAACAGTATGTTTAAAGAATTCTTCTCAGTCCCATTCAAGAAATAAGGAACCTCACCTTGCCAACCCCTGAAAGGTCTCCAGGTAAAGAACTACGAAGATCTAAGTACAAAAGCAAAGAAATCAGCATCTTAAGCTTTGGTATTTTTTAACTCCAGCAAAGTGATTCCAATCTGTTCTGAACATTCATTTATATATCTACATGAATATTAAAAAAAGAGAGACCAACCTACAATGAAGTTGAGATATAAAATGTCTGTAATTTCAACTCAGATACTAAAAGAACAAAAATGGTAGGGCAAAACTCTGGATGTTTAAAGCTCCTACTCTGCTTTAAGGTTTTTATTATTATCCATTATTCTCTTATTTCCAGCAGCACTGAATATCTTCAGGATCCTACTACTCCTTATTCAAACTAAGACTGCTATTCATATTGAATTTTGATTAATGCTTTTCAGGCTTTACTCTGCTGATGGTTACTTTCTTATGTTGGCAGCCTGATAGATATTGCCACGCACGTTTAAGTAAAATAATTAACTGTACTGATAGCCTCCCCTCTGGAAGTAATTTTGTTTATATGCTTGCTCCCCCCAAATCGTAGCCATAAATGGAAGCATTCTATTTATCAAAAACATTGGCTGCTATGAATTGTAAAATTAAATATTTAGACATCTTCGTAGAATGGATTAAATGTCAACTGTGTCATCTAATACCAGGAAATATCTATTAAAAATACATTTGATAGTAGATATTTTCTCATAATACTAAAAAGCTGGGAAACAAAAAATTCTTAGAGTAATGCCAAATTGAAAACCATGCATAATTCAGCACTCAAATTGAATTTTAATCTTTTCATAATGCTTGGGGAAACATTTTTATACTTATGAAAACTAAGGGAGATAGAGAACATTACCAACCAAATAAGTGGTTTTATGTTCAGGCAGAAATGATACAGTAGCTAATAGAAATAGGTTATTTGAAGCAGTGAGAGGAATAGGAAGCACCCTGGACATTACAAATTCACGTCCAAGTTCCCAGGACTGTTGAAGGAAATTAAAAAATATAGGCACAAACCGCTGGTCTCCAGGAAAATACTGCTTGTCTTTCACACCCAGGGACTAAGGGGTTTCTCAGCCTGAGAGCTGTAAGGGACAACACTTCCAAAATCACTGCCTTTCGGATTGGTAGAAGGAACATCACCACCAAAAAAAAAAAAGCAATCAAACATCATTACCGTTGATGTCAGCACCAAGAAGAATCCAACAGAAAGAACCAGGATTGCCATGTCATTCACACTGTGAAAACACAGAGTTTCTTTATGGATGTAATAAAGATGCTCTTCTTGAATTTACAGCTACAGATTCCCTGAGTCCAACTACTACAGAACCATCCCAAGATATACGTAAAGGACTATTTGACTCTTGAGTAATCCCTCACAGTTGGCTCAATCGGTCTACAAGAAGATATTTGTAAAAGGAAAAATAAAACCAGCAGTTCCACTACCTCATCCCCTTCAAAATACTTGGAAAACACCTGCTCTACAGGACCTTCTTTCTCCCATTCCTCCTCAATTTTCATAACTGGGAATAAATATTTGTTCTCATTCCCTTCGGTACTTTGGTACCGTAGTCTTGAGCTTATATCCAAAGCAATTGCTCAACATATAGGGTAAATCTTTAGCAGCAGGGGAGGGCATCTACCCCTTCTTCAAATTTCAGGCCCAGGTATCTTTGAGGACTCTGATGTGCAAATGAACTTTTTGTACAAGTTGAGTCTTTGGGAAGAGCTCAGAACTCTGTCCCTGTGTCCCCCAGAGGATGAGAGGGCTGAGCTAAGCACTTGACTGCTGGTTTGTAGTGGAACAAAGAACTTCCAAACCAGGAGAACCATTTAATTCACAGTGTCCTAGATTTCCACGCCTTGTAGTTGCCACTCATCCTGATGCAAATCCCAGCTCAGACTTTCTTGGCTATTACTGCTGGCTTCAGCAGATGGTTGCACACTTAGAATTAGTAATTAGTCATGGTGTTAACAGAGAAGAAAACACAGAGTGGGGAAAAAAATGAAAAGGTTGTTCCTCTTTTACTATTATTTTTGCTCATTTTCAGCCACACTGAAGATCCTGGTCTCCTGTCAGTGATAAACATGAGCTGTTTTTCCGCAGCAGTTGATTAATTTTGCTTTATAGGTAACTGGATTTTGTTTGATAGTCAATTTTTCAATTCTTCAAGGGCTGGAAGTTAGGAAGATAAGGTCCATCAGGAAAGTTAGTCCCTATTTGCTGAGCACAGGAAGAAGGTTATGCATTAGAAAAGTACCATTTTTATAGGGGAGACTGGGAAAAAAGCCAAGGAACTGCTGTCAGCATTTCACTAGAAGAAATGAAAACTAGATCCTGGACTTGAGTCATCATTAACAGAGCAGTGGGTTCAAACAGCTCTTTAATATTTAATTCTGTATGTATAATTTTAAATCCATTACACTTTTGATATTTGCAGATCTAACAGTCATTTATTTGCTGCGATAACATGGCCATAATCATGAAATAAAAGATGCAGTGCTATTTTAAGAAAACTAGAGAGGGAGGGAAGGTGGTTGGGAATTTTGGCTCAGATGAAATTTCTGGCCATTTCTATTTCTCAGTAGCAGGTGGGATGGTCAGTTTTCCCCAGATAGCACTGTTTTGTGTCACACACTTCACACAGACCAAAAATGAACACTGACATATTTTACCGTTATTGGGTTTTCCTCATTAGTGCCTAAAACATGGAAACTGTTTTATTTATCAAGGAAGCAATTGCTTCCCCTTGGAAACCAAGAGAGACGTTATTTAAATCGGCCACAGAACTGAGCTATTGCAGCTGTCCACTCCTTCAAGCAATCAGATTTAATAACAAAAATAAATTTTAAAATACACATTTCCTACCTTTGTCTCTGGAAAAAAAAAGGATTCACCGACATCGCAGAATGTAGACTATTATTCTTGTCAATTGTGTAGTAAATATGAAATCATTATATAATTTTCTGACTATCAGAAATACCTTCAAAAGGGCTTTTTTAAACAAAGCTACTTTCCTGATTAGAAGGGAGAGTAAACTGGAAAAAATTATTGGGCCAGACCCACGTGTGTCTTATTGGGCCAGACTCACATTGCCTTCAGTCTTTTAGTAGAGCACTAATAACTCCTTGTGGATGAAAATCTGACTTACTATAATTTCAGACTGATCGTGTCCATTTTCTTAATAAACCAGAGCTAATCTATTAAGTGCACAAATGGCTTCTGGACTATTCCAATGCCAAGAATAAACAGAGTGTCTTCACTAAAAGCTTTTTATTTTTCCTTTCTGAAAAACCTTCAGAACAAGGAAGCAACAGAAACAGTAACTGCCAATAGGTGCAACCCTGACATGAGTAATCCTCTTCAGATGTGTGTCAGTGCAAGTCAAAGGTTCTAATGTCAGCAATGAGATCATTATTAGATCAGAAATCCTATGACAACTGCAGTACTGCGTGGCAAGAAAGGTAAAAAAGACAGGAACCTGACCATAAATACACACACTATTTATTTGTGGCGCAACAGAAAAGGCAACCTCCATTTAACTTTAAAACCCTATAAATTGAATTAAAACAATATTTCCATTGCCTGTGATTAAGACCACTTAGAAACAGACAAAAATAGACAAAGCCCTTGTGTATAACCTCTTGGACATCTCTGTTGAAGTGCCCAAAAAATGAATAGCTGAGAATTCTCTGTCCTCCGCAGGAAGGGCTCCGACCCCCCCCCACAGAGCACTGCAGTTTGCATTTTCGTGACCTAATGGATTGATTATCTGGAATAATTTGATAGACAACAGCACGCAAAAATTGTGTCTTTAAGTTCTATGTCAAGTACAGACTGAGATAAACAAAATGGCAAGAAATCTAAAATTAAATGCTTATCAAGGGAGACAACTGAAAAATTTGCAATAAGCCATGAGAGGCAAGCAGCTCCCTTTCAGGACTGACCTACCTCTTTTGAATGCCTACAGTAAATAAAATGAAACGCTCAGATGGTTTTAAGCTGCTAAGAATTTTTCCTTTAAGGAGATGAATATACACAGACATGCAACCTGTACTTGGACCAGTTTGGACAGGACCCTGAAACTGAAGCAAGCGTGCTTTTGGAAAATGGTAGAAGCCACCTTTCCAAACCAAAAGGAAATGCGAGGCAGAGAAAGTTCAAATGAATGTTGGAATATGAAAGAGGAAGGATTGCATACATTACAGTCATCAGGTTTATACAAGGAACATGAACAGAGGCAATTATATTAATAACAGTCATTTATTTCAACAGATTCCTACAGTGATGTTCATTGATGTTGATGGACACCAAATGATGAATGGCAATCAACCTGGGCACTTAGGTGACTGCCCAAAATCTGTGTCAGATGAAATAATTAAATTTTGATTTCTGAGTCCTCTGGGCTCTAATTCCTTTTAAGAACAATTACAGATACATATCCTGGCTCAAAAAAGAAATCATAAGAATTTATAATTCTTAAATAAGAACAAAATAAACTGAGTGTATGGGAAAACTGGCTGCCAGGTGAGGTGGAAACACAAGCTATCAGACCACAGCCTTTCTTAGTCAATTCAAGTATTTGTTGACAACTAATGGAAGAAAGGGAAGACTCCTCTCTTTCACTCCTTTTCTAAGTTGTTTCCATTGTCATCAGCGAAACAGCACGTAGTGGGCTTAAGTGCAGAATACTGAAATATTAATTCCTATGCCCTAGTTTTGTGCTCTGTGCACCCTCCTGAAGTGTGATAAGTTACTTATTTTGGTTGCCTGATAAAAAATTGATCCATTCTGACCAGTGCAAACCTCCTAAAAAGCCTGATTTTACTCAAGCGTTAACTAAAGAACCAGCACAACCAAAACAGCTTTGGTGCATTCAGAAAGCAGAAAACCACAGTGCAATATCACAAATCCAATGGAGTTTTCAATAAATCATAGGGAATGATAGCAATTCATTCTTCATATGCAAAATATTATTGAGTCTGAACATTTCTCGAGATGAAGACAAACTCAGAATAAATATTATTACTCTAGCATTCACAGAACTACCTGAAATGCTCAGCATGCCTCTCCTTCTGTGTATTCAGGCTTCTGTTTCCTAGAGTTTATCTACTGACTTATCAATCTCAAAAATTAATTATAAGCCAACATCAGTACAGCTTATTTCAGCACCTTAAATTATTTCCCATTAGTTTTAGGAAACAATGACTCAGCTTTCTCTTTTTCATTCAAAGCTGAACTTTCATTTTTTAAATCTGCATTCACTTCTCTTCTGATGATTGGATTTTTACATCTTTATCATAGGAACAGAGTTCAAAACCTTCTATTTTCATAATAAAAGTATCCCAGAACAAACTAATAAATATTCGATGTTATTTATGTATGATTTAAAATTGCAACCTAAAGATAAGTCAGTATCTTCTACAAGTAAGAGTCAGTTTCAAGGCTGAGTGTAAGAACTAACTTCATCTTCAGTACAGCAATTTCAAAAACTCCTAGGAAGTTGTATGTTATTTTAAACATTGTATGTTATTTAAACAAAGTAGCTGTGCTTCAGTCCCTTATTCTGGGTCACAGACCAATTCATAAAGAAATTGCACTGTGGGCAAAATGTTACTGAAAATTCAGATTAAGTTTAATTATAATGCAAATTTAACCAGTACCTTAGCTGCATCATGGCAGTGTTGTCCTTCCAGAAAGTGATTGCTGAAAACCCCAAAATGCACACAGCCTGTGGCTCCAGATGCCTCAACTATTTATCTAATGCCCCTTCTCCAGTGTTATTTCAAACCTTGGCAAACCTTCATGTGGTGAGTCAGCTTAAGACATGTCAAAAGAATTAACAATATCTTTTAGGACGGTCTGTAGCTTTCTGACTTAAGGGTTTATTCACAAGCTTTACATAAATTTTCAGAGTTCCTTAGATTTTTTACTCTAAAAATTCTCTTGCTGTTCTGAGAAACTGTCCTTTGGGGTTTTTTTCCACCTCTTAGGAAGTTAGGCCACCACCTCTATACCTGCAGTCACAGCATTAGGACAGGCACACATGGAGGTGTTCGTCCCCAAGCAGTTCACTCCCTCTCTTCTATGAAGATAACATAATATTGAAATAAAAAACTTTAAAATAAATCAGCACGAGGGGGGTTATTTCTATATATAATTCTACTCAACAAAGCCACAGTCATTGGCAAGAAAAGTTCTAACCAAATTAACTTTTACCTGTATGTAAACCCACACCAAGCAAACAAATTACGTGGGGACTCTGGAGAAAGATGTAATTTTTCTGTTGTGCTTCCACATGCAGCATAGAAAAGCACTTTCCAGTAAACAGTAGGCAGGGCCTGCTACTTAAATCTTGCAGATTAAAGCATAAGACTGTTTTGTTTTCAGTCCATCAGCTGCGTCCTCAGCCCCACACCCAGCAGCCTTTGGCTCCTCCAGTGACACTGATAATCTGCCATATGTAGCACATCCCACAGCAGAACCCCCCAGAGAGACTGGACCACGATCAACGCTCTTGTTTTTTGTAAAGGGCATTGAAAAGCTGACAGATGGCAACAGCTGGGGCAAATTCGGTTCAAGGAAGGACTTTTTAATCAAAAATTTTATACAAAGCGTATGGGGCTTTTCACTGCACATGATTTCTCTTTCATTGCACATGATTTCCATTGCCTTTCATGCTGCTGTTCTAGCAGGCAGCTCCCACACAACAGCCAGTTCCCACAAATAAGGACAGCACTGAGGTAGCAGAAATGGGCAAACATCCATTTGAGCCAACAGAGCTGCAGAATTTTGCCCTTTGCTCTGTCCACAGTTTTGGTGAAATGCTGCAGAAGCGAAGCCCTGAGAGAAGAGGCTGTACAGAAACACAGCTTTCAGCTCCAGGGAAGTTGACAGTTGGGATGCAGAAGCTTTGCTGTCCTAAATAATGTATTCTAGTCCAAAAGCATCTAAAAACTGATGTTAAATTGCTGTCATCCTTTCAATTCTAGCACACCTATTAATTACAGTGTTACACTGAATTTAATTTCTGTACTCTGGATTCCACATCAAATGTAACGTTCACTGTTCCTGCCTTCATTCATGACTTTTTTCATTAGCACACCTGGAAGCTCTCCAAGGCAGCATCAGTAAGGAGCAGAAGTCTTGTCAGAAATATCCATTAAATCTGTCACATGCACTAACAAATCAATTGAGTACCTGTGAACCTTTCGGAAATTTTTTGAGCAGCTGGTTAAAAAGGGACCCACCTGACTTGAAAACTTTTCAGCAACAAAACACACTGGGCCTGACATGTTGTGGTTATTACATCCACTGCTGCTGAATCACAGTTACTTAAATTTCTTTGTCATATGACGGGAATAAGTTAATTTTAAATGCCTGAGCTAAATTTAAATTTAATTAATTAAATAATTTTAAAGGAAATTAGTTAAATTTAAATACAGTTTTTTATGGAGATGAATTCCTATAATAGGTTGGCAATTGCTCTCATTTGNTAATCCAAATTATTTTCCTGTTATTTTAAAATTTTAAAAAAGGGCAAGTAAGTTAGAGTACAACATGATTTTTAAAAAACAAAAAAAAAATCAGAAATTGAAAAATTCAACTCACTTACATTTTTAAAGGTAATGTAAGTTTGTTTTGCAGTCTGTTTATATCACCATGGTAATTGCACACCATCTACCTGGAGTCACAGTCAATGAAGTAACTTACAACCAATCACTTTCAAGAACTAGTTCTTTTTCTCTCAATCTTTGTATAATTTTCCAAACTTCACATAAGAGACAATGCTGTAAGTGAGGGAAACTGACTTATGATGTGAAATACTTTACTACGAAAATTGTGTAAGGCAAGTGTTTGTGTGGACACAAAATGCATACGCTGGTTAATTTTGTCCAAAAGATGCTATTACAGGACAGAAGTTTTAAAATAGCATGCATCATAAATGCCTATAACATACCTACCTATACTTCACACCTACCAATATTTTATCTATTCAAGCCCTCATGGGTTTTCAGTCAGAAGAGAATGTCTCAAGTTCAGGGTCATGGAAGGGTGTGACTAACAAATCAACTGACGATCCATGAGACTGAAACAAGACATTGACGGGGGGAGGGAGAGAGCAAGAATCCGAGAGAGTGAGACCACACAACTCTCCAAGGAAAGGATTAGGGCATCCAGGAGATGACTGGAGCTGTGTGGATGGGATTGGGTGCCCATTTTCCATCTTTTGATCATCCCAGCATGTCCTCCTTAATTAAACTTGCCTGAGCCAATCAGCTGGGCAGCTCTAGTGTTTGCCACCGTGGCAGGAACAGATGGCAACAAGGGCTCTGTCGAGCCTGTGAGTGGCAGAGTGTGTAATACTGCAAAAAACCTAACACAAATGACATATTGTTTTTTCAAAAAATT
>VZTA01005445.1:103081-159445 GCA_013398855.1 Mohoua ochrocephala | reverse complement strand
CGGCCGCGCCGCCTGCCCTTGACTCATCCTTGCAGCAGGGTACGTGCCGGGCAGCACAGCGCCCGCTGCTCTCGCACAGCCGCACTGTGCGGCCGGCACTCGCAGCCTCTCGCTCCCCGTGCTTAGTCATGATAAGCTCCGCGACAGAATCGCGAGGGGCTGTGCATCCCTGTGAGCCCCCTCCGCCCGTACGACCCTGCCCTGAGACGGACAGCGGGGGGTGTTGAGGAGGTTTAGCCCTCCCTCGCCTCACGCGATCGCTGCTACAGAAAATGCCTTGCAGCGCATTTTTGCTGGAGGAGGAAGTAACAAGTGGAAGCATCGTGATAACGTTCAGCGCCTTCATCTTGTAAAGTGGGACTCGTATTTTCTGCACGCTGGAGACCGTGCTGAGAAGGCACGTGTGTGCTTACGTTGTTGTACTATAGCAGCAGTCGGAAAAGTCTAATATTATGAGATGCATCCCAGATTTGAGTTTTAAAGTGAGCCTGGGTAATAGAGATAAACTGACCCTCCGTTCTAGAGTGTTGTGATAAGACTTGTTGCGTGCATCAAGCTTTTCGTTATTGTCCTGTGTAAAGGGATTCTTTTCTCCTTTTGAGCTCATTAGAAAATTCTTATATTGTATTTAGAGATTGTATCTGAAGTCCTGCATATCAGTATATGAGAGATAAAATATCATTTGCATCGATGGAAAAAGTATGCTGAGTTTTTGGAATACTGACTTCACCTGGCCCTTTTAACAGGACTTTTTATATTGTTAAGAAATTTATCAGTAATGTCTTATACAAATATGCTCGTTCCTCACTAGTAGACCTAGTTCTCGTTGCAAGCTTCTTATCTCCAGTATTTTTTTGGTGAAATGGTCTTTACTGAGGTTATTTATTTCAAATAGCTGCCCTAATTGATGTTCTTTTGTGCTACCCATAAGTAAACAGATGAAGTGTCTTAAGTTTACTTCATCTATCTTAATCCTTTCTTTTAATTATTACAGTCCTGCTTCCTGGGAAGTCATCTCATTCTAGTCTAGGAGAACTTCCTCATAGCAAAGAACAATTGCAGAGCTGACAGCTTCACTGGTTCTCTTACCAGTGCTGGCCACTCTCAGCCAGGTCAGCAGCAGGATGGTAGTTAATATCTATTGAAAACCAAAGGAGTCTGGAGGTTTGGCCACATGATCCTGTGTAGTTTGCAGTTTCCCTCACGTGAAATTAAGCTTTATGAATACTTTTTATTTCTGCTAGATGTTGTAAAATCATTGACTCCCTTCCTTTAGAAGGAAAAGAGAAACTCTGCCCAGGTGAAAGTGCTTCCTGATACTGGTTCTAGAGGAACTTCAGACTGGTGTGAATAGTTTTTAATCTGAATATTTTATATCTGGGCACAAGTATCTATTTAATATTATTGTAAGAACCTTACACTCACTGATTGCATCCTATAGAATATATATATATAGAAGAGCCTTTCTTTCTTTTGTCCTTTCTTTTCTAGTTCTGAGTTTGTATTTCCTGTTTTCCTGATAAGGAGTGTAGTCACACCTGTAAGAGATCTTTGCCTTCTTTGCCACCCAAGGTGGTAAGGTCTGGTAGGAGCAGGAGTTCTTAACAGTAGGGGTAGTTTACTAGAAACTGCTGGTTTTGAAGAGTTTAGAACAGATATGATGCAGCCCTCATAAAACTCAGCAGGTAAGAGATACCTGGCTGCTGACTAAAGGTACTCCTGATGCAGCTAAAAAGCACTAGAATGATGCTCCTGCTGCTTGGCTTGTCCATTATGAAGGACAAGAAAGAGCCTTCAGCGTAAATGGAAAATGTGATGGGAGGTGAAATCATTGAGGTGCTGCAGGTTAAGGGCTGCATCACTTAGAAGTGGTTGTGGCTTACGTGACAAGGCTCTTGTCTCCCCCTGAGCTGCTGCATTGCAGAGTGGGTAGTTGGGCAGAACACAGCTCAGCTGCAGGGTGTGGGCCTTCTGCTTAAGCAAAGAGCGAAGGGATCCCTTGCTATAAGGGCTCAACACAAGATTACATTGTACACTGTGTGCTCCACCTTGTGTGTGGGAAGTTAAATCCAGTAGCCATTACTTGATTTGGCTTTGCCTGAAGTGTCTTGGGTAGCACACTTCTGCAGTTTCTTCAAATGACCAGTGGTTGGAATCCAGCCATAATTTCATGAGATATTTTATCTTCTAGGTCTAGTGACATTGATTTTCATTCATATACGTAAAATAATGAATTGTAGATGTAAGACGTGCCAAGTAAACATGAAATCCTTTTCTTTGTGGAGTAGAACACTGGGAGAGGCTATAATCTGCAGTTTAATATAGGAGAAGTGTTCCTAAACTTCTAAACTGAAGAAGTGTTAGTATACTAATGATCTTGCTGTATCATTAGTGATATGTGTTCAAGTCTGAGATGTGTCTGTAAATAAATTGCATCAAATTTCAAAGACTTGTTCTTATTTTTCTTCTGTACTGTATCAACGAGTAGCAAATGTGGTAGGTGAGACAAACCAGTCCTTCCATTAGCTAGCCATATCCCATGGATCCTAGTGCTGGGCGGTCAGGGTTTCGGGATCACTCTTGGCAGCCTGCTGAAGAGAAGGGTGGTTGACAGCATTGATACTGCATTTCCTTGCTTGTTTGTGTTCTCATTTATTAAAGAAACTTGGTTCTAAGACTGTGCTTGAAGACACCTTCCTTTCCTTATTTACTCATATACTTTAAGACCATAAAAAGGATGTTACCGTTAATGAACAGTTAATGAAGTTAACAGTTAGTGAAACCACTGAAATGTTAAAGCCTTGCTGGTTTATTACTGTTATTGCAAGTTCAGCTCCGTTCTTCCTTTGAAGAATCTTGCCTGCTCTGTCATGTTATGTATGAATAACAGTTATGCCGCGGTGTGTCCCTGTGAAGTCTCTGGCATATGTGGCAGCTAAAATAACAGAGCATGTTTCTGTGCTCAGGTATTGAGAAAGAAAAAGCAGGGGAGACAATGAACAAGGCAGAAACCCTGAGAATTTTGATGGCTGCAATTTCCTGGGGGGGGGAGTGTGTGTGTGTGTGTGTGTGTGTGTGTGTGTGTGTAGAAACAAGGAGAGCAAGATCTGCTTTTATTGAAGGCTGACTTACAGAATTCAGCCCTTCAGTTAGGGTAATTGCATAGATTTGGTTGGAAGTGATTGCAAAGAAGAAATTGAAGGTAAAAAGTAAATTGGTAAAAAGCCAATGTTGGAAAGGACTAGAGGAACTGTAGAACCTATCACATAGATACAAGGATAGTGAATACAAATGGGCTCACTTGGTTTCTACTGGGCTACCATTTCTGTGTTTCCTCTCAGATGTGAACCTACGAGTGCCTGTATTCTGAAGGGTTAGGCTGTAGCTTGCAGATCATTAGTTAAATAATTTGGAGGCCTCCACTGAATCGATGAGGACTGTGAGACTAAACCATGCATAAAAAGGGTTTAATTCTGCATAGTAGTTGACAGAATGCTTCTGTACATGAAGTTGTATAGATTTTTTAAATTAGACTTATTCAAGACTTGGACATGTAGGAAGGAAGACAGTTTAATTTTCCAGCAGCAGAAGAATGTGACAAGCTCTTTACTGCTAATGCATCGGGAAAAGGTTTATTGCTGCTAGAGAATGCTGGTGGCTCAGTGGAAACAGTATGTGATTGTCCAGCTATGCATCAAATATACTTAATTGTTTTTGGGTTTTCACAAGCAGAAAGTAGACACTGTAATTCAGGCTGTTGGAAAACATGGTTTTCAAAAAAAGAACAGTCATTTAATAAAACTTGTTGGGCAAATTGGTCACTCGCATCTTCTTTACTAGCTTAGTCTAATTAGGATTGTCATTATTTTGTAATCTATAGTGGAGTTATCATTGTCTTGCTTAAAAGAGCCACCCCTCAGGAATGTGCAATTAAACAACCTGTTGGTTTTGACAGCTTGACCCTGAATACTGACCATGGAGATATCTTACTGGATTACTCCAAGAATCTTGTTACAGAAGAAGTGATGAAAATGCTGATGGAACTGGTAACTATTTAAAATCTTGCATTAATAAACAAAATAGCTTTTACCTGCAACTCACTATTCCAGCACTGTTTATAAACATTAGCTAACATATAAGTTAAAAGGCATCTGTTTACAAATCTTGGCAGGATTCAAATTCTTGCATTATCATCTAGCCCCAAGTTACAGGGCCATTTTTCAATGCAGATCTGCATAGGAATACTTACTTTAAATAAGGAGAATAATTTTTTTTTTTGAAACCTAGAATCTAGTGGGTCTTTTAATCCATCATAATTTTTGTTTTCCTGTCCTGTGTTAAGTGTTCATAGTCTTTAATGTAGCTGGCCCTTTGTAGTGCATGTTGACTTCCCACTATTTTAAGAGGAATCTATATTTACCTTTCTCAGGCAAAATCAAGGGGTGTGGAAAGTGCCAGAGAGCGCATGTTTAGTGGAGAGAAGATCAACTTCACTGAGGTAAGGCTATTTCTGTCCATGGTTCTTTCCACTTTAGTTGTGCCTGTGTATTGTGGGTGTTTATGCATCTGTGTAAGCAAAGTCTTGAAAAAACTTACTTTAAATACTCCTTTGAAATGCTGAGTGGTTGTGATGTTTCCTGCACTACTTCAAGAGAAAATTTTACAGCTCTTACTGAAAAAACTCCTTCCTTCAGTACACCTTATTTTAGAGATTTTGGTGGTATTTTTTTTTTCTTCTCTTCCCTCTTTTGTAGAGAGGAAGATGAGTTAGACCTTGCAAAAGGCATGGAGCAGAGTATTGCATTCCAGGTATCCCTTACATGCTTTTGCCTAATGTTAGTGTTCATAAAGCTTAGTAAACTGCCTAAAGGGTGTGAGGGAGGATTGTATAAGACTTTCTGCTTTGGGCTGTGATGCTACTTGTCTTTGGGTACGTTTAACAGTCAAGACTATAAACAGTCTTGGGAAATTAGCCATGTATTTCAGTAAGAGGATGAGTACCTTCCTCTTTTTGTAGGTTTGAAGGTTGTAGTAATGGTGAAATCGTTACTAAAACATACGGAAAGCCTACTGTACTTTTTTTGGTATTAAAAATAGGATGAAAACTGGGAACTCAACAGTATAGTGGGTTTAATTAGTCTACATTAAAAATTAAGGCTACTTAGTATGTTTGAGGCAAATTCAGAGAAACTGGTATTTCCTTTAACTTGGCTATTGACCGACTTTGCTGTTGCACAAGCTGTTTGCTTAAAGTAACTCAGCAGTTGGACGTTGTATTGTTTGTGAATGATTCATGTTTGTATAAAGGCACAGGCAGAAACATACCGTTTCACTGGAGAAATGGTTCCTGTTCCTTCTGTATTAATGCCTTCAATTTGCAGATGAAGCTAGTGAAAAAAGAAAGCAGGGAAAGAGGGTGAGGAGTCTTAAATCTGTCTGGAGGGTTGTTTTGTCAGACACTGCCTTTCACTAAGTCTCATGTAACACAAATTATTACAGGGTTAGCCTGCCTCTGACTGTATATTACAGAGTTGTTCTCACTGTGTATTGAGAGCAGGTGTAGCAGCTGAAGTCTCAGAAGGATGCAATTTTCACAGAAAGCACCTAAACACAATATTAAACTGTGATGCGTTCAGCTTCTGCTGCTAGCTCCCTCTTTTCCTACTGTCTTGATACCACTTCATGTATCTCATAAGTCTAGAAATACTTATTTTCTTATCAGACTGTTTTTCAGTTGCTTCTTTCCAATTTAGAAGTTGACTTAGATGGGGTTTGCCTAATTTTTCTGTTTGTATAGAATATCAAATCAGATTGGTTTGGCTCTGGAATATGAGCATGTGGACCATGTGAAATTGTCAGATGTTAAGCAGGATGCTGTCAAACAACATGAATAAACCTAAAGCAGTAAGACATAAGAGAGCTGCTTGATGGCAAGAACTGACTCGTCCACTACTCTTGACCTGCTTTAGAACATTCTTTGGATATTTGTCTGAAGTATTTTAGACTTGTCTGTACTCGGTGCTGCAGGCATTGGCTGCATGGTGTGTGCTTATGTGGAAGTTCCTTATAGTGCACCCGTGTGTGTCAGTGCCAGGTGTTTGTCCCAGACGAGTTAAAACTTGGAGCTTGATATGGTCCAAAGAGCATTACAAGGTAACTCAGCTGACCACTCATCATGGGGACAGTCTTCATAGCCTGCATGATGTTTAGAGAATACTTCTGCTTAACCACAGAGATCAAGTCAAGTACGATGACTGCTCTTGGTTAGGCAAAGCATCCTTCAAGCCTGATAGTGAGCAGTACTTACCAAATAGCATCCCATGTCTGAGTGCTGCAAAAAAAATTCTCTGTTCACCCCAAATTTGAGTGGGTATACTTTAATTAGCAAGTGAAAGAGGTTTTTTGTGTTCCAAGTCAGTAACCACAAACTCAATGATTTTTGAATTGGCATTTGGTATTTAAATCATAACTTGGCAGTTTGTATTGTCTGTGTTGTCTTTGTCTCACAATGCCTCTCATTGTAGTAAGGAACAATGAGGTAGAGCAGACTAATTTTTTAATTTGTTCATTAGTATTGACTAATTCTTTCATTCTAGATTAAAACTGTTAAGCTCTTAAACAGCTCAGGCCAGATTTCAGTGCTTTGCTTTATGTGTAACTGTGGAGAAGTAACATAAAATGGTGCATGCTAAGAGATTTTTTTTGTCTTACAACACGACTGCCAACTTACATATTGGGTGTGCAAGTGTTCAGGCAACATTTGTGGGCAGTGGATGGAGGGATGTGGCTGTTGTATCTGTTGTTGTCAAATGTTGATGTCTCTTCCTGCGTGAAATGGTCTACTCAGGATAATTGAGAAGATGCTAGAGAAAATAACTTCAGCTGCTTGTTGTAATTGATTTTTCACTATTGTCATCAATAAGAAACAATTTCATTCTTGTATACCTAAAGCATGCCAAAATAAAGATCACTGAGTAGTGAATATTGCTGAATTCTGAACCTCAATCTCTAAATGCTTTGAAAGGGATTTTGAGCCTTTTTTCCCCAAGTAAACTATTGCTTTGCATATTGTGCTGTTGTAAGCCCCCCGCACTGAGTCGGTGAAGTGAGAGGGTGATTGAGGTAGCTGCTGATGTGTGTATGTACACACACTGAAAATACTGCTCTACTAATCCCAGTTAATCTAAAGGATTTTTAAATCTTGAGGATTGTACTGCCTTCTGGATGAGGCATCTGAGGCCCTGGGGTATAATTTGGAAAGAGCTTCATCTTGATTTTTTTTCCCCTTGTTTTCTTGATTTTTTTTTTTCCCTTGTTTCAGAACCGAGCTGTGCTTCACATTGCTCTGAGAAATCGCTCCAATGTGCCAATCCTTGTGGATGGGAAGGATGTTGTTCCAGAAGTAAACAAAGTGTTGGACAAAATGAAACACTTCTGTCAGGTGTAGTACCACCATAGCTTATTTTTCATGTATTTGTTCTATACCCAGCCAGGTTCTTATATGTGTATTGTGAAGTGTTGATTGTAGACTGGTTCACATGAATTATTTTGTCCTTCTTTGAGGTTTACAATAGTTCTGGCTCAGGCATGGAGTGGGAGCTGGTTTCATTGATTCACTTTTCTCTCCCTGTTTCCAGTTCGGTTTTTCTTTAATGGGCTCCCTGGATCTTGCTCTTTCAGCAGTAATCTTGTACTTTGGAAGTCTTGTAAATCATTAAGTACCATTCAAATATTACTTTATTTCTTGCTATTTTTTCAACTAGTTGGCTGCATCAGGTAGAAACTGCCTCTTAACATTTGTGTAAAATCAGGAGAGGGGTAGAAGTTCCCAGCTCAATTGCTATTTGATTATGCTCTATTTAAATAGTTTCTTAAGGACCTTCTGGTTTTAGGTCAAATTACTTTGATTCTACTCTGTTTGCAGTAAAAACTCCTGAGTAGTTTTAATGTGTTTTATACAAGGCTGTGAGGTCCTGGACCTGCTTGGTTGCTGTTGCGAGCCTTACCCAGGTGGTAGTGCCCTGTTTCATTGCCAACTCATAATTCTAACCTATGCAAAATGAGCTTGCATTCTGTCCAGTTCTTAATGAAAAATGCCAAAATCTGACACCAATTGGTGTGAATTTGGTACTTTCCTCATATGCTGTGAGAATTGAATGGCCGTGGAAATTCAGTGGTTTGTCTGCCACCGTAGGATTTCTAGCTGATTAAGGTTTTGGTAGTGCAAAACAAGAGTTTTCACTGGCGCCCTCCTCTTGTTTGCTGTATGGTTTGAATTATCAGAGCCTGTGAATATCACGTTCCATTCGTATGTATCTTCTCTGCAAAATAAAAATTATGTTAAGCAGTTTCTTTGAAAATACTAACAAAGATGCTGGCTTCAGTCAACTTACTTAGCAGATGGGATTTTAAGACTATGTATCATCTATGAGGTACGGGAATGCTGTATACTAAAAATGGATTTTCTCTTTGGAAAAATGAAGAGCTTAAACATTTGTAGTGAAGAAGAGCAAATAGCAGCATAACTAAGTGCTTTGTAGAAAAACTGCTTTAGAATTGGGGAATGTACTTGGAAGTATTCATGATACTAGAAAGATTGCTTTTGTGACTGGAACAGATTGAATGCATAGGTAGTAGATGACGGACAAAATTCAATGTAGAGTTTGTTATTTAATGATTGTAATTTGGTTTTGAAACTCTCAGTGACTCTTAAAGAACAAGAACAGAGCAGGAACTTGTACCATGTGCTGTTCAGGTGAAGCCCAGAAATAAATCCTAATGCAAAGCATACTTGCGAGAGGAAAAGCTTTTAGAATGTCTGGTTTGCCAGTAAATCTCTTATCTCTGTGGCTTTATTAATATTGTCTTCCAGTTTAGTTAGTGAAGTTTTTTTCTAGTTAAAGACACTTAAAGAACTGCTTCAGGTTCAAATATTTGTTGTAAATAGTTTAATACCCAAGTTTTTTCATTTTTTGCATAGATGTCTCTTGCCTTAGCAAACACTGGAAGTGCTACAGCAATCCACACAGAAGGGGAAAGTTTTAACTTCATTAAGTGTTAGAAGTAAAAGCACACTGCCACGTCAATCTTAGACATAACGCAATGTCTAGCCAAGAAGGTAGCCCTGAGTGCAGGCCTTAAGGTTTGGAGGCTTGAAAGCTGTCTTTGGTGGCTTTCTACAGCAATGCCTGAAAACAAAGCCTATTTCCAGGGTTAGCATCACTAGCTTTAGTGTAAGTATAAAATGGTCATTGCATTTTTATTTTTTCTTGTCACAGAGGGTCCGTAGTGGTGAATGGAAAGGTTACACTGGAAAGGCAATCACTGATGTGGTCAATATTGGGATTGGTGGCTCTGACTTGGTAAGCTCCTGACTTCTCTACATCCTGACATCTTTGTGTACATGCTTACAGTGAGGATAAAGTCTAATTGTGGCTTCTCTCCAGGGCCCTCTGATGGTAACCGAAGCCCTGAAACCGTATTCCAAGGGAGGCCCTCGTGTCTGGTTTGTATCCAACATTGATGGTACTCATATAGCCAAAACCCTGGCTAAACTGAAACCAGACACTACTCTCTTCATCATTGCATCAAAGGTATGTCTGATACAAGCACTGCCTGTGACTTGCTCTGCCTGTAAAGAATTCAGTCAGAAGAGACATCTGTCCGCAGGAATATCTAGATCAGGGACTTCCAGTGTGGATTATTTCTAAACAGGCCTGTTGTGATTGTTTCTAAACTTGCAGTACAGGCTTGTGTTGCTGCTGAAATACTTGGGGATCTGTAAGTCAAGTGCTGAGAATTACTTAACCTAAATAAGATACACCAAAAATTTCACATTGTCTGGAGTTTTTCCTCAGTCAATGCAAGTTGTAGCTTTATTCACAAAAGTTTATTTTCCTGCACTTCTCTGCAGGTGGAGTGTAGGATCCAATTTAGTTATTTCTTTGGAATTCTGGATGTTATTTCATTCCTAAATGACTTTTGGTCCTTTATTTGAAGTACAGTGTTACTGGTTAAGTGTTCTGGTTTTTTGCATTATTGACTTGCATGTAGTTTTAAGAATCTCCATTTTATTTTAGGGTGCTCACAAAATACCTTCACCTAAGTAACTTAAATGCTGAGTTCCTTGAGCACTATAAATACTAAGCTGCTTTACTTAGAGGTAAAGATAGTCTGCTGGTACTTTATAAGATGGCACATACTTTGGAGTAGCTGCCTTTAAGTCTTGCCTTGCTGAGAACTTACTCTGTAAGCGTAATTGCCAGCAGCCCTCTTCCTCTGAGGAATGCTGCTGTCTGAGGAGAGGAAAGAGGTGGAGACAAACTTCATGGTTATGTAACTTAGGCCTTTTTCATTTGTAAAGCACAGTAGAACTTTTCTGCTGTTGGAGACAATCTGCAACAAATGAACATGTGTGCAGTGCTGGCCGTGCTCTGCGCAGTGCTCATTATCTTATCTTGGCAGCGCTGCAGCCGAGCAACAGCTTATGGAATAATAAGGAAACTGCACAAAGTAGTACTAATGGTCACTTGAAATAATTGAGTCCAGGGATCACGGTTCAAAGGCTTAGAGAACTGCCAAATTGAAAGAGTAACACTTGAGTTTGTTTGCCAGACTGTAGTTAGATAATTGGATATATTTGGAAGAGGATGAATGGCATTTTTTTCTTTCCATAACAGGCTTATGCTTCATAATGAAATATTTCTGGAGATGGATGAGAGTAGGATGAATCTAGTGTTCACCCTTAAAGCTAAATTTTGATGGCTGAGTAAATCAGAATGGTTGTAGATACTTGCAAGGCTGCATGACTGAACTTCTGTGCACACTTCATGAAGCAGGAAAATGTTTTCCTCTAGTCAGCAAAAGAAAAATCATGACAAGAGTCTTGGCAGAAATGAGTGTTCTTCCATGAAAAAATAGGAATTGAAGGACAATAGGCCAGTCCAGCCGGGTTATCCTGTTTTGATGTTCAATTAGTTTGTTTTTAGTTGAACAGTAAAACTTAAATTTTTTAGTAAAAGACTAAAATAGAAGACTTTATTCCCAAGGTTTTGCAGAACAGTTTGGGGAGTGGGAAGGTAGGAGATGGGGAATAATTATTCCAATTTCGGCTACATACTAGTTTAAAACTAGATGGGTAAATGTAGCAATATTAGTATTTACTGGATTCATAAGCTTGCTTTTTTCTGTAATCTGGCGGCAGCTGTGTGTTATGAACAGGTAGAATCGCTCTGCTCTGGTTATCTGAACATGTGATGCTTTAGTAACCTGAAGTTGTTTCCATTTTAAGAACAGTGTTTTACTTATTTGCTTGTTTTCCAATGTGCAGACTTTCACCACCCAGGAAACCATCACCAATGCAGAAACGGCCAAAGAGTGGTTCTTGCGTGCTGCTAATGATGTAAGTCTGAGATGTTTAGCTTAAGTAACAGAATGCAGCAGCTTTTCTTGTGCAATTTCTTCCTGGTTATTCTGTGTGGCACTACCTTTAAATTATTGCCAAATCTTTAAAAACTAGAAACGAAGCTATGGTTGGAATGATACGCTGACCTTTCTATGGCAGATGGCTGTGCTATGAATAGAAACCTTGTATTTGGCTCATTGTCTCCTATTTCCAACTCTTAAGAGGAAAAAAGCAGATACTGCCTGTTCAGGTGATTAAGATGGTCTGTAACCTGTTCCAGTCAGGGTGGCTGTACTTAGTTTGAAAGCTGGACTTTGAAATTCCTCCTTACACTACTGTTCAGACAACTCATCTCTGTTCACCAGAACACCTTCTGAAAGACTGAAGTCTAAATCTGGAGCTTGACATTTATCAGTAATTCCAGTTGTCTTGGTTTTTTTGACCCTGGCTGGAAGGGCAGTGTGTGTATGTTGAGCACCGTCTGCTCCAAAGCCGTGGTGGTGTCGTCCAGGCTGATAACAGACTCTGAAGGAGAGGGTGTGCCCCTCTCAGGAGGGAATGCTTCCGCAGGTCTTGATGAGAAGATCATCAGAATGGGTATGCTGTCAAGTCCCACACTGAATGTGAATAAGATGATTACAAATTAGTAACACAGAAACAACTGATGATCGTCAACAGCTTCTTGTTTAAATGGTAGCAGATCAGCTTTATAACTAGAAATGAAAATAGTTAAATTCTAGATCTAACTGTGTGTTTATTTTTCTGAAGCCTTCAGCTGTGGCCAAGCATTTCGTTGCCTTGTCTACCAATGCTGTAAGTATAGCCAATCTAGTTTATTTCTCCTATGTACCTTTAAGACAGCCTTACTTTAAAATCTAGTAGGGAAGCCTATCTTTTAAGATGCTTGAATACCAAATTTTAGTATTCCTCTTGAAAGGAAGCCTTTTTTTCTACTCAGAGTAACTGAAACACTTCTAGAGTATTGAACTATACAAAGATTTGATTATAGATGTGTACTTTATCTGCTAGAGCTTTCAGTCTGAAATCAAGAGCTCTTGTGCTTGAAATGATTCCTGTTATTAATGAATGTTACCTCTTAATTGCTTAAGAGTGTGTGTGTGTGACTGCAGTTACATAAACAAATGTTTATTCTAAACTCCAGGTAAGAGCTGAAATAGTGCAGGCAGTTTGAATAAAGCTTATGATGAGCACATTCTGATGTGGTGCTTCGTTAAAAAGTATGAAGTGGAAAGACTAGCAGCAATTAGAAAAACACTGCAGTCACTGACAGGCTGTCAGGGACTAACATTATGGTTCTGTTAAATGTAAACTGAATGTCAGTCCAGCTTTAACTATATGGCCACTTAGATTCATCAGAAAATAAATGTATGTAATTTTTAATAGTGGGTAGTGATAGTTATTTCTGGAAATGAAAATGCAATTTTTGTGATGGGTACTATGCATTTTTTAAAATAGATGTAATTGTGGAATTGTTTATTTAATAGATACCTAACTTGGGTTTGTTTGCTTGGTATAAAGCTTTTTATGACTGTTGGTTTTACTTATGGTGTTTTTACGTGTTTATTTTAGCCTAAAGTTAAAGACTTTGGAATTGACCCAGAGAACATGTTTGAGTTTTGGGATGTAAGTAAATGTCTGATATTATGTGGTAGATGTTAACTGTTAGCTTTTTCTGAAGCAAGTAAGAGGATTCCAACTAGATATCTGGAAACGGAAAAAGCACCTAAATTATAGGAGTCACTGTGTTCAGTGCACTGAAATACCTGACAACCCTTAAATAAGGGCAAATTGACAACCCTTGCCCATTCTGTTAAAATCCTCCAGTCAAAGGTCTGAAGAGGAGTCTTCTATGTTCTTAGCTGTCTAATCAGCTGTTGAGTAACAGGAGATAGTCTTGCCTTATTCCTCTGTGCAAGTAGTTATTATAAGCTGTGACATTTGCCTGTTGGTGTCTATGGTGTATAACCTAGGCCTGGTAAAGGTCAGACATCAGAAATGGGAGCCTGATAGGAGATTTTGTAGCAGATGCATATTTTAAGTATACTGCCCTTAGTCTTGGTCCTTATACTTAGAAACAGGTTGGTTTGTCTCATTGACTAATTGCCTGACAAATGAGCTACTGTTCAGAAGTTATTTGGAATGTTACCTTTCCCAAGTGTCAGAATTTTGCTGAAGCAGGCTTTCCCTGTAGAGGAGTGATATTATGAAAGCAGTTATACAAGCTGCCAATTCAGGATTTGGAAGTGAACTACAAGGCATCTCCTTCAACAGTTGTTCTAAAAATTGGACAAGTAGGATAACTTCAGACTCTCAGAAAAGGCATACTTAAGGATTTATTAGGGTGCACTGTGAAGTGCAGGTTCCCTTGACTATGCCAAATATATATGGTGAACTGTCACCAGAAAAGGTATTGATTTTTCTGGGAACAGTCTAAACACATGCTGCTGTTTTCTAATAGTTTGAATGTAAAAGCCTTGCACTTACCTATCTCAGCCATCTCTTGTTTGCAGTGGGTTGGTGGCCGCTACTCCCTGTGGTCTGCCATTGGTCTCTCCATTGCCCTGCACATTGGTAGGTATTCCTGTGAGGACACCATGCCAAGAATTGCTGTTTGCGTCCAGATTATAACTGTGGAGTACATTAACAATAGTAGATTGTGAATCAGATTTGGGGCAAATGCTATTTACCGGCCTACTCCGAGTCGTTGGATGTGGGTGCTAAAAAACGACCTGGAATGCAATGGAAATATTTTGATATTTTAGTACTGCAAATACAGATTTGGAAATTACCCTATACTTGGGTACAAGTAGTCAAATTGCATTGCTTTAGTCACATAGCCAAAAGTGCCTGATTTGTGTAAGGCTGTGTCAGTGTTGAAAATCAGACCTTCCAGCTGACATTCCTGAACTTTTGAAGTAGGGTATTTAGTATCTGTAAGTATACACACTAAACACCAAAATCCTGTCTGGTTCTGCATATGAGCTCTGCTTAGCATTGCTAACTATCTCCTTCTCCTATTAATTCCTTTTGTTCCCAATACTTTGTCTAGGCTATAGGGCCTGATGATTACATTTGTTCCCTCATCACTGCTTTCAGATGTTTAAAGTCTGAAACTATAATGTCGTTGATTTTTCTAGACAAAAGCTAGAATTCCCTTAGACTGGGGTTAAAAGAGTAACATTGGGTTTGGTGATTTTTGGAATTATATGAATAGGAGTTTTCATGTGTAGAAAAACCTATTATAAGAGCAAAATAAACAAGTCGGGCACTTACTGTTTTGTCTGCAATAAACTGTTCATTGCTGCTGTCAGACAGATTTGGTGCTGACTGCTGACGTGCCAGCCTATCTGTACTTCTTCCTCTTAGACCCTTCATCTCCCACAGCTGGCCTCCGACCATAGGTAGAGCTGCTGCTTTGATTCCAAATACTTCACCTCCCAATTGCTATGTAAGAATCAGGATTTCTGTTTTTGCAGGAAAGGCTAGCCTTAGTGAAACTATTCATTTGGGAAAGTGAATGGAGGTTTAAATACCCTAACTACAAAGCAAAGAAAGCTCAGGTGAATTGTTAAGAGAGAACAGAGAAGGGAGGGGTAGCCTTTTTCTTTGAGAATATTTCGTTAGAGCTGTTTTTCTGCACACAAGTGCAGAAATCCCTGCCCTACCAGCCTTGCGCCATCTTTTTGGGGGATGTCTCTCCCACGGGCTGTGAAGTGATTAAGTGTTCAGACCTGGGGAAAACTGCGGCCTCAAAGCAGGCTCTGTATTAAATGCCTCTGTTTTCCCTCTAGTTGCTCATTCTACCGGAATAGGGATTTTAGGCAAAGGTTTTTGAATTGTGTTTCATGAAGTTGGACTTGCTCTGAAGTCTGGGCTTTAAGCATAAGCAGATGTCTGGCTTATGAGATGCAAATTTCAGAAGAAGTCTAAGTGCAGCTTTAAACTCGATTAGTAGTTGGGAGCCCTTGCTGCATTACAAGGAATCAAAACTGTTTCACAATTGTCTCTATAAGAAAAATCAAGTTTGAATTGTCATAGTAAATACAAACTGACTTCTTTCTATTGTTAGGTTTTGACAACTTTGAGAATCTGCTTGCAGGAGCCCACTGGATGGTGAGTGTGGGATGCCCATTCCAGATTTGTTCCTCTTAAAAGAGTCATTAGTAAGGAAACTCAAGGCAGGCAGGTTTCTAAAGTTCAGCTCCCCTTGTCCTCTCAACGCTGTTAAAACAACAGGTTGTGGGAAGCTCTCACTGGATCAACACAACAATAAAAACAATGTAGGAGTTGGGAGGGATGGCAGTTGCTTTATTAGAAGTGTAACTTTCCTTTGTGTCACGTAGGATAATCACTTCCACACTGCCCCCCTGGAGAAGAATGTGCCCGTTCTGCTGGCCATGCTGGGGGTGTGGTACATCAACTGCTACGGCTGTGAGACCCATGCCCTGCTGCCCTATGACCAGTACATGCACCGCTTCGCCGCCTACTTCCAGCAGGTAGGGCTCAGCGGAGCAAGGCTTCCTACAACAAAGGGAAGATAAGCTTCTGTCCTGGTTCAGGGACCTGAATGCATGTGTCAGTTAAAACTGCAGTCACTTAATTCATGTAATCAATTGCCTAAAGAGACTGGTGCCAAGATCGATATCAGCTTATTTGCTCACTTAAAGGCCTTTTCCTCATACCTCTGTTATCTTGATGTCCATAAATTAACCAGCTGTATCCCTGATGCTTAGAAAACTTCTATGAACGAGCACTATTTATTGTAGTTGATGTATGTATGGAAACTTGTACTGATACTGAGTGATCCTGCCCTTCCCTTCTTTAGGGTGATATGGAGTCTAATGGCAAATACATTACCAAGAAAGGCTCTCGTGTGGACTACAGCACTGGCCCTATTGTGTGGGGAGAGCCTGGCACCAATGGGCAGCATGCTTTCTACCAGCTCATTCACCAAGGTAAACTATTACATACCTTGTTCTGGAATTAAAGTCTGAATGACTACAGAGCTGCAGGAGTCTGCAGAGTTTGCACTTGTTTAGAGGTCGGACTCTTATCTAACATCTCTCTTAGCATCACATTGCTATGGGGTTTTTAATTAGTGGCTTGTGAAGGCTACAAGATGCAGGTTTGAACTACAATAAGGAGGTCAAATAAAGCTGAAACTACTGAGCTGTATTGTTACTTACCCCTACTGCAAATAATAATGCTCTTCTATAAAGCTTTTAAAAATGACTGAGTCTGCCAGTAACTCTGAAAATGGGGTGAGAAGTGAAGGTTTTTCTAAGACTTACCTGTTGCAGGGTTATTGACCTGGCTTTTCTTACAGGAACTCGCATGATTCCATGTGACTTCCTGATCCCAGTGCAGACCCAGCACCCCATCAGAAATGGCTTGCATCACAAGGTAAGTTCTTTGTTAGGGCACCATATTTCTTGTGGCTCAAGGCACTGAAGCTTACTTGGTGTTGCACTGTGTGATATTTCCAAATGTCCCCTTGAAACTCTACACAAAGGCTCTGTGAACATTCACAACAGATTTAAAAATATGTAAATTGTATTTGCATGTTATATGCAATATATAATGCAGTGGTATGTTTATTCTGGAAGCAATTGCAGTGACAGCTCTTGAGGCAGCTCAGTGGTGTTTCCTGTGAGCCTACTGAAGCTGGAAAGAGTTGAGCGATTAGGTATTTGGAGAGAAAATTCCTTGAAGAATTGTAAGGAACGTAATTCTTGCAGAGTAGGAAGAAGCAAATTCTCAGACCTGGTGTGACAGCATCTCTGAGGAAGCTTTCAAGTCTTAAATTCTAGGACAAAATTTGGTGAATGTAATGGTATGGCTGGGGTGATGGCCTTCTACACAGACGGTTTTTAACCTGTCCAATTTTTAGTTTCATGTATCATCTGACTAAGGATTTTCAATGAACTAAGATTTTTCTTAACTTCCAAAGGTGGAAACATGTTCAGGTCAACTATTTACTGCATACTTCAGAAGAAGCATCTTTACTCACTGAATTTCAGTCTTGTCATGATTTCAGTATACAAGCGCTATTTAAATTGTGTAATAGTTATTTTTTTGTCAAGTAACATCAAATACAGGTGAAAATTTAGAGTATGACTTTGCAAAAGAAGGGGAGAAAAGGTTTCATTTGACTATCAAAAACTTATTGTATCTTCAGGTAGACAAAACCACAGATAAATTTGCAGGCTAACATTGGACAGGGAGCAATCAACTAAAACCTTGCACTGCATTGGTAGGGATTGGTGTATGGTAAGCTGTGGGGATCTTCCTGCATACAGACGAGCGAGTACGTCTTAGCTGGTTACCTTTGACTAATCTTTGCGCGTTTCCATGTTTTTCCATGAGAGGGTGTAGCATAAGACAAAATCATAGACTTATACTGGGTGAAAGGGCTGTGTGAAATCCTGGCTCCTCTGGTCTCACTTGCTGCCAGCTTCAGGAGGGGCAGGATTCTGCAAAACTGTCCTGGTTGTCTTTGGATACGTGTACTTTAAAATAGTAATTAAGTCCCTTGGCACTCTGAGGTAAGAAGCAATAGCTAAAACTGCTGCATATTTTACTGCCACAGTGTTAAAACTGGCTTGTAAGTCTCTAGACTAGGTCTTGGTATGGGTTCAAGCACCAGGTACCACAATTCCAGCTATGCAAAGGGTAACTTGTGTTTATTTCTACCTGCTAGATCCTTTTGGCCAACTTCCTTGCTCAGACTGAAGCCCTGATGAAAGGGAAGACAGCTGATGAGGCTCGCAAGGAGCTTCAGGCGGCTGGGCTGAGTGGAGAGGCTCTGGAGAAGCTCCTTCCTCACAAGGTACCTGTTGGGCTCAGGAGGTGCCGTGGCAGTGAGGGCTTTGCTGGGGGTGGTGGGGCAGCTGGGATGGGGTGACACCAGTGGGACCTTGGCAGGGCACTTGGAACAGGCTGCGAGCCACACTTTGGCTCTGGAGCCTTGGGAGATGTTCCAGAAAAGATAGGCTATCTCAGCACTACCCTGGGCTAGTGACTTTTGGGTTACTTCTTGTAGCCCACAGTAGCCAGCAATGGTGCTTGGAGACACATTTTCCATTGTGTTTGTAATAAACCGTGGAAATGATACAGTTTTATGGTTGAAGGCCTTTAAAGCTTTCGGGACTTTGTATTTGCTGCTAATTCAAATAGTCCAATGTGGACTCTAAGGAAAATAAAAGCTGCAGGTCTCTGATGTAAGTTTTACAACATAGTAGATGACAGCGTAACTCTTGTTTTGAAAGGTCTTTGAGGGAAATCGACCAACCAATTCGATTATGTTTACAAAACTCAACCCCTTCACCCTGGGAGCCATCATTGGTAAGTGAATAGATTTCTCATCTGTGAATGCTAATGAAGACTTTCTGATAGAGTTTATTGATAAATCTCTTTCTGCTTATAGCCATGTATGAGCACAAGATATTTGTTCAAGGAGTTGTCTGGGACATTAACAGTTATGACCAGTGGGGGTAAGTTTCCTTGGTTTGTTTCTTGTATACTTATTGACAGATCCTTGATTCTATCATGAGTTAGAGAAAAGACAATGAAAACGTTTTATGTTTAGAGTGCATGATTATGGGATAGTTTTAAATGAAAACAGATTTTCTGGGGATAGGTTACCATGCCATAATGCATTATGCATAGGTTGGCCATGCCTAATGACTTGTAGATAACAATTTTGGCTAAGGACTTCTGTTTAGTTGAATTTAAAAAAATACTATGAATGTGAAAAAGATGCAGTAGTGAGGAAAATAGTCAAGCAGGCTGAACGCGTGCTCTGAGAATTAGGAAGGAAAATGTTTTTCCTATGGCGTGTGAAAAAAGAATTCTTTTACCTCTAGAAACGTTTTCGTCTGTAGCAAGATGAACTGTACAACATACTGTATGTAGGCTTAGGTGGAGGGATTGGGAAATAAGATTTTTCAGGTGCAGCCTGCCTATGCTGTGAGGAGTTGTTTTGAAGAGCACGTTTGCTCTGCAGGTGTAGAATATCAGTTTACACTGAGCTACCTTAGTCTTTGTATGTGTTCTTCGGTGCTACGCAACCACAGCATGTTCTATAACTACTGTAGCAGAACCTGAAAATGGAAGACTGTCTAGTACAACCTGTCTGCTATAAAATCTGAAATCGGGAATGCGATAGGAGTAAATACAGCTTTTACTGCCACACAAGAAAATCCAGAATGGCATCCAAAACTGTGGCATGTGGGGATGCTGTAGAACCAGCCTCGTTTCTTGCAGCTGTTGGAATATCCTAGGTTCTTACACTGTGAGGCTGTAACTCCTGGATAACCCACTGTAGTGCTGGGGAGGCTTCCAGGCTGCAACTCAGCTGTTCATTGTTTGGGTGACACAAATGAGTGTTCTGAGCCACTGTCATGTTCGACAGTGAACAGGAGCCAGCTGAATGCATTCTGCACTGGGGCAGGCTGCATAACACGAGTGAATACTGAGGTGAAAAGACTCTGCTTAACTTTTAAAACAAAATGTTCACTTAGACATCCTGTGATTTGAGTTGTCTGCTCAGCCAAGCAACTGTGATAACTCCAGTTTTTCATGAATGGCACTGAGTTGAATACTTTGACAGTAATCTTTGAGGGGTAAAATATCATAGTGTTCACTGGGAAGTTACTTTTTACTGGCATCTATTTTTAATATCAATGGCTTACAGTAAATGCTGTAAGTCGTTAGCACTAATACAGCTTTTTTTTTCTTCTGCTTTTATAAATTCAGAGTGGAGCTTGGAAAGCAACTTGCCAAGAAAATTGAGCCTGAACTGGAGTCAGATGCTCCAGTGACATCTCATGATAGCTCAACAAATGGGCTCATCAATTTCATCAAAAAGCACAGAGCTTGAAAGGAAATACTTGGAGGACATCGACAATCTCACCACCGAATACTCAAATCTGTTGTAGTTGTGCTTTTTTTAGCCACTTCTAACAAAAATAGCACTTTACAGATGTAGCTCTCTTCACTTGTTGCAGTTAATCTTGTTGCGTCAAGTGTTACAAATGAAACTAGTTTTGTGAAACCCTGACCTTGTATAGTTGCTTTCTGGTTTTGTGGCTGTTAATCTGTAAAGTGCAGCTGGTATATTCCTCAATTCTTTTCCCTCAACTTCCTCAAAGATGATTGCCTACTGATACTAGAAAATAAAAGGTATGATGGATGAGTAAAACTTCTTCACTGTCTTTGAAGTGCAGCCCTAGTAACATTTGCCTCACTGTGTAAGGTCCTCTGAAGCAAAGTAAGCTGACTTTTTGTCTTTTTGGACTGGTTCTGCTGTAAGCTGGAAACTAGAAAGTGTTTAAAGAATCAAATCTACAGCTGTAGGTTGTTCGGTTAGATTTCATCCCTTTTGAGCAAGATACAGATTTTTTTCCCAGTGCTACTGTGAAAATGAAAGTTTACTGATCTTTGGTAAAAGATTTCCTATTTTGCCTGTAAGCTATGTGGACAGCTATCCAAAAAGGAGGGGAAGGTTCCTGGAGTAACAGTGATATTGTAACTTCTCCAAACAGTTTTCCAGAGTTTGTGAAGCAAAAGCCTGGGATCACTTGGAGAAGAAATGTATTTTTGGTATCCTCCAGGGCCAATTTCTCACTGTTTAAAAACATCACTGTCTGACAACAATGAAAAAATAGAGAAACCTGCTTGTCAACAAGTTGTTTATCCTCTTTTGTTCTCTACTACTGTTAACCTCTTTGCTAGCAAACTGGCATGCTCTGGCTATTGTTCTGTAACACCTTTAATAAAGGTAAGACACAAGCATTGAAAGGAAACTTTGGTTCTCATACCCTCAACCCTGACTACACTCTGTGAGCTGGGACCCCTTAGTGCCCATCTTTGCTGTGCAGCTTCGCTGGCAGGGCTGGGTGCTGAGGGCTGAACCTCCCTGATGTGGCACCTGCAGCGTGTTTCGCCATCCCCCTGCAGGGGTTAGGATCCGGACCTATGGAGAAATAATTCCGTCTGAAGCATGGTCACAAAAAGAGAACCCGCTAGAGGGAGGCATCCTATTCTCCCAGGAGGCTTTAACCCTCTCCCGCCGTGCACAGGTGCTCAGCACAGCTCGCTCCTCTCCCGCTGTGCCCCTGAGCGGCCGCGCCACACCCGCCCCCTCTCCCTGAGGGCGCCGTGGCCGCGCGCGGGGCGCCCCCTGCCGGCGCGGCCCTCAGGGCTCAGCCGCCCCGCCGTGCTGCCGAAGGGAAAGGTGTGTCGGCAGCGAAACTGCCGCCCTCGGGCTTACAGCCTGCGCCGAGGGCCGCTCTGTGCCACAGCGCCTCGGCACTGTAGGCAAACACAGGACGAAAGCAAGAAAGAAGCTTTTAAATGAGATATTTTTCCCTGGAGTGGTTGAGGAGGCCACAAGTAAAATGTGCAAGGGGAGGGGACGGTGGCTGTCTTTTGAAGATGAGATGGTATAAAACCCATATATGGGTCAAGAACCTGCTGTCAGTGACGGGAATTTTTTGTGGCCTTTGGGTCTCGCTCTTCCTGGGTCTGCCCTTACAGGAACTCAGCACTGTTTTCTGACCTGCGCCCTGCCACACACCCTGTGGGGCAACAGCCACTCAGTAACTCAGTTTCTCGAGCTCCACTGAACTGCTTTAAATCCTTCAGTTTAATATCATGCTACCCCATTCCTGCAAGAATACAAGTAATTTCTTCGTGAATTGTACTCTGGTAATGAGACATTCCAACCCATTCAAGTCTATCTGGGAAATTGTAATGGGCATGGCTGAGGTCTGATGAAACTGTGTTGTCATGTATAAGAGAGAATGAAAGGTAATGATGTGCCTGAAGTAGGCAGAAACTTGTCATACCCCTAAAATGGCACGTGCTCCCTAATCCTCAACCCCATCTATTACCTACACGACCTCTTCCTTGTGAAAGCCTCTGAGGAAATACTGCGTGGAGATGCTTCAGCTGATGTAAGTTAAGTGGATATATTTTACACTTGCAATGCTAATTTGACTATATAATCATAACAGCATCTCAATGTCAAAATTCACCTATGAATGTATTTTTGAGAAGGTAATTACTGTATTCATGGGAAAAATCTAATACTTAAAATTATGCTAAATTCATATTGTATTCCCACTGGCCATGTACTTAGTATAGATTGTGTGGGTTTGAGTTTAATGGAGGAATATGTTTGTATAGCAATTGATCTAAAAAGACTGTCTTAAAGACCTATGCGTGTGAAGGCATCTTCCAGTCCTTTTGTTTGAAGAGGATTTGGCAGGAATAACCAATGAGTGATCCCTTTTGGCCAATTGACAGTGATCTGATCTGCTGGGACTGTTCTAATTTCCAAACTATCCTGCACTACATGTGGAGTTCCTGCAGACTTCATTAGCTTAGGCTGAAACCTTGAAGGAGAATAAGATAAATAAAGTTCCGAATTTTATTTATCCTATATATATAGCTCCCAAACTATACCAAGAGCTTCAGTTGAACCTGTTGCTATGATGGAGGAATAAAGAGCACTTACAGATCTGCAATGATAGTTGCTGCAGTGCTCAGGTCATGAGTCTGTATGGATCAGTCAAGTAAAAAGAAGATAGCTTTACCTCGTTTGTTCTTTTATCTATTTCAAGTATAGTGTTTATGTTTAGATGCTCTTGAAATTATTCTGCTTTGGCAATTCCTGCTGTTATTTTTTTTGTTTGGCTTCCAGAGAGAACGGTTAAGCAACTTGGTTTATTAATGAAAATTCAGCAGAGAAGAGCATGCTTTTGGCTTCTAGCTCAGTCAAACTTTAATGCTAGTAACTGAATTGATCTACTTTCTCTAAAAGAAATCTTCAAGTTTTTCTCAGTTTTGTGGCACACAGGGATTGTCAAAATAGATCAGATAAAAAGTAGTCCTAAAGCGAAACATTTCCAGAGGGCTTGTAATGTCCGGATAATTTTTTATGTCCTCAATTTTTCTTTTGTGTTCCTTCTTAGATGGATTTTTCTGAAAGAAGAAAGTTGTAAAATCCTGATGTTCTGTTAAAACAAAGATTTCCCAAACCTGCTGGATGTACTTGAAATTTCAAAAAGTATACTCACAAAAGAATTTCTACTCAGGTTGTCATAGTCACTGGATTTTACTTGGTGGTGGTTTCACAAGTAGACACACTTTCAGGATTTCTTGAAACTACTTTTTGAGATTTGTGTAGCCTTTCCTCTAAGGAAATATTTTGAGCCCCTACCAGTGCGCCAATACGTCCTGTGTAGAGAGGACACTCAGCGTGGCCGTCTGGGCTGGGAGAAATGAAAGGAGCTGGGGAATGGATAATCCTTGCAAAGTCTGGAAGCAGGCTCCATGGAGCAGGCAGCTGGGGGAAGAGCTAGATGTCAAGGAGTTGGCCTGCGACCGTGCATCTGGAACACTCTCAAGTATGTGGTAATTCCTAGAAAGGCTGAGCTCTGCCTTTCGTCATTAGCAGCAGCCACAAGAGACAATATCTGCTAGAAAGATCCCTCACATAGGATAAAAGCAGAGCATGTTGTTTGTTGTTCTGAGTGCTAGTGAACTGCAAAAAAAAGTTAAATAAATCTGGAGTAGCAGTTTTTTGTTGAATATTTCTGTGTGACTTTGGACTTATTAGAAATACCACTTTTGTCATTCTAAGTCAGTAAAGTGGGTAACCGATGAGTTCAGACCTTGACTCTGACTTTGCATAAAGTTTTCAATTTACAGTTGATTTAAATTTATTTGGAAATTCCTGGATTAACTAAAGGGCTTTGCTGTGCTAGCAGAGCTGCTCATTTTAGAACTGTTTCTCCAGGCTATTCAAGAAATGCAATACCATTTTTTTTCAGCTATCTTGACAAATCTGTTCAGTTTCATTATGCTCTTGATACTTTATTTAATAGGGGTTTTTTTTGCTTTATTTGCTTTATTTTCCAAAACCCGTTATAGACATCAACACAAACAACAAAAGAGCAGTTGGCATAGCTCTGTGGCTGGGTAGTCTGTGCTTTAGCAGCAATGAGCTGAGCTGCTTAAGAAAATCAGTATTACAAGAGTCAGTATTACAGGGCACCAGAACAGAACAAGAGGGTCCAACACTTTGCTCCCTTGCGACAAGACAAGAGGAAATGGCCTCCGGTTGCACCAGGGGAGATTCAGATTGGATACCGGGAAAAATTTCTTCACTGAAATAATTATCAAGTATTGGAACAGGTTGCCCAGGGAAGTTATGGAATCACTCTCCCTGGAAGGGTTCAAAAAATGTGTAGGTGTACATGGACATGGTTTAGTGGTAGACCTGGCAGCGTTAGGTTAATGGTTTGGCTTGATGATCTTAAAGGTCTTTTCCAATCTTAATGATTCGCTGATCATCTAGAGCCTCACTGGAGTTCTCAATAAATAATTATCAGTGTTGATCTTCAATGGCCTTTTAACATGAATTACACAATTTTGAGCTGGGTCAGTTATAATGGTCTATGGCCTAAGTCATGTTCAGTTCTCAGCTCATATAACTGCTATGTGTAATCACAGTGGATTTTAGGATGACAAAGAAGTGAAATTAAAATGAGTATGAGGACTTCACCCTCTCTAATCTTAGAGGTATGAGCATAGCATAAGGACTACTGGCCAAGGTCCATGTGTACAGCTTGGGTCAAATCCTGCTTGGTTATATTTCCACTGAATTGAGACTTTACTGAGGAGACTTACTGTCTTAGAATTCATAGCTAGGATTTCATGGACCTGTGAAAATGTCTCATTGACTTCAGTAGATGGTGGTTTGCGCCTTGGATTATTGACTGTAGTCATGAGGAGATTGGGGTGACCTGGATTATGTGGCAAAGATATTTTGGACTATTTCAACCTGGTTACAGATCTACCTCCCCACAGAATAAGAGTTAAAAACAGGAATCTTCAGTAAGGGGCAGATGCCCATGAAAGGAATTTACAGTGTAGCCTATAGGGTCTTTCTAATCTGGCCTCATAAGGCTTTTCAGAGGTGAGCAGTATTCAACAATAAAAAGCACCAATTTTGTTTGAAATGTGTACCTTTGGAGCTAAATTAAAGTTGTAGAAGATGAATGATGCTATAACTGTTTGATGTAAAAGAGATCCTGTAGTAGTGCTCTTCTTTGCAAAAAACATTTTGCTGTTAAATAAGTTTAAGATGGAACGAAAATAACATGGTGGTGTCCTTGAATTCTTTTAATAAGAAAAAAGCATACACAGAAATTTAAAATAGACATATGGGTTTTATATATATAAAAATACATGAAACTTCTTTTCCCTTTTAAAGCCTCGGAGATCTTCCTTTTGGGAGATGCTGACATTCCCTTCATATTGGGTGGATTTACCACAAGGAAAGCTGGAGAAAACTTAAAAGTGTCCGGTTTTATTTAAAACCTTGGTGGTCTTTAACGGCTGCCCCACAGTTCCAGCCTGGTACAAACTTAAACAGAGCTCTTTGTTGCTCTTGAATGTGACATAATCCTTTCATCTGGCGTGCTGAATGAAGTATGCACATGGCTTTTTTGCTACCCCTGCTGGGCTGCCTTGTTACACCTTCAGAGCAAACCACCCCCAGTAAAAAAGCTTGGGGTCTGTCATCCACCCCAATGCCAATAAACAACAGATAACTATGGCATCTTTTGGCTTTAAAATGCTGCCCCTCATTAAACTTGTGTGTTGAGGAAGGAAACGGCTCCCCACATCATTGTTTCTTGCAGATACAGAGTACATTTTTTTGTTGTTTGCATGTTTGCTAATTTGAAGCTCTTTGAAGAATCCTACAGGGAGATCAAAGACAAAAGATTAGAACGTTTTTAATAAAGTGAAGAAGGATCAGGTTAGATCAAAGGGACAAGCTGACAGGAAATAAGTAGGTGCCGTTGTTGGCTGACACTTGCATGCTGTAGGGTGATTTCTGTGTTAATGTGAGGTCAGGAGGAGGATTGCTTTACATCTTATTGTCTCCAGACTTTGCTGACTGGGTGTGTCTTTGTACTTCACTTTAATCTCAAAAATTAAAACCCATAAAGTCACAGTTTGGCTCAGCCACATGATTTTTCTAGTTATTTAACTTTGATTTTGAAATAAAAATAAAATTTGGGATGCACCAGCAGGGTATGGAGGTAATTAATTGGCCTGCAAGGGGATTCAGCTACAGAAATATTCGTTATCAGAGGCACTGGGCCTCAATCACCCCCACTGTCATTCTGCTGACTTTAAGGGAATTAAGTCTTACCCCACTGTCTCAAGAGGAAATGTATTTTCTTTATATACACACCAAAGCCTTGCACACTCACAGGTTGTACTGCTGTAGATAAACCAGTACAATGAAATTAATATATCCCCTTCAGTTTATTATGCCGTTTTATTCGTATAGAGCTGCTAATTGGGCAGAGTTTATTTCTCTGAGAGATTGAAGTTGCAGCACTAACTGGAATGGGCTCACTGGCCTCCCTGTGAACTTCAGTGTATAGGTTGTGGTGGATGCAGGGTTGGCTTTGGCAGCCTGGTGTCTCTACATTGGAAGTAAGGTGCCTCACAAAATACCCCTTTCTTCTAATAGTAAATCACCATTCTGCCTGATGTAGCTAGAAGCTAATTTGAGGACAGTCACAGGAAACCAAGCAGATTTCTTTCCTGTATGATCCATGGGTAATTTTGTAGTTTCACAAAGCTTGATCTCCCCACGTGTCTTCACAAGTGAAGAAAACAAACATGCTCAAGAGTTTTCTGTGCCTTCGTGTCTGTGATCATGAAACCTCCTCTGAAAGGAAGTTTTAATGCAAAGGTGCAGGATTGAGCCCACAGAAACAATCTTGTTTTGTTCCACAAAGGCTGGTAGCACTGGTTTTCTGCTCCACTCAACTACACGTGCAGTCGCTCCTCCAGCACTGAGGGTTCTGCTGCCCTAATGCAGAAGGGCACACCAGTGGTTAGGTACCTTATTGGGCACGGTGCAAGCAAGAACTGGCTTTTTTCAATCCAGTCGTGTTAAATCAAATTAGCAGGTTTTGGTAGGGCCTTAACAGAAAGAGCTGTGCCCAGCCCCTTGCTTAGTACTGTAATACAGATAATAATCATACTTGATTAGAGAAATGTATTTTTATTGTATTTTGTTATTTTTGTCTTGCAGTTGGTTATGTAAAAGAGCAATCATTCTACAAAAACAAAGGAAAGTATTCTGTAAAATAAAGTTACCCAAACTTTTTGGGGCAAAGTAAAACAAACGGGAAGAGATATATGTTTGCAAACTGAAGAAAGTTAGTGAGTCTCAAAGGGATGTAAGAAAGAGCCCTGGGTTTGACTAATGTGCACCAGTTGGAAAAAGGGTTCCTTTGCCCTGCCTGTGCTGTGGCTGAGCAGAGTTGTTCTCTCCTGGGGCATATGGCTCAAAGCCAGAACTTCACGTGCTGCACCGTTGTTTGCTGCTTCACACAGTCCTCATTGAGGGGTCCTGATGGAAAGCCACACAACAGATTGTGGGAAGGGCTGCTGCTCTGGATGTAGTCAGGATCACTTCACAGGCAGCCTGTGAAGATTCAGTTTTGGGACACACGATGACCCCCCAGGGTCATGTTGGCAGTGCATTAAGCCAACAGTAGAGAATGACATGGGAAGGAGGGATAACATGGTTTGCTTTTGAACATTGTCTCATTTTTTGTAGTTGGTTGTGTTCCATGGAGTTGTGTTACTGGGTTGCCAGGCTCTTAGTTTTTGTGATTGGTAGAATCTAATTAAAATTGCTTTAAAGTCAGAAATGTGCAGCATTCAGACAGAAAAAAGACTGAGGGCTCCTCAAATAGCCCAAGTGCTTCTATGTGCCCCTTTGTAACAGCCATGCACATCTACCCCTGTACTCACTTAGTCCCTGGTGAGTCCCTTGCTGGACTTGGCTTTGGTGGAAAATATGCCCTGATGTGCTTCTTTAAGCTTTTGGATTTGGAAGTGGCAGGCCATTCTTCTTGAGATTTATCTGTCCAGTTAAAACACTGGATTTTTGCCTAATTTTAGGCAGTGCATGGAGCTCTTCTCCTGCAATAGAATACAGTCCTAGGAAAAAGACTGCAAAAAGGAGTAGTGCTTGGGTAGCAGAAAGCTAGGGATCCTTGGGATCTCAATAGTGGATAGAAATGTCTAAATCCCACTGAAGTTGTGAAGGATACTAATGAGTCCCTCTGAATGTAGGCTTCTGGATTATAGAAGTGCAGGAAAAATAGGCCGTGTCCAAATCAGAATAATCTGGAGTTGTAAATTGATTCAGTTAAATTTGTGTAATCTTTTAATTATATATACAACACCATAAACCTACAGGCATTGCAGGAGACTGATAGGATTGGAATGCAGCAGAAATTCAAGGTACTCAAAGCAGTCTAACAGTATGAAAGGAAATGGAAGAAAAAGAGAGCCTCTCTTAATGGACTTTGCAGAATGAAGATTAACAATTCAGGGAGAGGTGCAAAGCGGGGAATAAGGATGTTGACAAAGTGTTATGGTAACAGAAAATTCAGTGATGAAATGCAGAATTCCCTGAGGGAATCATAAATCAGCTTTAGTCAACAAGGTATGTTGGTTCCTAAATCAGCAGGAGTCTGGTACCTAAATAGCTTTGCAGTCCAGTCCCAGATGCTTTACTCTGGACTTTTCTCTTTGCTTTAGGTTTCATGTGGTTTTAAATTTAACAAGGCACTCGTTCCTTTTGAACCAAAGCATGTTAATAGTGTCCTCAATATATAAAATAAAGCAAAGAGCCTTGAAGGGTAGCTTGGTATTTTTCAGAGTTCAGAAATGCTAAGTGTTTTAATAAAGTAGAAAGCATTAAGAAAAGGTTGAAAAATGACAGGGAGTGGCAAGCTGAGACTGAATAACTTTGGAAGATTTGATTTATCCCATGCTTGAATTTTTAATTGTCTTTTTGTGGTTCCTTGGATGTGTGGCTGCAGTGGCAGGGTACTCAGAACAAGTCAGTACGACCCAAGCACAGACACAGCAGTTTACTCGTTGATGAATACATCAGCCAAGGGCGACGTGAGGTTATCCCGTGCGGATGCAGATGGGAGGGCTGGAGCGGAGCCGCGGGACAGCAGCCCGTGTCCGCTAGGTGGTAATGCTGGGTGCGGAATGGGCTCCCTCCTGCTCCGGGGGCCTGCCGCACTCCCTGCTGCTGCGGGCGACTTTCGAACAGCAATTAGTGAGACCTCGGACCCGAGAATCTACTGCCTTTTCAAGGAAAGCAGGGCTTGGTAAACATGGAGCTGGTGGCGGTGCACCAAAGCCTTGCATAGATGTGCGTTATGCAGTGGCACACGCCTCTAATTTCTCTATGGAAGTTTTGGGATGGTTTCTAAAGTTGTTGGCCGTTAACTCTACAATAGCTGTGTTCGGCACCTGTTATTTCTAGCTATTTTAAAAAATCTTCCTCACAGTAAATTATAGTCTTTGGTCCAAATAATACACAGAACTGTAGGAACAGCTGGATGACAAAGTGCTGTCACTGGTGTCAGTGTGGAGGAAAATTTACTTGAAGTGATTTGTGGGGGAAAAAAAACGTTGAGAGGCATTTAAAATTAACTCAGTACAGCAATCTGTATGCTGAAGCCTTTGTTTAATAGCAGATCCTGGTGTCCTGGACTTCCACAATGTCAGGTTAGAAATTAATCCAAACTGAAAAGAGAATTTGAGGAAGGAAGAGTGTGATTACTGCATCTAGAATTGGGAGAAAATTATTTAAGAAAAATTTCCGTGGGTCTCCTGACTGTAGAAATCAGTTACATTTCTATTCTTTTTCATGAAGATAGAGCTACCAGAAGCAAAATATTCTGTAGATCAAGTATTGGGTCTTTCAAGATTAACTGCATAGCATTACTCCTTCCTGCAAAGTCTGGGGATGCCAACTGGAAAACTCCTGCTCCGGCCTTGAAACAGCACAGAGCAGTCTCATCTTACTTTTCACCGGTGAGTCTATGAAACAGCCCACGTGTAGTCGGACCATAGATAGAGATGGGCTCTGCCACAGCTCTACTGTGAAGGTCTGTCCCTGGAAGGGCTGCAACCCTGACTCACGTTGAGATAGAAAGTAAAAATCCTGGGAGTTTTTTTACAGAATTTCAGAAAATTCTGAAAAATGTGTTTGAGAATATCACCCTGAAAAAAATTCTACTTTTGAACTCTGTATAAATATTTAAAAGTGCAAAAGAAAATGCAGCTTTCAACTGACAAATGTTAAGGTTCAGTGTTGTATTCTGGGTCCTCTGGTCCAGGCTTTGCCCAGGCAGTTCTCCATGTTAATGTGTGGCATTCACTTGAGAGGGGCACAGGATGAGGAAGACATTGGCCACGTTTACTGGGGAAGTGGGGAGGCAACTTCCACCCCCGATGTCAGGAAAGTGTGGGTGGCAGTGGACAGTCCTGCCTTGCAGTAGAGCCCTGGTGTTTATTTGAATTGAGGAGCGTGCAGGGTTGCTGGAGTAGGGAGTGTGGCTTGCCAGGCCCTGTCTGCAGGTTCTGCAGGTGCCAGGTAGCTGCCGTGGGACAGGCAGCAGGGGGGCTGAGTCCCGTGTGCAGCCCTGGGATTGTTCTGCCGTACAGCGGCCAAACAGCCTCTTGTCACACCCACACTGAGGTTATGAGAAGCCTGTAAGGCTGACACAATTCCAGGTCATGAGCCAAGTTGCAAGGCAGAGGTGGGGAGAACCACTATGCCATTGCATTTTGGGGGAATTGGCTGTATTTTATTTTTTCCCCCGCAGTCTGAGCTCAGTCTGGAGTCAAGCTGTGCGATTGCTGCTTTCATCATCTAGCCTTTTCTCCCTTCAATAAGGTGTTTATCTCCCTTCAAGTGTCGATACAGTTCAAAGTACACTTAAGCCCCAGCATTAACTCTAGACTCAAAACAGACCGGTAATGTCATTGGTATAAATGAAGGCTTACAAGAACAATAGACGTCACTGTTTTAATGCTGGCAATAGAGATTACTCATATCCTTTTTGAAGCAAATTTTGTGTTTCTGCAGTACACTTTTCTTTTCCCAATTAGATTCTTTGTCAGGCTGTGCTGTGTAATTTAATCTAATTTTGCTAAGCCTGTCACTGTAGAAAGAAACCAACATTAACAACACTAAAACTTGGTTTTCGTGTTCTTGATCTTGCAATCTCACCCACAGAGATGGCACTTTTGGTTGGTATAGAGCCCACTAGTTTAAATGCATTTCTTTGTGTGCATAATGGCTTGATTGGGCAAATCAGTGCCCTGGTCAAGAACTGTACTTGCTAGGATTCACTTGGAGTAGGAAATATGTCTGTTCGAGCCTGTCAGGTCTACAGCATACCTTGCCCTGCCCAACTGTATTTTGACTCTAAGCAAAACATAGTTCATCTCTCTGTGGGAGACTTTTTTCCTTTAAAAAAAATCCCATTATATACAATTTTGTTTTACTTATCTGTACTTGCTTAAGTTTTTTGCTACCTGTATTTGATGTAATTGTCATTTGCTGTTTTAAACTCATCTCTAATACCTTATGTTTGTGTAACTGGAGAAAAAATAATTTTCTTAGCAAGTCAGAATTATATTTTGGCACTATTATGCTTCTCCCTCAAAAGTAAAATATTAACATTAGGTGGAATGAGGCACATCACCTAATATATTAATTATGGAGACAGACAATCATTAACTTTATTAAAGATCTTGAGACTGATCCAAGATTATAGAAAACAAATTATATTTTTTACTTATATTTTGTTATTTAAAAATGTGTAAATGCCTTGTGGATGGGATTTGAAAAATAGGTACAACAATTTCAATTTTGTAAAGAGTATGAACAGTCTTTGTATACAACTTGGACAAAATATAGGATTTAACTCTAGGATAAGCTTGCTGAAATATTTGAACAGTTCTCTCTAGAAGATGTTAATTGAAACCTTAGTATTTTCAACATAGAAAAAAAGATTGGAGTTTTTATAGTTTAAAAAAAAAAAAATCAGTGAGACAATTCTTACCTAAACCTGTGTTTTTAAGACTTTGGATCTATTGTCTGTTGCTGGTACCAGAAAAGACATAGAAGAATATCCAAAACACAGTAAAGCCCCAAAGTTATAGTACAGGTATTTGCTTGGGGAAATAGTGAAGCAAGTAGTGCATATCCTACAAATGAGCAGGGCATTTCTTTATTGTACACCTGATATTGGCATTAAATGCTCTGGGATCAACAAGGCTGCCTCCCTCTGAGGAGATGTGCAGGGCACAAAGCTGAATTTGGCCTCTGCCATTTGGGAAATTCTCCCTGCCCTGCCCTGTGCCAGTGCTGATGACGCAGGGGACACACTGAGGATGTGGTCGTGTCTCTGAGGTGTCACTGACTCGCTGTCATACAGCTGCTTTCCCAGGCTGGCCATGGTCCTGTGTAGGAGCCACTTTCTGTCACACGGTGAGAATGGAGAAGAATAAATTTGGAGGAATGCTGGGGTTTTAGGAGGCATTTCCTCAGCATACTTCGCTTTTTGCTTCTCCTAAGTTTTGGCTATTATTGATTAGAGAGTCTGTGGTCAGTGAGGAGCAAAAACTCCAAAACCAGCAGCAACCTGTGGCAGGTCTCACCTGGAGGACAGGAGCAGTTTCAAAGGATGGTGTCTCATCCTGAGTAGTTGCTTACAAGCTCCACTTCGGGCTTTTTTGAGGCACGAGAGGGAACTTGTTTAAGCCTCTTGTTTAAGACTACAGGTGTTATCCTCTCTGGCTTCTGAGGGAAAACCAGTGCTTTTTACTGGGGAGTCCTTCATCTCATCTGTGCATCTCGAAAGGATATAATAATACCAACATTCATACTTTTTACTTCCAAAAGTAGAGTAGTCTCTGTGTGTACTGTGGAACAAAGGATTTGTTACTTTTTTTCCACCCCTAATTAATTGATAGATAAATCACATATTCTCTTGTACTCCGTATTTCCTGTCTTTTTGTAAAATGTTGTCTTTGTAGGTACATGTAATGTTTGTTCAGTGTGCAGAAGGCAGATGAGAGAGGAGAGAACTGACCATGAGACACTGAATGTTTTAGACAGTTGCTCTGTATAGTTGAATTACTACGAAAGGAGAGATCATCTTGGCATGTGCTGGTTTGCTTTTAAATAGTAGTAGATGTTTCTTAAAAGGCAATGGGCATGTGATGTTCAATTGGAACTGGACTAAAGCAAACAGGCTTTCTCCTTTGACAAGCTTGCAGTTCATTAGGGTAAATTACCCAGTACTGAGCTCCCTGTATGATTAGATGGTTATGGGATCCAACCTAATTAGTTTAAAGCTGGCTTGGGTATCTGCACAACACAGCTGTTATTTCTGTGCTGCTGTGCAGACTTTAGACTAAGTCTTCATTTGAAATCCATTAAAGTCAAAGCAGCTCTTTCTGTTGGTTGAATAAGCTTTGCATCAGGCTGAAAACATGTCAAGAGTACAGTACAGAAAACAGAGAGCCTGGCAACGTGGTCCAGGCCTGGCATGTTTATGGGGATGCAGCGCTGTGGGGAGGGGGCCGGGAATGCAGGCACAGGGTGGCACGGCATGGGGATAGCAGGCTCAGGGGCCAGGCCAGGGGGATGGTGAAGGGGCCTTGTGTGTAATGGAGAAGCACAGCAAGGAGAGGGGGAGAAGTCGGAGCACCAGAGAGATGAGGGAAGATTTCTGAGGAGTTTTGCCAGCAATGAGAGAGGCTTGGATTTTGTACGGAGAAAGCCAGAGCAGCACCCGGTGGAAAAGGGCTCAGCCAGCACCTCTGGGAGAGGTGGGTGAGCAAAGGCAGGGCTGGCAGCTGCCATAAATGGCGTGGAGGGAGCAGTCAAGGGAGGGAGCAGCTTGGGGAAGTAGGCAGCACAACCAATCTAGTGGTAAATATTCAAGTCTTCCCACTGCATGAAATGATTTGCTGCAGCCGACACCCTTTAAAGAAATCCTTGCTGACAGCAGTGGGGGAGCAGCAGGTGAGCCCCAGGGGCTGGATCAGAGAGTTGCTCCTCAGACGGGTGGAGACATGACCACGCTAAGGAGCGATATGCTTCTAAAAAAAAAATCTGAAAAAGCATAGCAAGCATGTTTTAGGGCAGGATGGAATGTTTGCTCAATTAACTAGTCAAAACAGGATTTCTTTGTGTTCCTCACAGCACTGCAAAGGGAACTCCCTTTATGAGAATTAAGTTCTTTTCCTGTATCTTTATTACCCAACATATACCGTCTTCAGGAGTTTCACTAGCGTTAGCTGATCACACTCTCTGCTGTGGATTAAAGAAACTGTTTTGTCCTGACCTGACTGGATACAGAAGCAACAGGGTCAAAATTAGACAGCTCGCTCAAAACCTGAAGGATTTGCGATCACAGTTGACATCACAATACTGTTCTGCTCATGTAGGCAGGACCATAAGATCAGCAGAAATCATGTTTTCATTAAGCCTTGCCTGCTGCCACCATGTGTTTGGGTTTTTTTAAATTTTAGAATGGTCTTCAGAACACCCACTTCACACTCATCTACAAACTGCAGGTTGCAAAACACACCCTATAACAAAATTCAAGCTGTTAATCTTTTATAAAAGATCAAAAGCTGTGAACTGCTGTGTCCCACTGAAAGAGATCTGGCATGAGAGCTTCATTCTGGTCTTAGATCCTTACATTAACATGAAACTTGTTAAGTGACATTCTCAGATTAACTGGAAAGCAAACTATGCACTACAGTACTCAAGAAGACAAAACAATTATTGTCCTGTCCCTTAACAATATGATCAGCTTTAAAAGTTTTGCCTACCCCTGTGCATCAAAGGTGTATAATACCATAAAGAGCATGAATACCCTGACTGTATAAAATGTTTGCTGGTTCAGGGAAAAGGCAGCAATTTTCCCTCTTCCACCACAAGTCCTAAAAAGCTGTATGTAAAAGGGAGACATATATGCAATTTCCTAGCTTATTTTGGGCAACAGGGGTACAGCACAGGTATAGTGCAACAAACACAATCTCCTTAACATTAAAAGACCACATTTAAATCGGACGAGACTAAACTAAGCAGACCAGCCTCCCTCAGCCTCACACCCGGTCTCTTGTATTGGGACTTGACATTGCCTCATAACTCTGAATCTTCTATCCTTTCTTATATTTCCTGCTTGAATTAAGGTTATCAGAACTATGGTGGTTTTTTCCAAGGTTTGTACCAACAGAATATGCAGCAGGAATCTGTCATCTCTGCTTTGGCCAGAGTTCCCACTTCGTGGCCTGAGGATTGGGTGAATCATTTTGGCCATAGTGTTTCATGGGATGCTGCTTCCCCTGCAAACCACCCCATCAAGGAGGGAGTCGTGGCCTGCAGTTTTCAGGCCTAAGGCACAGACTTACATCTGACTCCTTACAGTGCACGCAGCCACTCTATCAAGCAATTGGTTTGTCTTGGAGCCCTGCTCTTATTACTATTTGCCATTCTCAAATGGATGTGTCATCTGTGGATTTAATATCCAAACAGTTTGAATTTTTTTCCAGTTTATAGGTAAAGACACTCAAAAGCCTACTGTCAAGAACCAACCCTGTGCGATGCCATTAAAAATACAGCTAATTAAGGATGAGTCTCCATTGACACTCGTGTTTTTGGAGCCATTGCTGAAGTGGTTAAAAGGACTGAACTCCAGCCAGGTTGGTTGCAGTGGCTGTTACTGCTGCAGCTGCACCATTGCTGTTTGATTCTCACTGGTGTGAAGAGCTTCCTGCTTGTTCCCAGCTGTGTTACCAAACTATTTCTTCTTGGGATAAGGGCTTTGGCTCTAGCCCTCATTCAAACAGTAGGATGAGAAGGAGGATCTGCTCTCTGCGAGGCTGACCCATCTCTACGGCCTCTCAACTGGGCTAAGGCCAAGAGAACCAGTCTAGTGCATGTGCTGTGCCTGCCTTGGCCCGGTGAGGCACAGCCACTTTTGCTTGGTGCTTGGGACAGCTTGCATTGGCTCTTTGACCACTGATTCCTGAGCACTGGCAAGGGACCACTGTGGTCCTTTGGCTTGGGCTCTTCTCAGGGTCCTTAACAGGCCTGTGAAGTGTTTTCCCCCAGCCAGGTGACTCAGCCTGTGTTGTCAGTGTATATTAGCACATTGCTAATATACAGGAACCTCCTCGATGTCCAGAGAAGAGCTGTGGACTGATGATTGCACAGCCATGTGCATCTGCTTGTTGATCACCTTTAATACACAAGAGACTTCAAGAGAATAAATACTGGCTTCCTCCAGAGAGGTCTGTGCCACAAAATGCAGCTCTAGGCTGCATAACTGAGGGGACTTATTCTGGACAGTTCACTGACTTCCGTAGAGAAGAGCAGCATCAGGTCAAGGCTGGGAAGCCCTAGAAACCTCAGCCGTTAGGGGCGTATCACCAGGCTGAGTTATTGCTCTCCTGCAGCCTATGATAAAACATTTAATTCCTTTATACTTTGTTTTGCCCTTGTGTTTCCATATGCTATAGAGCTGAAAGTGGACATAAAAAATGATGGAATAATGTCATACCTAAAAATGGACATATTAATTTCTCTGTTAGCCATCTATTGTAACAGATGAGGTTTTAACCTCATTCCTGCTGTACTGTAATGAACAAGAAGCCTAGGAGACAGGAGACTGAGCTAGAATACATGCTGAGGCTGAAGGCTGAGCTGCACATTTATATACATGCTATAGTCCTCAGATCTGCGGCTGTAACCATTTTTATATATGGTTATATGTAGTCCTGCCACATCTCTAAAACATCTTAAGCAACTGCTGACCAGAGCCAAGGCCAGTTTGCTATTGAAGCCATGTGAAGCTGAGAATCTGAGTGGGGGCTGCTGCCTGACAAGGTGACAGCATTGTTGCTGTAGCGACTGCACATTAGTAAAAGAAACAGAAACGTTTCTGGTGCCATTTTTGTCTGCAAAGCCCAGACAGTGCAGCACAGTTCAATGACTGGCTTGGGATGTGCAGACCCCCTTGTTTGTCTTGGGTTTTTGGTGGTGGCATTTTTTTCCAACAATACAGCTTTTCACTTTACATTGATGAAAACATGGGTTGCATTTGCTAACAGCAATTAAATGAAATGTGGCATGAAGTATGATAATAACTGATAAGCAGACAAACGTTGTTGGTCCTTCTCTCTACTAAACATGCCGCATGAAAACAGAAATGTAACCTGGAATAGGCTTCATTCATTCAAAAGTGAATGAAATCCCTAAAGTCCGTTAGCCATAACATGGGAAATATGTAAGCCCAATGCACCTGTTCTTTAATCTACAAAAATACCATTCTAATAATACTGCCTTGAAGACATAAAGCAACCCCTTATTATGGTCTTTGGTTTGGGTTCACTTCCAATTTTTAGATATAATTTCACTAAGGGAATCAGTAGCTCATAACTGTGGATACTTCACAGTTCCTCTATGTGTTTGTTTTGGTAGAACCCTTTGTACTAACCTTGAGTTTGAAGATTTTTTTCACTTGTTTTAATATATTTTAGGTTTTTTTCTGGTTTGCATTCCTTCTGATGCTGCCCTGGCTACCTTTATAAACATCTGAACAGTTACTCTGTTTTCAGATACAAAGAACAATAGCACCTCAAGCGCAGTGAAAATACCAAATATTGATCTGTCCCTTGAATGTCAGAAAAGCTCAGCAGGAGGCATACAAAATATTTCTGAAAAATGATAGCTTATCACCTGCAGACCTGGAGATTGCTGTCTATTATTACAAAGACTTGCTGGGGGGCTCCAGTGACCTCCAGCCTTCAGCTATTTGTGTCTCTTTCAAGGCAAAGAGAAAAAATCTCAACCCTCTCCACAATGTTTGCATTCGCCTCATTTCTCGTGTCTTTCACCTAAGTTATGGAGGTGCCCTGAAACACATCAGCCACAGTGATGCAGCAGCATCAAAATTTCCCAACAGTGGTGGGAGCTGGTGCATAAGCTGCTTTCAGAGTAAAGTTTTGGCTGCCTTGTTTACACCCTTGCAATATCCCTATCACTTAATCAAGTGGGGTGGTTTTTGGAGATGTGGCTCTTGCTACATATATGTTTAAAATCAAGCTGCACCTTAATGCTAATTGCACTGTGTGCTCTGATGTGGTAATTATTTCTCTGTTACAAACATGCTTGTGTTAACCTGGGGATACCAGAAATGTTAATGCTGATTTTCCAGTCAAATTTGGCCCTGTGGGGGCAATGGGGGTTTCTGTTTGCTCTTCCTGGCTTGTGGAGTGGCAGTGGCCAAACACTGCTGCTGAGGGGCACTCGCCAGCCACCAGAGGTTGCTCAGGGAGCTGGAAAAGTCACTGTAATCTCCAGAGTCATCCTTTTTGGAGAAACAGAGACTATTTCTAGTTTGGCCTTCACTTTTTCTTTTGGACAGATCTTGTGTGGTCCCAGCAGCCCATTTCCCCGGTTCTTGGTGTTCCCCTGATGTTTCCCAGAGGGACAGTGGGTTCTGGGCTACTGATGTCTCATCAGACAGTGAAAAGTGTGGTGTTTGAGTGAACAGCTAAGGAGAGTTTGAACCCTGAGCTTGTGGTGGAAAGTGGAAGCAAACGTGATCTGTGAATGGTGAACCTGCCACGGGATGAAGTGTGCTTGAGAACACCCACTCCGCACAGCCCCTTAGGACCGTGCTGCCCGACTCCAGGCTGAAGTGCAGCGTCCTTGTGGGAACGGGTGGTACAGCGGGGAGGTGGCAGTGCCACTCTTTGGTGTCACACAGCTTTTCTGCCTGCCTTCATTTTTCTTTTATTGTGGTCATGAGGTAGTAGTGAGTGATTTTATCCCCCTTTTAGTGTCATAACTCTGGGTGATAACTGTTATAACAATTCCACAGACATTAAATTCAGCTGGAAGAGCTAACCTGAAGGTTTGTAGGGATACATGGTGGTACGCAGTCGGTGTGTGTGCCGGGTTGGGGAATGCGATAGGAGCTGTTACCTTCAGTTTACAGCTGTAAATTAAAGTGTGCCTGTCCCTGGTTCCACTCATAGGAAAGGTGCTGACACTCTTAGGTCTTCCTTATTTTCTGGAGAGAAAAAGGGTAGAAGGCAATATTCGGGATGGGGTAGGTTCAGCTCTCAGTTTGGTAGGGAAGCCTGCCTAGTGAGCAGAGGGAGAAACAAGAGCTGAACACAGTTGAACTGGGTTTCCTTGTGTGCTTGTGAAGCTTAAAGATACCAACACAGAAGGTAGGTTTGCCTGAGTAAAATGATTAATCTCCATGTATGGCATAAATCCACATAAAATGACTACTTTTTAAAATTTCACAGTTAAAAATATCATATCAATGTATGTTATGTAGTAAATCTCCTGCAATCCAGTTGATTTTTTTATGCTCTACTGCCAGGTATGCTTGAACTACTTTCACAGTCAAGGTGATATCTCTGTTCTCTTGTCTTAAGCACAAAATTAGGTACCTTGTGGTCCCTTTTAAAATGTCACATCAGTTACTGTCACAACTAGGGCTTCTTCATGTCCTTTTGGTGTACCTTACTCAGTCATTTCAGTACACTCATTGTGTATACCTGTAGTGTTCTCAGGACTTTGCTAACATTTCACTCAAATTGCTGGTCTGAATTGTTGGTCTGAATTGTTGTTTGACATCCATGTCAAACACAAATAATGAATGGAACACTAAAGCTGAGTTTATCCCAATATGGTCAGAGTCTGTCACTGAGAAAAGTCTTTTTGAAAACTGTGGAAATAAAACCCAAACAAACCAATACTGAGAGCTTCAAATCTCTCTCTCTCTCTCTCTCTCTCTCTCTTTTTCTTTCTATGACACAAAACCTACATATTCTCTTATCGTTACTAACACCTGAGATAATTTAATATTTTTAATATCTTCTACTTGTTTTCCTCTCCTGTATAAAAATGGTCAGTCCTTGTAGAAATTGCTGTGAGAATTAAAATTTAGGTTTTTTCCTTCTGTTTTTCAACAGAGGGAGCTCTAAAGAAGCTTTTCTTTCCATTGAAAGAGTAAACAGACTGCATCTTCAAAAGTGCTTGAGGAAACAGCAACTCCAACGTGCATGCCTTTCATGATTATGTTTCTAAGTGAACTCAGGCCAGCCTTGAATTCTCTAACAAGAGAGAGTTTTCATTGATTGCTGTATCAAGGCTGGTCTGTAGCTTTTCCTTGCTTGGTGAGAGTCACCCTGGAAAAGTCATCTTGCAGACCTTCTTCCCTGGGGACACCCGAGGGCTCTGCTCCTGCTGCCCCAGGGAGCGAGGTGATTCTTGTTAAAGAGATTTACAGAGAGCAGGGATATCAGGGTGGGTGTTTTCCTATGGGTGAGTGCTGGACTCGCAGCTCTAATGGAAAGGTTAATTCACACGGACTGGTTAGAAATCACACCCTGTGAGGCTGGCAGAGCCCAGGGGACCTGTCCTAGTGACCTCGGTGATGGTGATGCTCAGGTGTTCTGTGTGCAAGAGCAGACCCATGGGGTGGTTTCAGAGCCAGCTGGAATGTGGGGTCACTGCCACTGGGGCTTTGGATGCCTCACGCAGCCACGTGCTCCCCTGTGTACAAAATGCACACCAAAGGGCCTTCAGATTTAGAGATAAAAATGTATTGGGAGCCAGGCTGGTACTGAGTAAGTGTGTGTGTAGAGACTGGGGCTGCTTTTATCAAAACCATCTGTTGACAATATATACTTAATATCTGGCAGGGACCTATGGAGTTTTTAAACTGCATTTGTACATACAGTACCTGGAAACACAAGGCCAAGTTCTTCCAAAAATCATTTTGATTTACACTTTTGGGAGGAAAAAGGCATACCATTGTAAAAACCAGGGTTTTTACTGTTACGATGCAAATATACATTTGGCTGTGTTATTGATGCTTTTCCAAAGGGTTCCTTTTACCAAACATACAGGAAAATAGATCTGAGAAAAATGACAAATGCCATCCAGCCTTGCTGCAGCTTCAACTTTTAGCAGCAGGGTGTCGTTTATGGACTTGGTATACCTTTGTTCTTGTAAGATCATCTTTGCTCTAGTCCTTCAACCAAAGCTTTTTATTAAAAATCACATATTCATTGTCTTTCAGAGACTGTTGTAGTAAAATGAAATTACTCTGTTTCTAAAACATAAAAGCCTAAAAACCCCAGCTCCTTCTCCGGCCGACAAATACTCTTTAAAGTATGACAAGGTGCAGCAATCTGTGGATCCTGCTGACATACTAGAAACTATGTTCATACTAGAAATCTTTCCCAGTAGTAAAATGGCAAAGGCTAAATACTAAATTTTTGTTCTTGTAAGTCTTCACCTCTGGATTAGTGTGACGCTTATTTGCTGGTTTTCTTTAGTCAGCCAGCTCCTGACATGGCTAACATTGATGGTAGATGTTTGTCATCTGGGAGGTGACCGTGCATCAACATAAAGGATTTCAGATGTGACCAATTTAGCTTTCTGTTTTTGCTCTGTACAATTCTGTAGCATTTTAAAATACAGTCTGCTTTGTATATTGAATCATATGATTAAGGAATGCAAGCTCCTATACTGTTCCACTGAATTGGAGTTCTGCCCCCCACAATGGTGACTGTAGAAGGCTTGTTCTCTTCAAGTCAGGCCCTATGCAAGCAAAGGTCAGGCTGGAGACATAACTGTATGAACAAAACCACTTGCTAGTAGAGGTTGTTTTGCTTGTAAACTGATACAAGGTAGGTTGGTTTAAAAGCAAACAAACACTATTTTTTTACTCAGGATAATCTGCATGCATTCTTAGATGTTTTTTTCACTGTACATGCAAACTGCAGGAATGAGTCTTGTTTTGGAAAGAGGTATTTCATGAGTGCCTGCTTCGAAGTTTCAGGAGTGTGTGTACTTGTGCAGCAGCAGCTCCGGAGCTGTGCTGAACCTGACACCTCACCGGGCGGAAGCAGCAGGAAGGCTCTCTGTGATCCTTATCTAGCTGGCTGTAATTATGAAAGCTTAGTGTGAGAGAAAACTTGTGTCACCGCTGCTGGAACTCGGTGGAAATTGTCTTAAGTAATTCAATACATTTTGTCCTTAAAATCTTGGTGGGCTCTTTGGTTCTCCTGCACAATCAAAAACCCCCAGACTGTTCCTGAAAGAGAGGCTTTAGTTAGACAACATAAAATATGCAGTGCAAGTGGGGCCGTGTCTGCGAACAGCATGAACAGCTCAGAAGAGAGCAAGTCCTGGCCCAGGAACCCTTGTCCAGGCAGGAGGAGGAAATGTCAATGAGAGAAGTGGGTTCAGGGCAGAAGGGGCCGCACAGTCTCTCGTGCCGCTGTCATCCTCTGCACTGCTTGCAGGAAAGCTCTGACCGCAAGATGTACTGATGGGGGAACTTGAAAAACTCCCCAGTTCACCCTGAGGAAAGGCTTAGCCAGGAGAGGTTTTTTGGCTGCCAACTAATAAGTTGTTGACTGTGACACCTGACATCCACTACATATTTTTAATTCACTCCTTTATTGTGCTCAACTGAATTTCAGTTTAATAATACAGAGCTGTTAAGGAAAGAACAGCAGCACGAACCCCTTAAAGAGGGAATAATTCAAAATAGATCTAGAGACGTCAGTCTGACTGCGAAAACTGGTCGCTGTCGTGGAGCAGTGTACTCCCTATACAGTCATTTGTATAATTTATGGTAACTATTCAGTTCTCATAGCCACAAGACTATCAGCACTCTTTCAGACAATGTTTTTGAAAACACGTAATAATAAATCCCAGCTGGCAAGAAATCTCTTCTTTTAACTTTTAAAACTATTTTCAAGACCACAACAATGTAGAGCTTTACAGAAATGTCAGGTTTGAACAAAGTCCGTGTTCTTTGAACAAAAAAACTCCTTCAATACTAGAAAATAGGAGTAGGCAGAAATATCTTCCAAGAAGCGTGTTTCAAATTTCAGTTTGCTGCCAAGGGCAAATGGAGATACGAGGCTGGTGCCTGTGCCCTGGTCTTGGCTGGTTTGCATCACCTGAGAGCTGCCTTGCTCTCTCACAGCTGTGCTCGGCCAGTGCCAGCCTGGAGGAGACACCTCCCTCTGCCGAGTTAGCCTGACCCAAGAACAAATCCTGGCTTGTTCTCCACATTGCTTTTCTTCTAGAAGATGTTTGAGAGGATGGTTTTGCTATTTGTAGAAGTCAAGTATGTTACCACCAGCTTTCTCAGATACTGCCATGCATTTGTGGAGCACAGGCCCTTGCAAATGTCAATTATACAGGAGAATTCAACTGAACTTTGCATACATGAACTAGTGTAAAAAACCTAGGTTTTTGGGGTTGGGTTTTTTTGTTGTTTGGTTTTTTTGTTTTTTTAACTGAGGCTGATATTAAGATCATCTCTTTCATATTTAAATATTAATGCTGTCTCTATTTTTTTAAAATGTTAGTAGCTAATCCTATTTATATTTGCCCACGATACCCATGAAGGTCAGTGGGCCAAATTCTTTCAGGTTCATATTTGTTGCACCAGTCACATTGCTTTCAAAAAATCAGCCAGTTGGTGTGCAATACAAATGCAAAAGCTATCCTGCTTAAAAATTTGAGAAGCAGAGTTCGTTGAGGGAGCACAATTGAGGTGATGATGGGAGCAGGAGAGAAGGATGAGAGGGCTGTGGGTCTCTGGGCTCCAGGAGGTGCATTTCGGGTGTTGAGTGTTGCAGGGTCAGCAGCCTCTTCCCCATCCCCCACCTGGGATCAAGGCCAGCTCTGATAGGGGGCAGCTGTGTAACTGTGGGTCAGGCTGGTGTGAAAAGAAGCTGTGAAAAGGCTTCTTGGAGCCTTTCCCTCTTTAGGGGTCTCACTTAAACTCAGTTCCTGGCCTGAGTTACACTCTGAGTGTGCCTGTACCTGGCTGTGCCTGGCTGACCCTGACCTTGGCTTCCTGGCCTGAGCTTGGCCCTGCCTCATCACTGTCTGGTGAGTGCAGGACTGTGGCTGACCTTAGTTAATGCCACCGGACCTGCTCTGCCTGCTCAGAGGCTATGGGACTGTGGTGCTTGTTTGAGAGGTCCCTGCCTGCCTTGCTTTGCCCCTGACCCCCCACTTGTCTCCCTGGGCAGAGGTCTTGCTGCTCCCAGGTATGTGTTGGGGATTTTTTTCCCCCACTTTGTCGAGAAAAAATTGCTGTGTCCAGCTGGTCTGAGTGTCTGTGAGAATGAATGTGTTTGCTTGGGAAGATGGACTTGGGGAAACACGTGAGTGGAGTTATTCTGATGTGGTATTGATTTGGTCATTAAAGAAATTAATTGTACTGATCTGTCTTCACAAATGGTGCTTTTTTGTCAAAAGAGTAAGTAGTGTGTGTTTTGGTGATGTTAAAAAATAAAAAGGCATGTAATTATTGGTTACACTGTAAATTCTACACACAAGAGGCTCGATCTGTCTTGTGAGCTAAGAGAAGGAAACCATATCACATATATTACAGTTTTTGTCGATTTAGTGAGTTGAAAATTCAGAGCTGAAAAGAGACATGGTAAATATTTCTACTGTGGATTTCCTAGCTGAGAAATTTTACTCTTCTCAGGTTGCTTTCCATGATGCCCAGAGCAAGTCATCCTCAGTTGTGCAAGTCAATGGGCTAATGTTGCCTGTGCCCTTGGGAGGCCTTAACCAGGTTCACGTGTGAGAAGTATCCAATTTTAAGAAGAATAAGAAAATATTAAGATGGTAATGAGAATTTTGTGTAAGTCCAAAAATAATTTGTTAAATCTTGGGGAATAACACAGTGCTTACTGTCCCCTAAAATAAAGCTCGTGACTGGATAGCAGGTAACTCGTTCTTTCATAAGAAAGAATTCTGAAATAAAAGGGTACTTTGATGGTAAAAACCCTCACACTTTGGGACAAAGCTCTTTGGCTTGCTGCTTGTGGTAGCTTTGTTGGCAGAGTAGGGCAGAGGAAGAACAAATTCCCTGCTGCGTGCCAGGCTGAAGCCTGGCAGAGCTGCTCTGTGCTGCCCTGCTGCCTGGAGGGCTGCCTGCTGCCTAAGGGGACAGTCCCGGGTGGAGGGTCCCGGGTCCCACCTCATTCACCAGTTGAGCCCTTCTTGAAGCAAGCGCTGCTCCCGCTCTGTGCTCGGCATTCCCCCTTCCTGGCTGGCCCAGAGCCACTCTTGCCCACCTGCCCTCCCCTGCTGGAGACTTTTTCTCTAAGACTGCTCTGGTGCTCTCTGATGACTCCTCCGCTCTCTCCCTGCAGCTCTGAGGCTTTGGGTCTGTGACTAAACTAGTGGAGGACTTTGAGAACCCCTCAAGTACTGCTGTGCCACACCACTGGTTGTGGCTATGGGGCCAGCTTGGGTGCAGCCTCTCCCTGCAGTGGCTGGGCCTTTCCTGAGGAAACCCTCTTCTTCTGTGGATGGGAAGCTACAGAAGCTAAGGAAATAGCTACAGTATGCATAACAATTAATAATAATAATAATAGATCTACTGTATTGGTGGTTGCTCTTAATTTTCAGTTTTGACAGGTCGTTATTAAAGGACCAGACGTGTTTTAGAAATGGTGAGTGTAAACATTACTTCATCTCTTTGCTATGAGTACTTGGTAGAGTTCTGCTCCCTCTTCTTTTTATTTTTTCTTCTTCCTCAAGAAAAGAGGAATGTTTTCTCTTTGTGAATAGGTGTAAAGTACTAGCTTGTGCCAAGATGCCTGGTATTTGGCCTCCTCACATGCTTGCAGGACATGGGCTGCATGTAAAGCAGGAGAAGTGTAGCGGGTTGGAACAATGGATATTGGGGAGTAATTGAAAGATTAGAAAGAAATCTCAGACATCGCAGGGAGACAAAAATTATAATGAAACTAAAAGGAAGGAATAAGGGCGAAACTTTGCAGGGCAAAAGAAGCATTCCTTTTTTTTGAGGGACAAACACAGTCATGCAGCTTTTCTCTTTTTCTTGGCATTTATGTACTTTTAGTATAACAGGAGCATTGCAGTGCAGTTTTTTGGTAAGAACCTAGGTTAAAATAGAAATCTGTAGTGCTACTGTGCCCTTGTTCAATTCTGTGCAGGCAGAGTGATGGAGAGGAAAAGGTAATGACACTCAAAATGTTTTCCCTTCTTCTGTATGAATCTCCTCTCTTCTGTATGAATTATTATTTGAAACCCAGAGAACTCTTTTTGAAATAGCTCAGACTTGAGACCAGTTTGAAACTTCACATTAAGCAACAAAAGTGAACAAAATCTCCTCTTTCCTGCAGCTTAGGTGAGTAAATAGAGGTTCCAGCTTGCCTGTTGCCCTGTGATGTGCTGGGTTCCTTGGGCAGGCTGCACAACTGCTGCCTGGCAGCTCGTCAGGTTAGCTGGAGCTCGGGCATTCCACCCTCCCGGGCCAGCAGCGGGAGGCAGGAGCAGCTCGATGCCCTTACTGCGGCTCAGAGTAGTTCAAGCCTTGCTCTGGAGTGCCTTGAATCCACCCGCCTTGATTTGTTTGGTGGAAGGGTGCCTGGTTGCCTCAGGAGTCAGAAGCAGCTGAGCTGATTCTGGCCCCACAGGTTCTTCCTTTCCCGCAGAGCGCGGGGCGGGTTTGGCTGCCTCGCTGCTCGCGGCCCTGCGGGCCGGGCCGGGCCGGGCCGGGCCTGTGTCCCCGCGGCAGAACAGCGCGGCCCGTTCCGGGCTCGGGGCTGGCCCGGAGGACGGGACAGGAGCAGTGCCTGGAGCTGCCGGGGGCTCCTGCGGCAGGCTGGGGAAGGCCAGCCCCGCGGCTTACACGGTCAAAACACTCAGAACCTGACCAAGACTGGAGTAGGGAATTCATCTAGCCACAGAGGAAGCACTGATGTTCAGGGACCTTTGTCTGCCTCTGACACTACAAATGTACTTTGAAATAAATTTAGGTGATTTACCATTTCCTAAATAGAAAAAAATTTTCAGAATTCTTGAATTCTGTAATAATTTCTTAATAGAATATTCCCTCCATAAATGAGCATTAGTAAAACTTTCCAGGAGAGTAAATGATCTTCAGAAGAATATAACTTTAGAAACACAAATGAATGTTTGGAATACCTCAATCTAAAAGATCTCTTTCTATTATTGAACACTCTATTACTTCTTAGAAGGAATGCATAAAAATTATGTTGTATCAGGTTCTGTCACAACTCAATAGACTTCACAACTATTTTAAATAAAAATTAGTACTAATGTAAACAAATAAATATACTCCCAATTATGTCTGAATGAGACTTAATGTTTACATTTTATTTTGCATAAAAATTCTCGAACTTCTAAAACCTCAGGAGTTTTTTCCAGAGTAATTGCATGTATAACTTTGGAACCTAAAAGAAATAATTTTTGAACGACTGTAATGTAATACGTGTTGTGCTGTACCACTGGCACTGAGTGCTGCATTAGGTTTTTCCTGTAACACAGAAATCCCAAGTGTTCACCCAAAACATTTGTAGCAACCTGGAAAATAATTTTTATTTCCTGCTGAAAACAACCATCGAGATTTTATTTACAAAATAGAAACCTCAGGTTTTATGTAGCTACATTAATAAGTTCAATAAAAATGTTTTAAAAGGAAATTTCTGCCTTGTATGTGGGCTTAAAGAAGACTCCAGGAAGACCTTATTGTGTCCTTGCAATACTTGGAAGGACTTACAAGAAAGATGGGAACAGACACTTTAGATGATCTGTAGTGAGTGGACAAGGAGTTATTGTTTTAAACTAAGATAGGGTCACTTCAGCCTAGACACAAGGCAGAAATTTTTCATGAGGAAGGTGATGAAACAGCATACCAGGTTGCCTGGGGAGGGGGTAGATGCCCTATCCCTGGAACCATTCAAGGTCAAGTTGGACAGGGCTCTAAGAAGCCTGAACTTGTTGAAGATGTTCCTGCTCATTGAAGGAGGGTTGGACACGATGACCTTTAAAGGTCCCTTCCAAACCATTCTGTGATTCTAAGAATTATTTTTGAAAATTGGGATGAGTTTCCCAAAAGATCTACGCCCTTATTTTGTTTTTCATATACGAATATTTGGTTGACTAAGGAATCAGCCTTTTGGGGACAGAAAATGAGGACTGGTTGGTGTCCAGGTGTCACCTGAGATTTTTTATTTATTTTAAAAAATCAGTCACTAATGGGATGCAGACCAGGACACACATTCATGCTCATGAAGATTTATGAGACTGCTGCCGTTCTCCTCTCATTTCATTAACCCTGCTGGGGGCCAGTCACATGCTCTGAGTCAGGTGAGGCAGGGGCTGAGCATTTGGGCAATATCCACCCCTCCAAGGGCAGGAAGGGGGATGAGGAGGGGAACAAGGCATTTTCAGGAAGTGTTTCACCAGCACGGTCCAATTCAGAGCGGCTGCCTGCAGCCTCACACGCACTGACACACTGCCTGCCCTCCCTGTGCAGGGAAGTACCACCAGATTGGCATCTGTTGGTGGGAATGTCCTAGAAACAATTTTTTCAGAGGTCTGCTAATTTGACAGAGATCTATCATTTTTCAGAAGATGACTCAGAAAAGCCCAGCTTGGTTATGGAGGGCTGACACGGTGTCAGGAAGTGGAGGTCATGGCTCACTGCCTGGATGGAATTCTTTGAAGGTATTGCTGCTCAGGAGATGTGAGGGACAAACTATAAAGACACAATCTGATGCTTGCCAAAGCGTGTCTGAAAATGGTGTTGTGCTTGATCTGTGCGTCAAGCCTCTGCCCTTTGTAAATGCCTCTTTTAAAGCTATATGTGTAACCCTGCACCCACAAAGCGCAGCCACAGCCGGTGTTCTGAGTATCATTGATGAGATCTCATGACAATTACTTAAATGGTGTGCCAAGAGCAAGGTTTTTCAGATTAATAGTGACAAATACAGCCAGGAAATTTGGCCTGATAGCAGACTATGAAGTTGCAACAGTAAATAGTCATTTGAAAACTTCACACAGTAGAAATAATTTAAATTCCTTTTCATATTTATATCAACAGTAAAGGAATTCAAGGACAAGAATGAGAGATTAAAGTACCGTTTGGAAGAATGGATGGGCCACTGCTTATCTGAGTAAACAGATCAGCTTCAGGTTGTTTTCAGGAAGACTTGGCACTGGAGAAGCTGTAACCTTCCTCCTCTGTGGAGTCGGTCAACAACTGCTGCATGGGGCTTCACGTTCTGCAAATGCAAAGGGGGTCGGGCCCCAGGGGCAGCACCAGCCGTGTGTGCTGCCCTTGTTGGAGTCATGCAGACCTGAGTGATTTTACCTGGGAGGCTGAGGTGATTCTTCTTCATATCAAGTTCCACCCTTCCTGTCACTGAACACTGACGGACAGCCCGTTGAGTCCAGGAGGAGGAGGCAGTGTCCCGCCTCTGCTTCCCACAAGACTTGTTTCTAATTTCTCAGCTTCACACATCTGGAGAATCTGGGCCAAGTTTCAGTGCCTGGTGCACAGTAGGTCCTTTGCTGTTTACCAGGAAAAGAGGAAATGTGACCCCCAGCAGCCCTTTGTGCCAATTCTGGCGTCTTTGTGAATATAGTATTTACTGTTAAGATTGTGCAGTTTTAGTCAGATGGCAAATTTGGGGAATACCAGCATGCAGAACAGCTTGTGGCCTTAAGATGTCATTGTGTCTGTGATGGAATGAGCTTTGGGAAGCCACCTGAGGGTTCAGGACCTCGAGAGCTCTAGAGGCAGCTATGGAGACTGCTTGGCAGATGGACCAATCAAAATGTGTGCTTTCTCCAGAAAAAAATGTGCAAACCTCTAGGATGTGATAATGGGAGAGGGGAAAGGGTTAAATTAATGAAACTGCCTCATCGTCACATGTCTGAAGAGAGAAAAAAATGGTGGAGGAAATGAGGATAGGGATATAAATTTCAGGTTTTCACCTGCCAATTCCATTTACACAGACTAGACACCTCTTTTACAACTGTGGGTTTGATAAGGTCTAACACAGGTGTTTCGTTGGGTTTTTTTTTCCGTGGCATTAATAAGGTTTTTCCTAAGGAAATCATGCCAGAGACAGGATTTTTGACATTGCTTTATCAGCCCCCTTATAACTTCTGAATTTTGGGCCAACTTCTAACCAAATTTGGTTGTTCTTAAAAGTGATGTGAAAATAGCTGGGGAGAAAGAGGAAAGAACTTTAACTTTTTCTGAGGGAAAAACTATATTCATTAGAGAATCCTCTGAGGACTTCAATCTTGGGACATAAGATCTATGAGAAATAGTATTTTATTTTGCTGCTCAAGTAGCTATTTGTCTTAACATCTTAACAAGATCTTTAAAAAGTTACATTTAAAGAGAACTCTCTCTCTAATTTTGAGACTATTAATCCCTTGTGCTACAAATGTTTATGTGCAAGACGAGTCTTGGCAGATCATTAGGCCTTAAAGCTATTCCCCATTAAGCCCCTGTATAAATACTTGCAATATCAGGTCTTTGCTGAAACTAAATAAATGCTAGAAAGAGCTTTTTACTGTGGCTGGAATGAAATGTCTTCAGTGATGGTGTATCGTGCCCTCCAAGTTTTTAATGAAAGGAAAAATGGTAACGTTCAGCTTGCTCACCATACGGATCTGAAGGAATATCCTTTGTAAAGAGACTTACTGACCCGCTGCTCCAGCACAGTATAGCCGGGAAAAACAAACTCTGGGTAAATTAGGTAAAGAAATTGGATTTTATGATGGTGGTAGGAAAATGCCTGCAAAGTGCAATCCTGTTTACATAGTTTAAAAAAATTGATTAATGTTCTATGACTATTTGCACAAGGGATTGGAAGCTGAATCAAATGTTAAAAAAACCCCAAAAAACAACACAGTTTCTCTTGATTACTTAGAAAATACGAAAAAATACCACGCTGATGTCAGACTGGCACTGTTTTTCAAGATTTAAAATTAGCATTGAACAGTCTGTTCTGGGAGCCCATGGTTTTGGTACATTTTTTTTCCACCGCAGTCAGCCTGGATTGACTCGTGCTGCTCTCCTTGCTTCGAGTACTGTGGCTGCTCAGTCAGGAATGCAAAACTACAACGAGCAACAGGGAGGAGGAATTATTAAGATTGTTTACAAATTTCGATTTGCATGAGGGAGCAGAGATGTTGACAGTTATACTTTGAGAATCAAGCTACCGCAGCTGGATAAACATGCACTGGATATCTCAAGGCCTCACTTTCTCCCACTCCCATGGCAGAGAATGAACCAAGTGCAAGTCCAACCTAATCTGAAAAATAATAGAACAGCTTTCAACAAAACCTATTTATCTATGAGGTCAAAAAGGCTCAGCCTAGTTACACTCCTAGACAGGCTCTACTTGACAACATGGTCATGCTATCTCAGGGGCTGGGAGCTGTAGTGTTACAGACCACCCAGAATTATTGCTCCCACAAGGCAATGATAATGGCGCTATGATTTCACTGCCTACAGACCTGAACTAACATTTAATAGCTTGGGTAGCCATGGGAAACCTACTGCATTGTTGTGTTTTATGGATCGCTTTTCCTGGATACATTTTAGGCACCGATAAAACTGTGTTTGTAGATTGGAAAAGTAAAGAAGGGTTGTAAGAAAAGAAATGAATAAACAAATTTGTATTGGCTTGCAGAGCTTAAGCAAAGGTAGCTGTGATTAATGGACAGGTTTCATCCTCTTGGGCCTTGGTGTGTTTGACACACCAGAATTCTGTCCAACTCCTTATAGAAGTAGGGTGCCTGATGGTTTTTATGGTAAAAATATAACAGTGTATTCTCTGGAATGAAAATGTGAATGAATCCCAAATGCAAAGGGGTCTCAGTTTTCTGAATCTGTAGACAAACCTTCTGGGGCTTTTGGGTGCATCAGCGATGTAATTATGAGTGCAGGCCACAGGAAATAAGCACTTGTGAAAGCTGTGTTGACCTTGTGTTGAGAGAAGTTTGTAGAAATAAATTTCCATAAATCTATTCCAATTGCTGAATGATCTTCAAGTTGATGGACCATTCCTTATGTAGGTCTGTTTGAAAGAAAACAGCAAAACCAAAACAAACACAAACACAAACCCCAAACAAACTTGAGAATGTTTTTGTAGAGGTTGGGTTTCTATTCTTGCTTCCTCTGAAGTCAAAAGAAATTCTGCTATAGGTTTGAATGGGAGCAGATTTGGCTTAAGAAAGGAGCAGTTTTCATGGGAAAATATTTGTACACATGGAGATCTGTTTGTGTAAGTACTGATTTACATGTTCAAGTGCCTGTTTGCATAAAGAAGTTCATGTGGGCCCAGCTGTTCATAAATACTGCAAGGTGCATGTATGACTCCTTTTCTCTATTACTGTTTGAAAAAGTCTGTTACCATCCAGCTGGAGCTGCAAAGTAATGCAACCTCTTTTGTCTTTTTCTTCTTGCCCTCCAAGCTCCCTCACATCCCAAATCCAACGAGATACCTATGAATTATCATGTTGATTTCCAGGTAAATCTTTCATATCTACAAATAGCTTTTTGTTGCAGTCATGCAGGCATGAGTCATGTTACCTAGTAGGTTGAGATGAATCTTTTTATATCACGTTCCACTCTGGGTAATTAATAGCACATACTTTAATCAACATTCTTTCTCTTTTTGTGGGTTGTTATGTTGGGTTTTGGGTATTTAGAGGGTTATGATTGATGTTTGGGATTTTTTTCTCGTGCATTAGGATGTAGTGACTCACATCTGTATGTTTGTGGTGGGTTTTGAGTGAGTGTTTTGTTTGTTTCATTGGACACATTTTCAATTCTGAATACTGAAGTCACGTCTAGCACCAAATGGGAATGGTGCCATCATTGTCTTCCCAAGAAGCTCCCAGATTTGTGACTGCAGTTCTACTCTCTGAATTGTAATTTAGCATAAGCACAAACACTGCCATAAATATCAGATCGAACTGAATTCCCAGTGGATCCCCCATGGCCACACCTGGTGTTATAATCCCCAGTGTGTGAGCACTTCCTTTAAAATCTGCTTTCCAGTGATTATTAGCTCTGGTGTCGGGGCAAGCACACATGGAGGAGGAAGAGGAGGCAGGAAGTGCTCTGATGTTTCCCTCCCAGCTCCTTCAAGTGACTTCGATCCCAAGTAGTCTCAGTATTCAAAGCCTATCATAATCCTCAGTGGTTATAAAGATGAAATTGGACATCATACCGTTTTTAGTTTGAACTCATCTCTTAGAAAAAGAGAATGTTAGCTGCAGATTGTCAATAATGCTTCTATATGGCTAGAAATGTTTAATTTCCATCAGGATACTGGAAACTAAAGCTGACTTTCCACAGTCTGTGATCTACTTTGAATGCTGCAGCTCTTGTTTACTATTTTGTTATATATAAACTTTGTCATGGATACAGAGATTCTTGTGTGATTTTCTTTTTTGAATATATCATATTAGTCATAGATTTCTTTGGGGTTGGGGTTTTTTCCCTCCTTGTTTTGTAAACCACAGAGAAATGTCCCACTCCTTGTGTTGTTGTTAATTTCTTGAGCAGCATGCCAGGAGAATGTGGTGTCATAGAAATATCTCTTCCCATGTGAGCAGATAGATTCCACGGCCAGAAGTGTGTGGGTTTGGTGTGCTGTTCTCGGCAGCCTGACTCATGTAGCCCAGGAACAGGGCTCCTCTGCAGCATTGATTTGGCAGCGTGTGGCCCTCATAATATCTATACGAATCAGAATAAACTTGTGGGGTTCTTCCAAAGATGGATGGTTTGGGCTGTGATGCACTCCTTGGTCTGATCTTCAGAGAGAACTGTAAAGTCTTTCCCTGTTTCTTTTTCTGGTTGAAGAAGTTTTTGTGTTGAAGAAAGATGCAGATACTTGGTCTTGTTTGAAAACTGGCCCAAGTGCTTTCATTTGAGATAGTGCAGGATGGGACATGTGGCATCTACCCCCCAGTGATGTGACCCCCAGTGTCAGACATGGCATTGTCTCCAGTATTCTGTTCTTTGTCACCTTCCTCATCTCAGCCAAGTTCTGGGTGAAGTGTCCCTCTCTGCACTCCTGAGCACAGCTGCTGGCTGGAGGCACCTGAAACATCCCCTATTCCCCATGAACCCTTTAGGTCTAACCTCGACACAGCTGAGTCTCCCTGTGCAATTCGGGAATGCCCGGTACAGCTGAATCCAGCAAACCACCTGTGAATTGTTCTCTCTGTGTTGCACTTATCTGTTTGGATGGGTTGCTTGGAAAGCCTTAAGAAGTTGGTATGTTTTCCAGCTATCTGGTATTTCCCTGGATGTGGGAATTCTCTTCTAAGGGGAGAGACTGAACTGCCCATGCCCCAAAAGACCAAGAAAATGTCCCTGTCTGAGATCTCCTAGTAATCTGAGCACAGCTTTTCCTCAGAGAGTGCAGTGCTAGTGTTGCATGTCTTGAGATCTGAAACAAACCCTTTAAAACCTGTACTGGAAAGGCTATTAAAAATACTCCAAGATGTGAGAGGAATTAATTCATTACTGGGAAAAAAAATCCCTTTTTGTTTTCTCTGGATCAGCCTAGGTTTTATCACCTTTTCCCCCCTGATTTTAGAATGAGGCACAACTGGTAGAAAAGGCAGTTCTTCCATGGGAAATACCCATTTTGAACTTGCAAAAAGATGTTTAGCTGTGATTCTAGGAAAGTCTTTGATAAATTCAGACAAATTTTTTTAAAGATTACTGTATTCTTATCGCACTGACTGACGGCTCTATTCGATGTTTTCAAAGACTCTCTATCGCTTTGTTGAAAGCTCCAAGTCTGTTTTTCACTTAGGAGTTACTCGGGTGGATTTTCATGGGTAAAGTTCACTACTGAGAGAAGAACCCTGTGTGTGCCTTGAACATCAGCAAGGAATCAGCTGCGTCTTTCCCCCTTGCACAGGAAGGTTCCCACCCCTGGAAGACCAGCTTATGTGCCTCACGTCTCGAGGCCATACAAACACAATGTGGTCAAGTTTTGGGGTTGTTTATTTGGTTGGTTGGTTTTTTTCTAATGGGGATGATAGAGCCCTTCATTACAATTATCTACTCCTGCTGTTGATTCCCCATTTATCAAAGCAGTCCCTGGCTCTTACCTTGGAGATGAATCTCAGCCCTGTGGCAGCAGGAGCTGATGAGCTTTGAAGGGGCAGAGGGAGTCTCTGTGCAATCACTGTGAACAACGCAATGCTGGGCAAGAAACACTGATGTGACAGCACACGGCAATGCAGCAGACACGTGTGGTGTCCTCTGCTTTTTGAGAAGCATCAGTTTGTGTCCAAGGAAGGGAATGTGCTGCCCTGCTCAGGTATTCAAGGATAATAAAGTCCTAACCATAGGTCTACAGGGGATATTGTACTTCTACCAGACACCCAAACATGGTTGTTGGCCTTTTTTAATGTTCTAGAAGTTGAGTTTTGATTTAAATGATATCTTGGACATTAAATTAAGCTTCTGTGTAACTGTCACTTACATGAAGGACTTATTTAAAGAAAAGAAATAGATGCACCTAATCCTGTGAGCTATTTTAACGTTTTTCCCTCTGAAAACCAGGTTTTGCCTTGAGAAGGAGAGCTATTTTTATCTTCAGAAATCTGCTATTTATCTTGTAACCGTAAGAGATGCAAGCATGGATCTCAGTTGACTTTCAAGTCACATGAAAATGTCCAAAATATTTGCAGTGAAATGTTCTGGTAGGAAACAGCTTTCAGAATTTCATCTAATGATGGAAAACAATCTGTCTTGCCAAAAGTTTCCCTACATGTCTAACAGGATTTTAGTTTAAAAAGTCTATTTCCTACTTAATAGCAGAACAGCTGCATTTGAAATGCAAGGTGTTTTCAGACTTTGCCATGTGGGAAACCTGTATTCAAACATTCCTGCAGTAAATGTAACTGTTTGTTATGCTTCTCTCTTTGCCAAATATAATATTATTTCTCTATTAATATTTGTCTGTTGGTGGTTTCATTGTTTCTTCTCAGTCATATCAATACCTGAGAAATGGCCACATAAACGTGAAATTTGAAATTTTATTGTGATGCAAGATAATAATATCATCATAAGAAGTATATTTTTGAAAGCATG